>PVKZ01000129.1:600000-795000 GCA_004027375.1 Macroglossus sobrinus
GGCACGGTAGAAAATGAGTAAAGTTTTTATGTGGGTGAATTTAAATGGTAGGATAATCATGGCTCTAAGTATTAAACTATATAGAAATATGGAAATCCCCTGTCATTGTTCTGAGATTTGTTATTTAAAATTACTCTAACTATTGCATCTATGTGAAGAAAAAAAGATGCATTTTCCTTCATGATTTCCTCACATTAAAAATCACTCATATTGGTACATTGCATGTCTTTATGGCCTACATTTTTTATCTTTTACTCAATACTCTGATTACCTCAGTTAACCTATTTTTCTAGAATACATACGTATGACATCAGTACTTACAAAAGAAAAAAAAAACAACCAACCCATCTTTTCTTTGACAATTTTTATTTTTATAAAATTCTGAGTTGTACTATTGTGAAGCAAAATTCAGAGCAGAAATATCTGTTAAGCAAATAAAATTCTTCCTCTCTTTTGGAATATTATTTTAAAAAATGTTAAAATATTTCCTATACCAGTGAAGATACATGAATAGGAACATGTAGTATTTTTACAGTTATTGAGCACAGCTCTAATCTTATGCAAATCTGAATGAAAGATGGGAATATGCTGATTGTGGTGCTTCCAATACCCATGATATCTATGCATTTTCTCCAGATACCCAAGCCTGCCCTTTCTTCAAAGTACAGCTTTCTGAATCTTTTAGAAAAACTTTACTTTGCTCTCCACCTTCAGCTCCCTTTTTTATTTTCTTGGCGCCCTTATAATACCTGTCAAGTTTTTTTTTTTAATTTGATTAGTTTCATTTCATATTTAGGATTCTACTTGCACACTACTACATTTGTGTGACTTAGTAAGAGACACCCCATACCCCCAGCAGAGAAACTGTAAATAATCACCACCTGTGGACAGGCAAATTAGAAGGAGGAGGTTCTTCATCCTGGGGAAAGATTTCAGCTTCCACATGTACTTTGGGTACCCACATGTACAACTGCACAACTATGTAGAACAACCCTGCTCATAAAATCTAGCACTTATATAACTAGTAAAAGGCATTTAAGCAAGTTGCATTTATTTCAATTAGACAAGACTTTTTTAAATCGTAAGAGAAAATTACGTTAAGATCTTCTCTCCTTTCCTCCCCCAAAGTACAAGATCATCCTTACAAATATAAGGTCTATATCTCTGGCCAAATAAGAGCAGGAAAGTGCAGGAAAGAGAAGCCAACAATTAGATAATTTAGTGATTAGGGCTGACTTTGAAATTGTGATCACAATGGAACCAGCTTCAAATGATTAGATTCTTGTCTGGCTTGAGCAGGTTATGTAGTGAGAATCTATTTTTTTTTTTTTTTTCAAAAGCTGTTCTCATGCTCACACAAACTTGTTTTCATACATCTCATTTAATTTCATTTTTTTTTTTTGGCTGTAATGTCAAAGTTGTAACATTTCACATGATGATATGGTGCCAATATGCAATTCTACATGTTGGTCATGTGGTATGTGCTATGTTTGGAGCAGCTACATGATCCTGTCACAGACACTGAAGAAAGACTACATCCTTTGGCTGGATTTCCTAAGCTCCTGGAATTTAAAATCTTAGCCAGAAGCCAGAGGAAAGTCATCTATACTTATTATGTTACCCCCTTAATATCTAGATTTTTACCAACACTTTTATTTTTTAAGTTATGTCAGTTTTTTTCATTATGCTTTATGCAGATTAGCAGCCACAGAAAGCATTGCAAAATATCAGGTGCTGTTGCTATGCTTCTTACCATCTGTTGTGCAGTTATTTTTAGTTAACCTCCTTCATTAATCACCATGACAGTGAGGGCAAAGGGACTATAAGTGCAACTGTATTTACACTACCAGCTACTTCTGAATCAGCTTTTCCTCTCCTCGTTTGAGACATCACACTGTATTATGCCTGGAAAGTTTATCTTAGTTGAGAAATTATTTAATAGATTGATGTTAGATGAACTAGTTTATTATGACTTTGGGGAATAAGCATGGACTGATAAGTTTTACTATCGCTCAAATTAATAAGAATAATCTTGGATTTCCTTTTATTTGCCATTTCTGGGAACATGGCAATTTCTCTTGTAAAAATCAATTAGTAAAATAAGTAATGTTAGAAAATGTGTGATGTGTTATAACTGTTTCAAATATGTGAAAATTATATGGGTATTTCCTGAAAGAACAAATCATATTTAGAATTCAAAAGAGTAACTATTTTATTATCCCTTAATAAGATTGAAAATACCTTTTCTTTTGTATTTTTGTGATATGTGATATTTATGAAACTTTACGTTTAATAAAGATGCTTAGAATTAACAGGGAAATGTGTCAATTTATATGATTTGATCCATAATGGTCAAATCTTCATAAAACTACATATTATATAGGGTTACTCTCTTTTACTATTCCTGTGCATCCATGAATTTTTCTAAACATTAGCATCAGTGTCTTCACATAAACTCTTATTGATCATAATTCATAGCATTTTTCTCTCTACTAGTCATTGCCAGAACTTGTTGTACACGTTAGAAATTCTCATGGGATCTTTTGTTTGAGATAAAATGTTGAGCCTCAGGGTGTTATTTATATTTGGACTGATAAGTGCCATTTTATTGCAAAGCTCATTTTGAGCAGTCTTTATTTTCCCCACAGATTGATTTAAAAGATTTGCTATTTCTTGGTGAGGCTCTATTTAAGCCACATCAAGTTATTGTGCACAATTAGCCCCATATTTTGTCTACTGAAAGCACGTATTCTATTTATGTCTTGATGTACATTTGGGATTTACAGTTGTTGGCTGTTAGGCTATTTATAAATAAAGCTACCTTGAACATTTGAATACAAATCTTTGTGTGGACAAATGTCTTTATTTCTTTTGAGTAGTTCCTAGGAAAGCTAAATATTCCTAGCCTGGAGATATATCTTAATATTTAATATTATTTAAAAAATTATTTACTTGGTAGTTGTGACTTTGTTAGGTTAATATTTGTTAAGTAGAGCCCTGGTGGGTCAGATGGTTCAATAAAAGACCACGCGGGAATTGTAATAGAGGAGTTTATTACTCATAGGTCTTGGAGAAAGTACAGAGCATGCCTTTAGGGGAGTTCAAGACAGGGTGCAGGCAGAGAATGTGGCAAAACCTCGGGTACATGAGTTATTAGAGTTCACGATGAAGTGCTTTTGGGTTTCCAGGCTAAGTCTGAATTGGCTAATTCAAAGCAAAAAGAATGGGGAATTAGCAAGTTAGGGGAGGTGGCGGGGGAGGGAGGCGAGGAGGGGAGAAGCAGGGTAGAGTGTAATGACAAGAGCTGTTGGGGGAGTCATATCACGAACTTACATTTGCTTTTGCCTATGTGGGCTATTATCTAGGGCAGGAATCTGCAGCCCTTGGGCCATGGACTGGTACAGATCCCTGGCCTGTTAGGAACCAAGACACAGTAGGAAGTGAGTGGCAGGCAAGTGAGCAAAGCTTCATCTGTATTTGCAGCTGCTTCCCAAAGCCTAAGCTCCACCTCAGATCATCAGGCATTAGATTCTCATAAAAGCACTGGTCCCTGGTGCCCAAAAGGTTGAGGACCACTTATCTAGGGCATGTGCCTGAGGGAGAATCTCGTGTCAGTTCAAGGACTCTACAAGCTGCCTGACTACACAAGATGGATACTGAGGCAGCGATGTTTGGAGTAAATTAGCTAAAATCTCAACAATGGTTTTTCTAAGTGGTAGTATCATTTTATATTTCACTAGCAATGTATGAGAATTCGTATTGCTCCACATCCTTACCAACACTTCTCTGTGTTTTTAATTTTAGCCTTTTTGGTAAGTGTGTAGTAAAACATCATTTTGGTTTAATTTACATTTCATAATGACTAATGATGTTAAGAATCTTTCCATGTATTTATTTTATATTCATATATTTTCTTTTGTGTTTTTTTTTCTTTTGTAAAAATATCTGTTAAAATTTATTTTTTTTTCTGTTTTTGTTTGTTTTTAAATGAATTTTAAGAGTTCTATTCTGTTTACTGGTGCTTATATATATAAAATATTTTCTCTAAGTTCAGAGTTTGCTCTTTTGATGAACAGAAGTTTTAATTTTGAAGAAGTCCAATTTAGAATTTTGTTCTTGTGTTAGGTGTTCAGGGTTTTTGTATTTCTATATAAATTTTCAATTAAGCTTGCGAATTTTTACAATACTTGCTGGAATTTTGTTTGAGATTATTTTGAATGTACAGATCAATTTGGAGAGAACTGACATCTTAATAATATTGACTCTTCCAATTCATAAACATAATATATTGCTTCAATTATTTAATTACCTTTAACAACGTGTTACAGTTTTTGTGGAAGTTTGCATAATTTTTATTAAGTTTACTTCTAAGTATTTTAGGTATTTTTGATGTTATTATAAAATACCAGTTTTTATATTACTTTCTAATTTTATGTTTTTAGTATAGAAAAATAATTATTGTTTTGTATATTTAATCATATTCTGTTTTATTTATAAATTCAGTTGTTAGTACTAGTAGCTTTTCGCTATATATTCTTTAGAGTTTTTTTATATACATGTTCATTTCCTGTGCAAATCAATAATTTTACTTTTTACAATATACATGTTATTATTTTTTTTCTTTCTATGTAAACCCACTTTGTAATGATTTATTCTTTTTTAAATATTGCTGGATTTAATTTGGCAATATTTGCTAGAATTGTTTTCATCTGTGTTCATGAACATCTGTTTCTGTTTCTCTCTGTCTGTCTCTTTCTCTCCCTCTGGCATAATGTTTATAAAATCTATAGTTTTCTTTTCTCATACCTTTGACCAGTCTTAATATTAAGGTAATATTGCCTTATAAAATTGTTTGGGAAGTGTTCCCTTTTCTATATTATGAGTTTTAGAAGTTTGGTATTATTTCTTAAATGTTTCATGGAATTCACTAGTGAAGTGACTAGGTTTGTAGTTTTGTTAGAACATTTTTAATTACAAACAGAATTTATTTAAAGATCACTGAGTATTCTAATTTTCTATTTCTGTCAGGTTTGGTTATTTGTATCTATTAGGGAATTTGTCTATTTTGTCAAATTTATTGACAAAGTTATTAATAACTGTTTAATATTGTTAGAACAAGAATCAAAGTGTAAGTTTTTATTACTGATATTGGTAATTTCTTTGTTTTACCTCTATCTATATCTCTCATCTCTACTATATCTCTATCTCTCTATTTATCTTTAGGTATACATATAAGTATATCAATTATGTTGATCTTTTCTAAAAGTAAGCTCTGGATTTTGATTTTTATTATCTATTGTTCTACTGTTTTCTATTTCATTGATTGTTGTTCTTTTGATTTTAATAATTATTTCTACTTATTCTATGTATAATATGCTTTAAATTTTTTAAGCTTTATAAAATGAAAGCTTTACTCTTTGATATTAGACTTTTGTAATTTTCTAGTATAAGCATTTAATTCTATAAAGTCTCCATAAATACAACTTTATCTTCAGCCAATAATATCTGAGAAGTTTAGTTTTTATTATCATTCAGTTCAAGATACTTTCTTATTTGCACTCTGATTTATTTTTCATCCATGAGTTATTTACAGTTTTGTTCTCTAATTTCCAAATATTGAGAGATTTTCAAGATAATTTTTGGTTACTGATTTCTAATCTAATTACCTGGTGCTCAAAGAATATCATTTGTGTATTTCAATCTTTTCAATGTTACTGAGATTTGTTTTATGGCATATAATTTAGCCTATAGAATGTTTTATGTGCTCTTAACAAGTCTACATTCTGCTATTCTTGGGGGGAGTGTTATATAACCATTAATTATATCAAGATGTTTGATAATATCACTCATGCCTTTTATTTCTATCACTTTTTTATCTTCATGTTTCATCAGTGCTTGGAAATATAGGTGTTGAAGTTTGCATTTATATCCAATTTTTCTCTCATTTCAGTTTTGTCAGTTCTTGATTCATATGCTTTGAAACTCATATATCCACATTCATATCCACATTCAGAATTTTTATATCTTCTTAATAAGTTGACTACTTTATCAGTCATGTTTATCTCTGATATTTCTTGATTTAAAATTTACTTTTCCTGTGGATATCAAGATAACCACACCAGGTTTTATTTGATGAATATTTGTATGGTATATCTTTTCTCATCCCTTTACTTTTATGAGTGTTTTGTTGTTGTTATTGTTTTTATAGACAGCTTATAGTTGCATTTTGCTTTTTTATTCAGTCTTAAAAAGTTTTGTTTTTTATTTGTAATGTTTAGGTCACTTATATAGTTATTCTTTTTAACACTATTTTTCAAATTAGCATTTGGTAAATTGACTTTTTTGGTGTACAACTCTATAAATTTTGAGATTTATAAATATGTGTAGTTGACATCAAAATCAGGACTCAGAAAGTCCATTCAACCCCCACCCCAAACCTCTCAAGCTATATCTTTTTAGTCCCAACCACATTCCATCCCTAAATTCTGGCAAGTACTAATTAGTACTTTGTTACTATAGATTTGTTTTTTTGAGAATGTTATGGAAATAGGTTATACAGCATACAAACTTTTGAAATATTTCCTTGAGATTGAGCGACATGGTTGAAATATACCAATATTTGAGTCTTTTTTATTGCTCAATAATAATCAATGGAATGATGTTGATACATCACAATTTGTTTATCTATTTACTCTTTGAAGAGCATTTGTTTTCAGATTTTGGTGATTACGAATAAAGTTGCTATAAACTTTCATGTACAGGTTTGGTGTGAACATAAATTTTTATTACTCTAGGGTAGATATATAGGAGTGAGATAACTTGTGACTTAGTGTATATTTTGTATATTTATGTGTTTGAATAACTTCCAAACTGGTTTCAAGAATGGAGTATCATTTTGTATCCCTTTGACTTAGAGTTTGTATGAATTTCTTAGTAGGGAGAATTCGGAAGTTTTCTCTCCCTCTTTCTCTACACACATGCACATTAAAATTTGGAGCATATTGAGAAGGTGAGGAAATGGCATCCACTGTAATCCATGGATTATAGTATCTACAGCCAAGCTACAGGCCAGCAGGGCTACAGTGCTTACACTGCCCAGCCCATTCAAAGACATTCACAGAGCACCCAGGCATATGTACAACAAAGTTATGAAACCTATAGACAGCCCACTGGCATAAGCTATACCCAGGCTCAGACCACTGCGACCTATGGGCAGACAGCCTATGCAACTTCTTATGGATAGCTTCCCACAAGTTATACTAGTCCAAATGCCCCCCAGGCATACAGTCAGCCTGTCCAGGGATATGGCACTGGTGCTTATGATACCATCACTCTTGCGGTAACTACCATCCAGGCCTCCTGTGCAGCTTATTCTGCATATGACACTCAGCCTGCTTACCCGGTTTATGGGCAGCAGCCAGTAGCCACTGCACCTGTAAGACCACGAGAGGGAGTAAGCAGTCCTGTGAGGGCACGGGGAGGCTGCTGCCAATCCATGGAAGTCCAGAGGACCCAAGAGGTCCTGGAGGACCCATGGATTGCATGGGATGCCATGGAGGAGATAGAGGACACTTCCATCCAAGAGGGCCCCAGGGTTTCCGAGGGAACCCCTCCAGAAGTGGAAACTACCAGCACCTAGCAGAAAACTGGCAGTGCCCCAGTCCAGAGTGTACAGATTAGAATTTCACCTGGAAAACGGAATGCAACCAGTCTTGCATCAAAGCCTTAAGACTTCTTCCCGCCATCCTTACTACCCCTGGGCAGTGACCGAGGTAAAGGTGGCCTTGAGGCATGTGGGGAGGTAGCCTCATGGACTGATGTGATCCTGGTGGAATGTTCAGAAGTGGCCGTGGTGGAGACAGTGGTGGCTTCCGTGGCAACTGGGGTTATGGACTGAGGTGCCCCTGGGGAGTCCCCCTGGAACTAATGGAAGATGAGAGGAAAAAGAGGTGGGCATAGAGGACCTGGAAAAATGCATAAAGGCAAGCACCATCAGGAACACATAGATAGCTCTCCTGGAAGCAGAGACCCTGCAGAGCTGTGTTTACTACCAGCTATATTTTTTAAACTAAAAAATGTTTTAAATTTATAATTCCATATTTATGATGTTGGCCTCAGCATTATGATTATTCCTTATCTGTACATTAGTGATTCTTACCATTTATTAAGAAATAAAACAAGTTAAATCATAGTGCATATTATTATATCCTCATTTTACAGATGAAGAAATGGAGCATCAGAAAACTAAACAATGCTTCTAAGTACTTGTAATTACATAAAGGGTAAAACTCAAGTCTATCTTACTCCAATGCTTCTGCATATATTACCCTTTATATTATATGGTTTTATTATCACTAAATCATTCTTTTTTCATGCAAAATGTATGGTTCATGTAGTATTTGAGTGATACTTATATTAAAACTTTATTTGTTGTTTATCTGAAACTCAGCTTGGTGGCCTATATTTTATCTGGCAACCATACTGGTTTTATTTATTTTATATTTATATAATTTTACTTGAAAGGCTATCCAATTTAATTTTTATTTTCTAATTTTTTTAGTTCCATAGCGTGAAAGTCACTTGAATCTGAGATATTTTAACAATTTTCATTTACATTAATTTGGAGTTTCAAAGATTACCAAATTAGAGCAAACTGTCCATATTTCTAATCAGTTTCTAAACAGCTAAAAGTATCTTTTTGATTTTTTTCACTGTAACATGGACATTATAAATCTATTATAAAATTATTTGTATTCTTTTTAAAAATATTGAGAAATAAAATATTTTTTAAAAATTAGGCTAAAATTTTTTCATGACTTAACTAACTCCAAATGGGAACATTGCCAAATTGATTTCATTTATTTAATCTTCTCAGAAATATTCATTTATGTACAAGATGAAGTTATACTGGATTTGAGCATTCCTTAGTGAGCACTTTCTATGTAGAGTGTGAAAATATTTACCAAGTGCATATTGTGGATAATTTATTTTCACCTGAAAACAAAAATAGACTTAAATGTATACAAAGTAACTTAAGAAAATATTTGATGGATTCTAACAACTCAATCTTTAAAAAACTTTAAAAAAAGTGCAATAGTAGCATGAGGGATATTTTTAGAAAAGTTAAAATAGTTCTAAGTCTGATACAAGTGATTCTACAAATTAAATTTTACTTGCAGAAATGATAGTAAGGATCTACAAATTTATATTTTAAAAGTATACTTAGTAAATATTCCACAGAAGAAAACAGAGGAAACAACATACTCATGTATAAATGTTATTTAACTCAAACTACATTTATTAAAAATACTGACACACACATAAATATTGAAAAAAAACACAATACATTTTTAAGAAATAAACAGGCAATAGAATTAGACACAGAGATGACCCAGATGAATAAATTCTTAAGGAATTTAAAACAACTAAGAAATATGTTAAATAATTTAGTGGAAAATGTGAAGAGGATTCATGAACAGATAAATTCAGCAGAGAAATCGAAACCATAAAAAATAACAGAAATGTTCAATAACAAGGTATCAGAGAAAAAGAATTTTGCTGCAGCTTTATTAGCAACATCAAATAGCAGAGGAAAAAAATCAATGAACTTGAAGGTGGGTTAACAGAAATTATTGAAATGGAAACACAAAGAGAGAACATATTTTTAAAAATAGTATTCACAGAGTGTAGGACAATATCACACTGTTCATGATACTAAAGTTAGAGAAGAGGAAGAGAGAGATGTATAAAAGAAATATGTGAAAAGATAATAACTGAAAATGTCTCTCTTAATAATTAGAATATTAAACCACATATAAAAATATCACTGAGAACTCCAAGCATGACAAATAAAAAAACTTTCCTATACACATTCTATTCAAACTGTTGTCTATTAAAGATAATGAGAAAATATAAAGACAGGTGGAAAGAGATAAAGATCTGAAAAGTAGGGCATAATATTAATAGTTTCGTCTTGTAAAATGATTAAATGATACTGTATTAAGTTGAAGAAACAAAAATTAAATTTATTTTATTATCCAAATATAGTAAGGATAAGCCAGAGAGAAGCTAAAATATTATAATATCAGAAATATATTAAAATTTTTGTGCCTACCAAAAAAAATCCTCATCAGTCAGAGCAGGAAGTCTTTAGATAAATATATTAGTCCTTAGATATCTAAATCTGATAGAAACAGAAGTAGCACTATAAATAGTTTTTACATATACTGAGTAACCACTGAAGGAAACAATTAAGATTAGTTATGTGAAAGTCTAATTTTCAAAAAGGGAAAATTATGACACATGAAACTATAAAATAGAAGTGTGTCAAATATTTTAATCAGCTCATTAAAAGAGAACTAGTAAGATGCTATGAACTAGTGAAATGCAATTCAGAGAGCATTTAGAGTACTAAGTATTGTTATGCAATTAAAAAATGTTAGGATAAGATTGAATTGCTTAATGACCTACAGGAAAATAAATTATATCCTTTAGGCTTATCTTTTCCGCTGGTCGAAAATTGGTTATATTCTCTATCAGACAAAATCATACAGTTAACATATAACTTCACTAAGCCTTGGGCTTTTATCATTAGCCTAAAGTTGCTTTTGAGAATATAGTCTATAATAGGAAAGAATGTTTAAATGTGCATTTAGCGATGTGCATTTATTACTTTGATAAAATAGAAAATAAATATATTTGTCTATTAAACATTATCAGCTAACATGTATTTGATGTTTGATATGTGTTGAGCACTTTGCAAAACACTGTGTATTAAATGGTTTAATGTTACCACAATCTTGTGAGACAGATATTATTTTTTGCATGTTACATATGAAGAAATTGAGTTTCAGGGAAGTTAATAAACTAGGCCAAGCTTACATATATATTAAATGTTATATGCCTAGTCTGTAATTTTAACCAGATACTAAGGTGATAGAATTCATAGAATGAGCATAAGGTGGCTGATTCAAACTGTGAATAGAATACATTAGGATATAGGGATTATTCTGGAATTTAAATAATTCATTAGGAAAATAAAACTCCTTTCTGATGAGATGTTGTTTGTATTTAGGAGCTGTCAGGAACAAGAATTGAAACAGACGAAATTAAACTGCTTCTGTACTCAAACAATGTAACAGAGACCTATCATTTAAATATCCTTATCCATTGTGCAATTTAGCTTTATAAGCTCATTTCAGCAGATTAGCTCTTTGAAAGTTAATGATAGCACATAATTATAAGCATTTTTAGTGAATGAATGCTTTTGTTTAATGAATTGCGATTTTCTCTGCATGACTACTCAGCCTACCATACTGTTTTTCTATTCAGATTTCCTTTTTCAGTTACAATTTATGTGATTTTTTGGATATGGAATATTTACTCATTGCCAAATAGTTTTGTTTTGTTTTTACTACAATGGTCTTAATATAGGTGTGTTTAAAATATTTTCTGTTTTAAAACACAGTTATTTTTTTTTAAATTGCTACTTAGAACACTATGCTAATGAATTGAGTCCATACTATTTCACTGTTTTTGTGTTTCTTCAAAGTTCTACTTAATGGTTATTGCCTAGAGAACCCAAGTCCTATCACAAGGTATATGGAAAAGGAAACATTGTAGGAATAGTGCTAAAAGAAAAAAATAGACTAGAGTCATGGGTGCATGCATGTGTTTTAGCTTTAGCTGAAACTCACCCCACCCGGGGACCTGTTTTCCAGTTGCTTTCTTCAGCAGCGTATTTCTGTTCTCTCATATCTTATTGGCCAGCATCAGAAGTGGTGTCTTCCTGCTTTTTTTCAGGGCTGCAAACTATAACTTTGGTACCTGTCCACTTGCTCCTTTGGGACTAGAACATTTTCTCTTCGTCCTTGTTGGTGTCACCTCCTTTCCTCCTGTCATTCTTCCTCAGCCAGGAGAGATTTTTGCTCTCAGACCTTTGCCTCCTACCTGATATTTCCTGTCCTTTCTGACACTTTAATATCTTTGGGGATAAAAATTTTAATATCACAAATTGTTTATTCCTTGACCTTTCATTTCTTATAATAATTTCCATATGCTTTTCTATCCACTCCCATGATTGTATTCTAGATTTTTGTTTTCAGTGTGCCTTATGTCATTTTTTGTTCCTCAGTTTCTCCATGATGCTTTATTTTGTATTGCATAGATATTTTTTATTGTACTATTCAAATTTTGTTGTCTTTTCTTTTATTATATTTTTGTTATACTTTTTTATTGGATGCTCTGAGAATTATAGTTAACATCTTCATTTATAAAAATCTACTTCAGATTAATTCTAATTAACACCAAATTAATTGCAATAGTATAAAAAGTTGTTTCATAGAAATGGCCCCCAACCTTTATGCTGTTATTGCCACAAATTGTATCTTTATACATTGTGTGCCCATCAACCTCAATTTAAAATTATTGTTTCATGCAGTTCTCTTTCAAATAAGCTAGAAAAAAAGTTAAAAACCAAATATACATCTATACTATCTTTTTCTTAAGTAAGTTACCTTTACAAGTATTCTTTATTTTTTCAAGTGGAGTTGAATTACTGTCTAGAGTCCTTTCATTTCAACCTGAAGGACTATCCTTAGAATCTCTTGTAAGATATTTATGTTAGTGATGATCTATCTCAGTTTATGTTTATCTAGAAATGCCTTAATCTCTCTTTCATTGTTGAAGGATAGTTTGCAAGATATAGAAATTTTGTTTGACAGTTTTTTCCTTTTAGCACTTTAGATATGTAATTCCATTATTTATTAACCTCCATGGTTTCTTACTGGATACCCCTTGTATATAGTGAATTGCTACTCTCTTCCTGCTTTCAAGAGTCTCTCTTTGTCTTGGGTTTTCTACAGTTTGATTATAATGTACTCTCTGTATGGGTCTCTTTGAAAATATCCTATTTGGAATTTGTTGAACTTAGATGTATGGATAAATGTTTTTCATCAAGTTTTGGAAGTTTCCAGTCATTATTTTTCTCAAAATATTTCTTCTGCTCTTTTTTCTCTCTCTTAGGATTCTCATGATGTATATGTTGTCCCATAGATCTCTTAGGTTCTATTAATTTTCTTTTTTAAAAATTTTTGTTCCTTAGTCTAGGTAATCTCAATGGACTTATTTTAAAGTTCATTAATTATTTCTCTCTAGTAAAATTTATTTTATTTTAGTTATTGTAATTTTCATATCCAAAATTCTTATTTTTTATAATTTCTCTTTATTGATGTTCTTTACTTGATAAAATATCATTCTCATATTTTCTTTAGTTTTTTAGATTGATTTCCTTTTAGATACTAAACATATTTATGATAGCTGATTTAAAGTCTTTGTCTAGTAATGTCTGAACTTCCTAAACACAGTTTATTAATTTTCTTTCTACTTGTGTATAGGCCATACTTTCTTGTTCCTTTGCGTGCCTTGTAATTTTGTATTGAAATTCAAATATTTTAAATATTATAATGTGGAAACTCTGGAAATCAGATTATCTTCTCTTCCCAGATTTATTGTTATTACTGCTTCTTGTAGTTGTTTGGTGACTTTTCTAAATGAATTTTGTAAATTCTTTATTATGTGTGTTCCCTGAAGTCTCTTCTGAAGTTTCTATTCTGGTAGTTAGTGACTTTACAAGGATTTTATTAAATGCCAAAAGTAAGCAAACAAACAAAAAGTCTTCTAGTCTTTGCAGTTTGGCTCTGTGTTGGGAAATTCCTTCTTACCTTCAATGCTATGCCAGGACATTTTTAAACTCTGCTTTAGCCTTCATTTCTTGTTTCCACAGAACCTCAAGATCAGCAGAAAGTGAGAGCTTAGGATCTCCTCAGATCTTTCCTGAGCATGCACTCATACTTGACCATGTGTGCAGCCTTCTATATTCCCAAAAATAAATTGGAGATTTTCAAAGCCTTTATGTACATCTCGTTCTAAGCTTTTTCTCCAAAGCTCCTTGGCTAGTCCATTACAGTTCCTGGTAGCTCCAGCTGTCATCCATTGCCTCAGGAGTAGCACCCAACACATTAGCCTGCAAATGTTTTTGACTAATGTCCACAGCAATATTAACACTGAATCCGTTTCAAATTAGACAAAATGAAGACAAATCTTTTGAGCTGATCCTCTAAGTAGCTACCAGACATGTCAAAACAGATGATATCAATATTTTGGAATTGAGAGCCATTCTTCTCTTTCTAGTTTTTGGAATGCAAACTTATTTTCTGAGCTGAGGAAAGGGGAGCAAGAGTGCAATAAGTTAAAGTGCCATGAAATCCACTATTCTTACCAAAGATCAACTATTTTCCTTTGCTAATTCAGTGTCCCCAGAAACTTTGTAGAAAATAACTACTGCAAATAATGAGAAATGATTGTACCATGTTTATGTTGATGCTTCACGACCACTTTTCAGGGGGATTATGAGCTTTAGTTCTCTATTTAGTCCTACGCTCTCACGTTGTACCTGCCCCAAAGGTAATGTTTAATAAATGTTTATGTTATTGCACAAAATAATAGGCATGCTATATATTATGTTTAATTATTTGTATTGTATTTGCACATCATTATCCTAGAACAATACTTCAGGAAACTTGTAACATGAAAACTGAATTAACTTTGTTGCCTGATTGAAAAATGATAACCCTGAACATGCCCAGTCTTATCTGATCTCAGAAGCTAAGCAGGGTTGGGCCTGGTTAGTACTTGAATGGGAGACCACTTACAAAGACTGGATGCTGTTGGTATAAAAAAAGAAAAAGAAAAGAAATAGAAAAATGATAGCACTTCACTTATGGATTTTTAAAATCTAGGCTTTAACTAAAGTTTTGATATATCTGCTGCATAATCTAAAATGTTTTTGATCACTATAAAGCCATCTTCTGCAAATAAAGCTATAGGTTCAAAATTTAATGCTAGGTGCTTGTTGATATGAATGCAGAGAAAAACTTAGTATTCATACAGAGAGTAACTATAATGTAAATATTTTTATTTTTATTAATTTTTTTCAATTACAGTTGACATTTAATATTATTTATATTCACTTCAGGTGGACAGTGTAGTTATTAAACATTTATATAATTTGTGAAGTGATCCCCTCAATTAGTCTAGTAGCCACCTGGAACTATAAATAGTTATAACACTATTATTGACTATGTACCCTGTGCTGTACTTTACATCCCCATGACCATTTTGTAAATGACAATTTGTACTTCTTAATCCCTTACTCTTTAATACCCAGCCCCTCAACCACCCTCCTATTAGGCAATAATCAGTTTGTTCTTTTTTTATATGTGTTTGTTTCTGTTTTGTTTGTTGGTTTATTTTGTTTTTTAGATTTCACATATAAGTGAGATCCTATGGTATTTCTCTTTCTCTATCTGATTTATTTCACCTAGCATAATACCATTCATAATATTGCAAATAGTAGGATTTTATTTTTGTATGGCTGAGTAATATTTTCTTATATATATATACTACCATCTCTTTATCTAATCATCTATTGCTTTCATATCTTGGCTAAGGTAAATAATTTTGCACTGAACACAGGAGTGTACATTTATTTTTGAATTAGTATTTTGGATTTCTGTGGATACATACCCAAAAATGGAATTGCTGAGTCATAAAATAGTTCTGTTTTTAAGTTTTTGAGGAACCTCCATACTGTTTTCTATAGTGGCTGCACCAATTTTCAATCTCACCAACAGTAAATGAGGACTCCCTTTTCTCCACATCCTTGCCAACATTTGTTTGTTGATTTATTGAGGATAGCCATTCTGACAGGTATGCGATGATATCTCATTGTGGTTTTAATTTGCATTTCTCTGACAAGTATTGACATTGAGCATCTTTTCATGTGCCTATTGACCATCTGTATGTCCTCTTTGGAGAAATGTCTATTTAGGATTGTTTGTGGTTTTTTGTGGGTTTTTTTTTTTTTTTGATGTTGAGTTGGATGAGTTTTTTATAAATTTGGGTTAACCCCTTATTGGATGTATAATTGGTAGATATCTTCTCCCATTTAGTAGTTTTTCTTTTTGTTTTGTTGATAGTTTCCTTTGCTCTGCAAAATTTTTTAGTTTGATGTATGATATTATCTCATTTGTTTATGTTTTCTTTTGTTTCTCTTGCCCAAAGAAATATATCAGGAAAAGTATTATTAACAGCAATATCAGAGAGTTTACTGCCTATGTTTTCTTCTAGGAGTTATATGATTTTGAGTCTTTAACCAATTTTGAGTTTGTTCTTGTATATGGTGTAAGAAGGTGGTCCAGTTTTATTTTTTTGCATCTATCTGTCCAGTTTTCCCAACATCATTTATTGAATAGACTGTCTTTACTCCATTGTATATTCTTGCTTTTTTTGTCACAGATTAAATGACCACATAGGCATGGGCTTATTTCTGGGCTCTTTATTCTGTTCCATTGATCTAACTATGACATAAATATTTATATTGGATCGTGTTAATTGCTAATATTTGACCATTTTGACATACATAGCTGGGAATTCTATATGTTTCAACTTAGTATAACACAATTTTCTAAACAATCAGATATTATTTCTCATTTGCTTTGAGTATTACTGGCAAATTTTTGAAGACATCGATGAGATTTCTAAAAGATAGTGTCTGTTAATTTGTTGTTTGTTTAAAATATTGGTTATTACTGAAATAATTACAATTGCTAACAAAGACTTTGAGGAACTGCTTTTCTAAACATGTTTAGTGTTTACTATATGGCTTTACTATATGGCATTATATTAAGTGATTTTTAAACATGATATCCTTTAATCTTCTCAGTAACTGATGAGATTGGTACTATTATTTTTTTTTAGATAAGAAAACTGGAGCTTATTTAATGTAAGTAACTTTCTCAAAGCCACATGAGAAAGATTTTTTTTTTCAATCTTATTTCCTTGGGAAGCTTGCCCCAACTCCCTCATTTGGGGCAGGGCCTCCCCAGGTACCCTGTGCTATCAAGGCATCATGCATCTGTACTTGTCTGAGCATCTATTTAATCCATGAGGGTATGGGTTATGAACATTCTACAAGCATGGCATGATGCTAGGTGTGTAATGAACTCTTCATAATTATATGTGAACTACATGAGTAAAGTGGGGAAACTGCTGTTTAATATCAGGAAGTCTGTTTTGGCATTGGTGCTCTTTACAACAATGCTACTTCTTGCTTATATTTGAGAATGACAAATTAAATGTTCAAGTATTATGTATATGCATGTGAATTATAGACCTTTTTTCAGTTTAAACAGTTGCTTCTGATTATCTCATGAATAATGAGAGAAAGGAGACTAACATTTACCTTCTGAAATTGTAGTCAGATGGGAAATTTACTACTCAAACCCCAAAGTTCTACGAAGCTAAACTAGTCATGTTTAAGATAATCTGCTATTTAATTACACATGTCATATATCTAGCTGAGATAATAAATATATTTTCTCTATAAGTTGTTAAAAATATGTTGCAGGAATATCTGGCTAAAGGTATAGTAGGAGTCTAAATTAATAATAAAGACAGCTAAATATAAGGTAAAAAATTGTTTTAATAGCTTGATTCCACTGAATCATATTTTTGTGTATTTATAAATCAAAATAGTTATAATAAACATTAATATATGAATATATTTCAAAATGTTATGAGATAACTCTGTTTTATATTTTATGTTCCACTGCTTTATAATAGAAAATTTCTTACTCAAATGAAATTGTTTCATGCACAGGAGGGAGTAAAACTGGTTTTGTTTACCAATAAAACTTCTCTCCTAAGGCACTAAAATATGAGTCAGATATTTTCAAAAACCTTTAAAGCATATTTTCATAGTTCGTGTTTAACAAATGGAAAATGATTTACAAATGTTAATGTTTCTTAATACCTTACAGAAGAAACCTTCAAACTATAGAAGTAAACACATCTGATTTAGTACCCACAGTTTTTAAGCTGCAAAATAATGACAATTTATACAAAAAAATATATAATCTTATATCTCCTGTTTTAATTACTCTGCCTTTTCACGTTTTTGCCTTTTAGTGTTTTCTGTTTCATTAACATTAGAGTAAAATAGTTCCTATTCAGAATTCAAGTTTTTAACAACATGATTTTCTAAAATTCCACTGAGAATCTAATCAATTACCAAAAAAGACCTCAAATTTCATGCACCTAAAGTACCTTGTTGGAGGAATATTTCAGGCCTGCACTCATACATAATTTATGTACATTTTAACCTCAAGTTTAATAACTTAATTATTTATTTTCAAACATATCAAAAATTTAGAAATAATGTTGAATTGGAAAGAAGAGCTGCTGTAGCCAGGCACACTACAAACAGTGAAGATAGATCTGAGAAAAAGTACAGGGAAAGGCAACTCAAAAGATAAATTAGGTGTAATTCTCTCACAAACCAAATCAAACAATAAAAACAACAAAAAAGAAGCAATAACAATAAAAATAATTATAGAAAAGTAATTTAGGATTCTTTGGTTCAAGGACAAACTTCTGTCCTTTAATCATTTCCTGCAAATATTATACTTTAGTAACATATGTTTATGATAATAACACAGGTTAAATATGATTTAAATGAAGTTAAAATGAAGTGAATATATTCCAACTCTTTTATCAGATTGAATAATAAAAAATATTGCTGTATAAAGGCAGTTAACCTGTAACTAGAATTCTCAATCAACCAATATCATTTTATAAGAACTTCCATTAGTAGATATTATTCAACTTGGTTTATTTAGTTTAATTTTTCAAACATTTATTTAGTGTCTATTCTGGGCTACATTTGGTGGTCCGTGGGAACACTTAGGTAAGTAAGATTCTGTTTTCCAATAGCTCTTGGTGGGAAAAGTTTTAAATGTTTTGGTAAATAAAGACACATAGGGGTTTGGGAGAACATGGATAAGTGAAAGAATTCAGGGGGGAAAATAACATAAAAAGTTTTATAGATGAGTTTTATAAGCAAAAGTTGGAAGGTAAAGATGAATAGTAGAGGCAAATGCATCACAAACAGAATAGCATAATGTGAGAGAACAGGATATGTTTAATCAATGACAGAAATTTCAGTAGAGGCACATGCAGTGCACACAGAGTGGGGAGACTGGAATGAAAACTGAATCCTGCAGAACCAGGTCATAAAGTCAGTGTACCCAGGTCATAAAGTCAGTATACCCAGAAGGTATGGGGATGGAAAAGGAGACAGAATGAAGACTTAGGAGGTTCTCCAGTGGTCTGAGGGAGAAAGTGATATAATCTTGAACAGTGAGAATGGAAAAGAGAGGAGTGATTTTAGAGATGTTAAGGAAGGAAATAGGCAGGACTTTATGATCTATGTGAAATGGATGATGAGAGAGAGGCAAGAAAATGGGAGGACTTCCAGATTTCTGTCCTAGGTGATTAGGTTTCATTAAAAAAAGAAGAGAATATAATCTGGCAAGTAACATGTTTTGGAAGTATCTAACATTTTGTCTTTCAGCATAAGTAGAATATAGCATATGCCAGACTGTAAATTATACTCAACATATTTTGTAACATGGAAATACTATTCTGCTTTTCTAGGTAAGAATATGAAATCTAAAACTAAATATTCATGAACAAATAGTTTCAATATGGGATTCTTGACAAACCCATCCTCTCTAGAGGCTCTGGTATAAAAATGTGCTGCTGTGTATTTTGTAAGGGAGATGCAGACTTCCATTTAGTTAACAAACTTGCAGAAAATAATTTTGAATAAAAAAACCTCTTTTCAGCTTTCCATTTCTAGATACTTGTTCTCCATTCCTATAGACAATAGGAATCAATACTAATGAACATATTTTGTTTCTTTAATTTCACATATTTTGCAAATAACAATTTCAGTTTGCCTTGTTGTTAATTAATTTTTTCCCTGTGACATAAATGTGATAACCAAGTTAACAAAATTTCTATTTCAGCCCTTAAGAGATTTTGGGGTGGTCCTTGAATAAAATGATAATCTGATAACATTATCTCCATTTCGAATTATTAGCAAGTATCTCAGTATGTTACGCAAGACCTGGAAGTGTTGTGATGACTGTAATGATCTGGCAGGCAGCAGATTCCTTTACTGAGTATCTTATTATCAGTTGCTGTATCCCATCGGGTTTCCCTCCTTGTCATACTTGACATTTTCCAGGACTCTCCCTGCATGCCATGCTTCTGGTGCAGCTGTAATTTCAAGAATTGGCATTTTTAGATTAAAAAAATATTTGGGTTGCAAGTTAGCATCAGGCAATTAACACTAAACACCTGATTTTTATATGTCAACTCTGATTATAAACCACTGTATTATAAATTAAAATGGGAGGAGGGGAAGAACATGTCTGTATTCTAGCTACATTTTCATAGAGAGTATATGCTTTTCTTTCATGTTTTTATAGACACAAATAAACTTATTAAAATTAATAACATTTATTATTTAAAATTATTTGTAATCTAACATAGTGTATATATGTTTTATTTTTCAAATAATTCACAACCTACATGAGGAATTAAAGCAATAAATGATATAATGATTTTTCTATCGATATAATTTCCACTGTAATATTTGCTTATTAAAGTAAACAATGGAAATATATGGTCATGCTTTTTAAATTTAAATTTCTGAAGCATCTAAGAGTTTAATTAAACAGTTCAATTAAACAGCAAATTTTTTGTTGCCCTTTAATCTTCTTTACATGAACTTCATTATGATTAACCCGTGCAACTATAAATTATTCAAAGGTAAAGCATGTGGAAAATTTTCAGAGAAGTTCCAGATGGCTAAGATAATAAAATAATTAAAAGATTAAATCTAGTTAGATCACACTGTGTCTTTAAAAAACTGTTCATTTGAGTTTTTGTGATCTGTATCCTTGATCTTTATTTCCCCCATTATAAATACCACAGGCTCTTTTTGATTTTGTTTTGTCATTAACATACATTGAAAGATATTGTTTGGAATTGAGAGAAATTATGGCTCCATGATTTCTACTGAGGAAGACTACATGATCAAAGCATCTCAAGTTAGTGTTTGATGACAAAGATGTGTCATTCACTAAGCTGTGGTTAGTGTGAAAGACTTCTGAAATAGGAGTCAGAAGTTCTAATCTCTTAACTGTCTACATTCTTGTTTACCCCAAAAAAATCACTTTAGCTCTCAGAGATTGGCTGACAGATCCCATTAAACATCAACATCAATGACTCAATTCCAGTGGTGGTGCAAGAAACTCGCACTGTGCAATGAGGTTATTGAACCTCTTTCTTTTCATGTGGCTCATGGTGCTTTCAAGCCCGACACATCTTGCCAACTAAGAGGAAAGCACAGCCCACTTGATGGTCATATATTCTCACTCTTCCTCTTGTAGTGGACTTAGCTAAGCATAATGCTCTGGTTTTCTTTTCTTTCCCCCATCTCTTTCCTTATTTCTATAGCCCAGAAACCTTAGCTTCCTTTTTTGCCCCGCTATCCATGCCATGATGTACCTAATTTTCCAACTTCTACTGAAATCTAACAGCTATCTTGATTTCTAACCCTTTGGGAGCTCTTCAGTATACCTCCTTTGATATTATGCCAATGGTGGTTAGTGGCTTGGTGCTCTACTGATTCTGAGCAGTGTATTTATATTCTGAGTTTCAGTAAATAATAAACTCGGGAATTTAAAGAAAAGTTCTGATGTTGGTCCTTGACAAGCAGATATTAGTGAGTATATATAATCCTTGCAAAAAAGATTGTCCACTAAAAATAGTATAGATGGAGAAACAGTGTGAGACCCTTAGGGAGTCTTCCCATTTACCTAACTTCATTCCTAAACTTGATGCCTCATTGAATCTTTGAAGCACATTGAGCCAGAACCGGATTCTTTGTCATCAGAGCACATATAAGTAGAAGATGATCAATTCAGATTGCTTTCTTTTCTCTACATAAAATTTGAAGTTTTAAAATATCAGTTTAAAACATTGTTATTTCAAAAGCCCTTTTAAACATGTTCTAAGGGCTTAACCCAGTGACAACCTTAAAAATTGATTTTTAATTAATTTTTTATCAGTATGTTGAGTTCAACTTCAGACCTTAAATTCACAGAGGCTCCCTTAGAATCAGGACACTTCTTGGGTCCTGCATGGTCATGGATGTCCCTCTTGGGGATATAAAGGGCCCCAGGCTATGGCCCACACAGGCATTCTTAAAATTTGGGGCTTGATAGGATTGGACTAGTTTATAGATGCAGACATGAATAAAACAAAACAATAGCTGAGTCCTTTTAAGGGACTAGGGTAGAGAGTTTAACAGTAGGAAATCTATTCAAAACATTAATTCTGCAGCAAGAACTAGATTCATAGAGAAAGTTTGCCATCAAGGTAGTTGGGAACAAACTACCTTGTGGAAGTGAAAAACTGCCAGTGGAGGTGAAATGTTGGCCATGGCATACAAGAGAAAGAGGACTTTGAAGAGCATTTGCAGTGAAATTCCTAGCAAGGAGATGACTGGTAAGGACACTAAGCCTGGTCAGATACTGTCACATTAAGCAGAGACTTATTATTATTATATTTTTACTTTCATTTTTCCCATTAAATGCAGCACATGTGTTTCTGAAGAAATGGAAAATGCAAAGAATTAGAAATTAAAAAAATGATATGGGGGTAAAGAAAACAGATTATGAAGCTCAATATAGGAATGTCTGCCTAGATATGTTCAAGTCCAGTTTTCTGAGCCCACTGTGATTATGACATTATTAGTGGTTCATCTAAATGGGAAAAGTCAAGGAGGGAAAAGAAAAGTACAAGATTGGAGAAGATGTGGATACAAGCATGGGCAACTACTCTTGTTTATCCTTGGATATGAACTTGTTATTTTTAAGAATACTGTTTTTGAATTGAGAACAAATAGAACTGTTCACCACAGGAGGACTCATTGTCTAAAAAATGGCAGTTTTCAAAATTGTGAAAAAAGAACATAGGTTTAGATGATAGACTGTCTCTTTCTATAAAGAATACAACATGCTCTCTTGCAGCTGTTTTTGGGCTGAGGTCTGTGGAAGCTAGAAGATTTCCTTCAGTGTACCATGTCCTTTATAAGAGTAGAGTAGAGGATACTTCTGTCAATTTTAGGTACAGTTTATACTGAGCTTCTTTTTACTCCTACATAGTGCTTCAGTTCTTTTATAAAACTCCACCTTCATCTTCCTCTAGCCACAGGACTCTGTTGACCCATTCATTTTTTTATTCCCATGAAGTCTCAGATTCTTCTTCTTTCATGAGCATTGCTGTAGTTTCCAGTGTTCACAACCTCACCTTTCACACAATTATAGATATTCAGGAATAGCCATTATTTATAAGAGTAAAATATTTTAAACAGAAATGTATATTAAAAAACCCAAGAAGGTTGAAAAATTTTGGCTAGGAGTACTAATGTGCTATGGCATTACAAGCATATTATACCTTTTTTTTTTGTCCTGTGGGACTGGTCACCAATTATTCCAAGGACAAGTGGGCCATCTTAGATAAGCCTTTATTACATTTAGTGTCCTAAAGACATGTCTTAATCCACACCTTATGTCCTTCTGGTCACCTACCCATTTAATACCTCTATTAGGCTCTAGGATGCAATGATATACAAATCAGTAACACATCCTCATAGGATCGGGGGAGGGGATATAAAATTAAGAAAATCATCATACAACTATAAAATTCAAGCCATGCTAAATGATACGAGTGAAAGGTACAGTGAACTATGATGAAGTTTGTGTTAATATTGCAAAGCAATTTCTTCACATGTGGCATCTAACTTTGAAGGCAAAAAGCGAATTGGCCTTATTTAACCTGGCTAGATTTGTTATTTGAATCAAAGAAAAAAAAGAAAACTACAATTAAGTAATAAGTAAAGATTTATTCAGTTATGATCCACACATCTCTAATTTTTTACTTAACAACTTTTAACTTCCATTCAGTTCCTATAAAAATGACTTTCTGCAAAAATGGGTGGAATTTTTATCACCAGTCATCTGGTGTTTACATGGGTTTCTGTGTATTCTCAATTTACCTGCCTAGGGAATCTCACACATCACCTGAAGAATATGATCTGGATTATAAATGAAGACCTTTGTTTATGTTCAAAACTAGGAGACTAAATATTCAGTCATAACCTCATAATCATGATAGGTACACACTGTATTCGGTACATAGTAAAAGGAGTCATTGAACATTTCACTTTTGATAAATGTGTTTCTCAGTTTCTATGGTCTGGTCACGCTTGCGGTAGGACAACCCAGTAATGCGAGCCAAACTGTGCCCTCAAATTACATACTGAGATTCTCTAAAATTCAACTGTAGCTATTTATGTCAACTGATCACTAATTACTATAGAAAAATATCCTTTTAGTTCAATGAATTTAATGGAGTTATTTATAGGGCAAGATTTGTCTACAAGTATATATAATATATAATGAATGTATATTTTATATATATCTATATATGCATAAACACTGTATAACAAAAAACTAAATGAAAAATATGAATATTCAATGAAATACATTAATTATTAATTTTTTATTATTTTCTTTATTGGCTGGTATCTAGTATATAACTACTAGCATTTATTAGTTATACAGTAAAGTTTTAGAGACAGACAAGAAAGCAAATAAGGTCATTTAAAAGATAAAGGATTTGCTCAAGGTCATTTTCAGAGCTAGTTAAAGTATGATATTTTCCTGGGCAACTTTTCTCTATGCCTCGTCAATGAATTCCATCCATATTTCTACAAGAGACCATGTATTTCCACTCCCTTGTTATTAAGAAATGCCCATATTAAGAATCAAATATCAACTTTATTTTTATTTTCACTTTTGGTTTTAACCTTGACTCTGTCTCTTATGCCATTGGGCAAATACCATTCTCTTGAATTTCAAACTTTTCACAAAAATGATCATAATAATATCTCTTCATTGAATATCTCAAAGAATTACTGTGAAGATCAAATAAAATGATATTTGTAAAACAACTTTGTAATCTATGATATGCTATGAAAACATATTATTAAAGTAAACAACTCTTTTCTTCTATTTTTAATGGAAAAGCTGACCTATTGAAGAAAACTGCTCAGAATATGATGTTATAACTAAGATCAGTCATTTTTAACTTTAAAATGAATTCAGAAGGTAAGGGGTGGGAACCAGTTGTGGAAAGAGAGTGAGGGAATGTTCTTGGCATGAACTAGTTGATAACAAAATAGAATAAGCAGTTTTGATCAATCTCCAAAAATTTATTATAATGTTCTTTTAGTGAGTAAAAGTTTTCCTTCTTTTCAGAATTGGTTCTAATTTTTATTTTTGGACATACTACTCCATACATTTTTTGATATTTTCTGATAACACTATTCTATTACATATTGTTTCATTGGATTGTCTTATCATTCTACAACATCCTAAGACTTCTTGGAATCTTTTTTAGTCAGATAATAAAAATGAGTTGTCCTCTTGTTTCCAGGTCAGTTTTGAATTTGATAGACATATTACCTATATTTTTATTGTGTGTTTTTTTTTAATAGGAGATTAAGTACATGCCAGTATATGCTTGGCTCTGCACTAGGTCTTGGGAAGAATACAAAGATGAATAAAAATCATAGTCCCTGACTTCCAGTTAGACTTTTTATAGTCTACTGGGAAGGAAAATATAATATACTGTAATAGCTTAGAGAAAATAGTGATTTTATGTTAAATAAGGCTAAAGTTACCTAATAGTTGTGTAAATCAGCAAAGCTCAAGTTATTAAAGAAACCTCTCTCTTTGTATAAAGTAAATTAAAAAGCAATACTAAAATTTTTGCTTTTACTTTCTTTTGTTGATTTTAAGTTAAATTTCTACATATGGAGAGAATTATAAAGATGTTTTCTAAGAAATATATTTGCATTGCTTAAGGATTATAGCATTGATATTTTCTGAATGTAAAAGTTTGCAAGTTTTAGGTTGCCTAGTCTCAGGGAGGCTTTATGTAAGCTAGAAGACAAAAATGAGAGAAATCAAAGAGGATTGTGGATATTTATGAGAAAGAGAAGACAGAAACTGGTAGAACAATAGGACAATACAGAAGATAAAGACAGAGTGGAAAAACACAAGATTCTTTAGTTCTGCGGTGAACTCATATTCATATTTAGCCATTGTGCTAAAAATTACTTTATGTATACCTTGTTAATTCTCACAAAAATTACGTAGTAGAAGAACTCTATTATTCTCATTTATAAATAAGAAACCCAAGGTTAAATATCTTGCCCCAAACCCACAGCTATTTAGTGATGGTGATGATTTTAACTCAGAATCTAACTCCAAAGTAAAGTTGGTGTCTACCTTTTCTGATATTTTTGAAGAGAGAGAGAGAGAGACAGAGAGAGAGAGAGAGAGAGAGAGAGAGAGAGAGAGAGAGAGAGAGAGAGAGAGAGACTAGAAAGTGAGAAAAACAAACCAGAATTGAGAGATGGAAAGAAACAACCCTCATTGAACTAGGTCAAGTTGTGTCTGAAGACCTCTCCTGGACTTCTGTTTTCCTCCATGGTTGTACTTATAATGACTTTAGAAGCTATAACTGAAGGTTAAGACACATGACAGAACCTAACCATGTGTGTTTTTAATATTTTTAAGAGTTGTAAACCTAGCTCATGAGAGTAATATAAAGTAAGGCAGAATTTCTTCAAATTAAAAGAATGTTGAGGTTTCATGCAATAGCTTTTAGTATCTTTATAGAGGTCTCAGCTAGGTTCACAATTTCAGAAAGTCCAGTTCACTTTATGGTCTATGGTATCTCTTGGAGTTGTTCATATGTATTCTGGCATCCAGTCTTAGAGCTACAATAGATAATACAAATATTGCTAGCAAGATGAAGAATGAAAGACCACCAGGTCATTTAAAGAATTTAGTTGTGTGTGTGTATATATATATGTATATACACACACATACATATAGCTATATATATGTGTATATAATATATATATATAATATACACATATATATACACACTATGCTGTAGTATAATATATATGTATATATAGTATATATGTAGTATAGTATATTGTATAATACTATAATATCAATGTATACTTATATACATATATTATATATATATATACACATTAGTCACTCAGAAATATCTTATCTGAAAAACTTTTATTTCTCGAGATAAAGTGGAGGAGTTAGAAAATGATAAAATTGAACTCAAAGATGTGGGCTCCATGAACTTCTAAGAAAACCACATGATACACTAATAATAATAATAATAATAATAACAACAACAGTAACAGTAACAGTAAAGTTTAATTTATTTTTTAGGATTATGACAAAAATTACCCTGATGTCTATAATTGTAAGACAATACTCGTGGTTTCAAGCAACCTCAGCCTTGCCAACTCAGAAGGTAGTTGCTTTCTAGAGGTTAAGTGTCTTTATCTCTATGGAGAATTAAAATTCTAGTCCTGAAAATTGACTACAGAGTGATGAAACAAACCAAATCTACAGTATTACAATTTTTGTATGATGTTATATAATTTGTGTAGATTTTGGTATTTTAAGCTTTTTTTAAAGGAACATTTTTCCCTATTAGAACAACAAATGAGTAAATGAGTAACAAATTGAATAATTGTCTTAAACTTGTGATTTTTAGTTAAATCTTACAGCATTTAAAAATAATATTAGAACATGGCAGAAATCCCAAGGCTTATCATATTATAGGTAAGGCCTTATGAGAATTATTAAAGTACATAGGAAAAAATGTTTAATAATACTATTTTAAATAATACTTCAAAGGAAATAAATATATTACATTTGTAACTACAATTTAAAAGTATTTAAGGAAATACACATAATTACATTGCAAAAGCTCTATAATAAGTGATTATTAAATTAGGTTCAACCGATAAATAGAATAATAAGATATATAAATTGAACTAAAAAATCAAAGAAGTGTTTTGAATCGGTAACATTGAAAAGTGGAATATTAATACCAAGATTCTCAGTGAATAATTGTTTTGGCTTACAAAATCCACCTTCTAGGGCATCAAAAAACTCACCTTGACAATATAACTATTCTTATATTCTTATATTCTTATAAGAATATAATTATTCTTATATTCTTTAGCCATCCTTGAATTTTTAGTTATATAAACCAATATATTTTCTTTTTCTTCTTTTAAAGTGTTAAGTTACTCTGCATTGGTTATACAAGAGTTGAACTGAAAGTGTTTGAATAATACACTCAGATTTTAGGGATTTTGGTGTGGGAGGAAAAAAGCTTTGGAGATATGTTGAGTGAGAATATTTGGGAAAATGGGATTTTAAAAAAGTTATGCTATGTATTTACATAAAATTCCACATTGAGACTTAGCAATAATAGGAATATGCTTTTGGAAGGTTATAGAGAAAATGTGAAAAATGCCCAAACACCTAAACAAATTCAGCCATGACACTACCACCTAGATATAACCAAAGTTAACATTTTGGTGTCTTTTCTTTTAGTTTTCACTGTGTGTAGTTTTATGTTTGTATAAAATACATAACAATATATTAATATATTTATTCTCTTTATATATTTTATGTATGTATTATATTAGACACATGTTTGTATCTTAGTCTCTTGGTTAACTTGATATTGTAAAATAATTTAACTCTGTGTATCAAAACTACTTTTTTTAGGGGGGGGTAGGGCCTACCATTTAAAAAAATAAAGTCTAATTTTTTCCCATTCCACATTAACCAGATAAAGTGATCTAGATTCTTAACTAGCCCTTACAGCCTGGTCAAACATTTAACTGTAGGCCATGGACTACAATTGCCTAGAGTTTTAGGTTACAAGATATACTGATCCTTGGAATCTAGACATCAGGAAATTCCTCTTAATTTGTGAAACAGGCCGTGTATAAGACATGATAAAGGAAACACAGTTAATACACCTTGATTCTTTGACCCAGGTACCATCACTAACTAAACTTCTTCCTGCTACTTACTAGGACTGTGAGATAAAAATACTAGATGCCCAATTTATGTTGTTTCAAATAAACAATAGATAATTTTCAGTATAAGTATGTTCCATAAAATATTTGGCACATACTTATACTAAAATATTATTTATTATTTTAGTGAAATTCAAGTTTTTTATTTGCTCAATCCAACAACACCATCTACAATCCCACCAATTGCATCAGGTTATAGCAGAGATGGATCTCAAAGTCTGGCTAGCATGTTCCTCTCTGGTTCACTTCTAATTTTCCCTTGTCCTTGTGGATCTTCAATAATAGTTTTAAAACTCCCGATCAAAATGAAAGGCAATGAACTCCTGACCTAAAGTTGTTGTCAGGGAAATGGAAAAAAAAAAAAGGAAGCAGCTTGGACATAGAACTGAGAGATTAGGAATTCAAAGATGATTCAAATTTTTCAATTTCAGGTGAATAAGACAATGGCTATGTCATTAAGGGTGACAGGAAAATCAAGAGGCAGGGCCAGTTTGAAATGCCAATTTGAAGATGATTAGCAGGTAGCTTTCTACTTCTAAGGTTTTGCTTTATAATAAATTATTGAGGATTTGATTGGAACTGCTTCAAAAATGAATCATTCTTTCTTTTTTTTCAAAGCTTGGAAGAACATAGATCACAAAAGTTGATTTGATGTACTCTCCCCAGCTTTCCCCTTCTCTTTACTATCCCTTATCCTTTTTCTACATCAACTGAAATAAACAGGGCTTTTACATAAGGGTGTCTCTTGGACAAATCTCAGTTCTGAGAACCAGGATTTTTATTTCAAAAAACATTAAAAACACTCCTCGGAGCTCAATAAGGAATGTACTCACTATTGAGAAAAAAGGAGACATCATGAGATTAGGTCCCAGCTGGCCTGTGTGGCTAGAATCAAAGGCTCACCAGAACAGCCATCGTGACTCATGGAAAGAATAGTGTAACTATCCATTCTTCGCCCTTCTTCCCACCAACCCCACAACAAAACCTGACAACAATTAAATAAAATGTTGATGCCTACTATAGCTAAGAGAGAGGGAAAAAGAATAATTTCATGTATTTATGTAACTTTTCTGGAGGGCATTTTTGGAAAAATTAATTAAACAAATTAAAAATACTTATACCCATCAACCTAGAAATTTCCATTTGAAAATTAAATTAAGAACATAATCAGAACATATTTATGTAAAGATGTTTATAGTAAGATGTTTATAGCATCGTTGTTTAGAGTATTGAAAACATCCTAATGTTCATTAACAGTAGATTTAAATACATTATGTATTCTCATGTAATAGAATTTTACCTAGATATTAACATATTTTAGAATAGTGAGTGATTTAGGAGGACATTTACAATGAATTACTAAATCAGAAAATTAGTTAGAAAATATTATTTCCACAGTATTTTAAAAAAATATACTACATGAATATTTTCCTGGGAAGGGAAAGGACCATTAAAAAAGGGAATATACTTAAAAGAGGAGTCAGGATATTGCCCTTAGAATGTTTTGACTTCTAGGGCTACAGTAGGAGAGAAACTAGCAAGCGACCAAGAAAGTGTGCTTGGAATGGATCAAAGGAAAAAGGCAACAGACACTAAATAAAAGAAGGTATTTTATAACAGAAATGGTGGCAAAAATATGAAAAATTTTAGGAAGACAGGGAAAAGGATTAGGAAATATTTCAGAAAAACTCCAATAAGATGAAGGGTAAGTAAGGTAATTATTTTGGGAAAGGATATTTTAAATAGAGTGGTAGAGATAACTATAGACTCAATAGAATAATAAGATTGTAAAAAAGATTGAGTATAAAATTAAAGAACCAAGTGCTATTTAAGTCTTTATACTACACTGTTATTTTATAAAAGGGAAAACTCCAGATTTTAAAGTATTAAAAACATTTATTAAAATATAAAATGTAAAATTAAAAAATATATGCATAAATATTCATAGAAAAACTGGAAGGATATGAAACAAAATGTCAATAGTGATTCTCTATGTGGCAAAATTACAAATGGTTTTTATTTTCTTCCACCTCCTTTTATGTTCCAATTTACAGTAGCTATCATGCATTTTCTTTGAAATTCAAAAATATGCTATTTAATAAACAATTATTTAAATAAATAGAAAAGTAATGCGTGCCTTTAAATCTCAACTTTGGGGAAAATATTAAAAATAATTTATTTGCTTATTGATTTAAAAAACAAAGTAGACTAGCAGGAAAGAATTTAGTTCTTGAAACCTAGTAGCCCACCTACAATTTTTTGCATTTGAAGAATTGATTTAAATTTGATTTCATCTAATCTTGTCAAAAGATGACCTCCAGATTTTAAAACTAGATTTTAACAGTGTCTCTAAAATATTTGAAAGATTGTCTTGGACATAAAAATTGCTCTTTAAATAACATTTGATGACTTGTGTTTAAAGAAACTAGAAACATAGATTTAAAACTTAAAGGCAAATGAGCTTTGCAAAACAGCTTTTACATTATTTTCTGACCAATTAAAAATAACAGTAAAAAGTAAAACTAAACTAAGATGAAAGTCACTGTAACTTGTAACTTGATGCAAAGTATCTAAAGTAAAATTCGACCATTTTACATGATTGACAGAGACCAAGTACATTCTCCATAAATGTATTCAGTCCCAAATCAAATAAAAATTTTCTTAAACCAACTATAATGATTCTTGAAATAGAAAGTTTCTTGAGGTTATGGAGAACCACAACCTTCCAGCCACCCAAAAAGCTTTCTACTTTTTGGAATAGGCATCTATTTTGAATGAAGTATTTTGAGTCCAATTCTCAGTGACAATGCTGAAGTTATTCCTTTGGGCATAGGGAAGAACCAACATTGTGTGTGGTCTGTGTTCCTACAGTAATGACAAATGACTGAAAAAATCTCAGAAGGCAAGCGGATAATGCACCCAAATCTCATTTGTGTCAGTGGTTTCTGGGCAATGAAATCTTCAAGAGATGCACAAATGGAATTACTTGAACTAATTTTGTTAATTTTAGTGGGTATTGATGTGATATTACCCCCCTGAAGTCTGTTAGGGAGTACTGATTACTCATTTTAAACAACTGCTTGCCCAGGTAGGTTATTCTTAAATGTAGTGCATTACCTCTGTTTACAGTTGCACATGATACTGCTGGTTCGGTATTTCAGAGCCAGTCTTCCTGTTAATAGCAGGGCTTATGCTTGAGCTGTTTCTGGAGGAGATGACTTGACACATGGCTTCAATCTTCTTTCTCCGGCAGCTTGTGAAACCAGCCAGTTGGCAGATTCTAAGTCTATAACAGAAATATGGGCTGCTATTCTTGCACTGAGCTGGGGTTCTGTTGTTATAGCAGAAATGAGTTTTTCACAACGTAAAATATTATCTAGTAAGAGAAGAAGTAAAGTGTGGAGGGGGAGGAGGATGGGAAAGGTGTGAGGGTACATGGAGACACATATAGATGATTAAATATAGAAACATATTACAGGGCTGATAATATCAATTGCACATGGGTGGCTAGTGTGTAAAATGGGTAGATCTCACTGTTTCAGTTGTTCATGTAGCGTAGTGCCTGTTCAAAGTCTGGCATTGTGATAGTATAGTAAGAAGCTCCGATAGTTTTTTCCCAAGATAGAGATCATCAAAAATATATTATTCCATTTCCATGTTTCTTTGTATGGATGAAGTAAAAATTGATTTGGAGTCACAAATCTGGAGTTCTAATCTAGTTCTGCTGTCTGTAAATTATATTAGGCAATTAGCTTACCCTTGTTGAACTTCAGTTTTACTTATCTATAAAATAAAACATTTGGAGTAGATGATCTCCAAGATCTGTATTAACCCTCAGATTCAAAATCTATCAGTCACAATATTGGCCTTTCCCACTTGGAACAGTGGTTCCTGTTTCTAATCTCAATGACCTGAAAGACTGACTTGAAATGTGTGATCTTCTTTTAGGTAATTTTCTCTCTTAACAGTTCAAGACCGCTCTCCTCAGGATTTTAAGCTTAACTCTTATTTAAGTATATGTGACATATATGAGTTTGGCTGAGAACAAAAATGACTTTCCATATAATTAGGAACAATTGGGTGAGAAATTATGATAGATAAATCATAGCTTAACATTTTCATTAAATAATTGAGTAATTTGGGGCACAACATTTTACATTTTTAGTAACAGTTTCATTTATTGAAAGAACATAACACATTCTCTGCTTCACAGAACTTTGTAAATATTGAATGGGAGAGTGTTTGAAATATGATAGCATTTTGAAAACATTAATTTCTATACGTGAGCATGGTGATACTCTATATTATGCTTATTAAAGTAACAATAGTATAACAAATCATTGAAAAATCTTAAGTCAAAGCTATTATTTTGTAGAAACAATAAAGTAAGAATTAGTTAAAGAAAGAAATTTAGATATTTTGGCATTATTTGTATATGCTTTTAACAAATATTTATTGAGTACCTATTAAGTAACAGGCTCTATTCTTGGTATTTGGAATATATCAGTGAAAAAACAGAGCGATCTCTGTGCTCATGGAGTTTACATTTTATTAGTTTTATTAGCTGTTAAGAAATATGAGTTATTTAAAATATTTTGAAATAATTTTTTTCAGAAGCAAAAATTGATTGCTAAGGTATAATCTTAACTATTCCTCCATTTTATTACTTCTAAAAAAAATTACTACATGTTCTTTCTCCAACCATCTGATAACTTGCTGAAGACACACAAGTTCTCAAAGAGCCTATACAATGGGTTGTGATAAATAATACAATCATAGCGGTGTCTTCTTCTGGGTGAATTTTAGGAGGTCTTAGTGTCACAAGATTATGTTTGGACCATTGGACGATAGAGCTATAAATATTTTCTCAATAATACAACATGTCAGAATAAAACAAAAACAAACATATGGGTAAAAAAAAACCTCTTATTTTTTGTAGAATATTAATCTGGTAATAGTTTTATCTTATTTAGATAAATAATTTAGACAGTGTTCAATTTGTATAAAACTATTATGCACATTTCATGTTATGCTTATTTTATTTGATTAGTTATGATAATTATTGTTATATAAATACAGGCCAATGGCATATATTACCTTGGTTTCATAACATTTTAAAAAATACTTTATTGAAATGATTTGTTTTAGCTGATAGAGAGCTGATAATTTATTTTACTTAATATTATGGATACAATTTTTTTCCTCCTAAAATTCTAACACACATTCTCATTTATCAATCTTTTTGCCAAGAACTAAGCAGCTGTACATATTTGGAAATAAAAACTGGAGCAACTTCATTTTAAAAAATTTTTGGAAGTTGAAATTTCCTTAGCTAGCTCTGTGGTTCATATTGAAAATAAAATTTGATGGCTCTTTTTTAACTCTCTTTTGTTTTGTTGGTGCTTTGGCAATTAACTGTTTTTATGGATTCCATTTCTATTTTCTCTAGGGATTATATAAAAACTAGGCATCAATATTATTCTTGGTACTAATTGCCTGAGAAATTAATTCACTGATGGGTATTTGTTTATGGTTTGATGTTCCAGAGTTAGCCGTGACATCCAGGATCTAGTACTTCATAAAATATTGTGGAAATATTTGTAAAATCTCAGGAGTATTTTTTCTGCCTCAAAAAGTTTCCATCATACAGTGACAAAAAGGATGGCAAAATGAGGCTGTGGCAAAATACCATTGTTCCTACCCTAAAGTAATTTAGAGATCAATCTGGGTTAATATATCTATAATAATATATTTAAAAATTTTGATCCCAGTGTTCCCCTCGCCAATATTTTAATGTAACTTTTGCAAAAAAAATGTGGACTACATGGCAGATTAAGTTCTTCAAAAAAGCTTTTGCTTTTCTAATAGTTATGAGGGGCTGTGAATATCTATTCATCTTTCTTCCTTTCCTACTTAATTGTGAGGAAATCAATAAAAATCCTTTGACTTAGGATTTTTGTAATTAATGATTTTTCTTTCCATGGCAGTCATGAGAAAACAATTATGGTTAGTCAAATTCTTTTCTTTTTTTTTTTTAATTTGGATCATACAATTGGAATATACAAAGAGCCTCACATTGCTTTAGGGCTCTACCAAATATTTGAACACATGAATCCTGTGAACCTAGGAAAATTAATAAGGATCTGTTTTTTAAAATTTCTGTGATTAATTTTTCTTCTTTTTGAAATTTTTATAAATTAGGAAACTGGCACTTAGAAATTTTCTCTGTTAATCAGCTCATTTTGTATTGTTTTCTAATAATTATCAGGGCCTCCAGAAAGTAATATAACTAATTAGAGAATTATTCAACTGATCAGTCATCAGTTGACTTATTATTGTTTTCTATTGAATGCCTAAATATGTGATTTGACTGATTATGCTACTACTTTGGCCATTCTAGTGTTGGATTAACAAACCAAAACTTTGTATTTTCCTGCACTGATATTTATCTTGAAAGAGGCTATGTTCTGGTTATAAAGCTGATATGATATTGACATTATTCATGACTTCTGTAACTCTACCTAAAATTATGTATACATAATTATAGTTGATATTAGTTTATATATGATGATAATAAGTGCCAAATCAAAATAACTAGATAAGTCACATATTTGCATCATATAAATGACACAGGCCCAAAGTGACCTTGAGTTTACTATTACTCAAGCTACCAATGCAAGCTACCAAGGCCCCAAGCAGATAACAGTGGAGCTCAGTAAGCTGTAGATGACCAGGCTGGGCCTACGATAGCAGAGCAGCCTTTGATGGAAAGGATTTTTTTCCCCATAGTTCTCTGATGAACCTTGTAGGCTCTCTGCAGCCTTCTAAATGTCACACCCAAATTCAGAAGTCTTCCAGAAGAAAAAGCCCTAGGTAGGAAGCTGAATGGAGCAATGGCAGATTCAGGAGTGGCAAGATAGAGGATAAGATCACAAGGAAAAAGAGATTCAGACAAAGAATAGGGGAAGAGGTGCAGGACAAATCAAGAGGCAGGCAATGTGGAGGAAAGAAAGGACAGTCTTTGAGGTTAGGAGACCAGAGAGTGGAAGCACTAGACCCCTTCTACAGATAGGGCTTGGAAATAGTCCTCCCTTGACAAGGAGCCAGGGATTTATCTTGAAGTTGCATTTCAAAGCAAAAAATTTCAACTAGAATAGTGGTTTTAAACTTGAGCAAGCAGCAAAATCACTTGTAGAGCTTCTTAAAACTCAGATGGCTGACTTCTTCCCCTAACCTTAGCATTTTAAATTCAGTAAGTTCCCATGGAAGCCTGAGAATTTGCATTTCTAACAAAGTTTGATAAAAATTTTCTTGCTGATCGGAGAACCATTAACATAAGGAGTATGTTCACGTGAGAGACTTGGAGAGTTAAATGTAGATTTTGAGGGTACTAAATCCTGCCTGGCAAATGGCTGAATTTCTCCACGACTCACTTCTCTCATTAACAAAGGGGAAATTATATCTACTGTGAATTTCTAGAATAAAGATTAGTGGTAACAAATATCAAGTGCCTCACATAGTGCCTGGATCATATTAGCAAATCAAAATATGATAATGGTGGTGAGAAGAATGATGCAATTAAAGGATGCAGACGAGAGGACCCAATTGCAACACTAAAATTTTAATCATCTCTAAGTTCATAAAACAATATCTTGATGCTCTTCTGATTTCATCCCACTTCTGAGAAGTTATATATATATTTAAATTTATGTATTTATGTTGTTCAAATACATGTTGTGTAGACTGTTATTTCTTGTAATGTGAAAATCTTTTAATCCTATACTTAAGACTCTACATGGAAGAAAATGTATGGGTATTTTCCCTGTGAGATCAGTATGAAAAAAGTGTTTTTTTTTTTTTTTCAGATAGGGTCAAGGTTAATAGGAAAATATTAGAGTTTTAATTGCTGTTGTTTTCTTTGTTTTATTATGAACTGATATTTTATTAAATCTATCACTTATGGTCCTAATCTTGTGATTGCTACATAAGATTCTATTCCAAAATATAAGCACGAAAGAATGATTGCTTTTAATCCAAACACATGTTTTACTTTAAAAAACAAAACAAAACTATTTATAAAAAATGAGTTTTCCTGCCTTCACACCCCTCAAGCCTCAAACTTCACAGTCAGACTATGAGTCTGTTATCAACAACTTGGTTCAAAGAGATTCTTTTCATTGTTCTGAATGACAACTAAAACAAGTTAAAGGTTTTTGATGATTAAAGAACATGCACTCTTCAACAACTGCTTACCAAATTAGTCCATTTTACTTTAAAAAAGTGATATCAAGACCGGACTTTTTGACTGAGTAGCATGTTCTGAAATCATAGACCATAGTTGTATAAGTTACAAGTAAACACAAACACCTGGATGACATTGAGCTTTGAATGAGAGATTATAACTATCATTATAAAACTAAAATTTTAAGTACTGACATGTTCTGATTTGTTTTTTAGATATCAAGTTTTTAAGTCCCCATTTATCATGGATGTTTTAAGGTACAAATACTGCAAGAGGAATAAGTTATCTATGTGTACACTCTGTCCATTCACTTATTTAAGAAACATTTACTGAATACCTTCAATGGTCCAGAAGCTGTTCTAGGGCCATATTTCCCCCCCTTTGTGATATAAAAACACTAACCAAATATTTAAATACAGTCTTTTATTTGTTTCTTGTACAATAACTAATGGACAATTTATTTTATGCCAAGCACTTTTCTAGATTCTGGATTTACAAAGAAAATTATGCATGACACTTGCTTTCAATGATTTATACTGTAATAGAGAGAAAAATCTAAGCCATTAGCTAATTAATTAAACAAATATTTAATGAGCATTCACCATAGGTCAGACAGTGAAGTGGGACTAGAGGATATGCTATAACAGCGTCCAATCAGACATAAATTCTGCCCTGACAAGACCATCTTACTCTAGGGAAGAAGAGAAAGAGCGATTAAGTAAACAAGTGAGAAAATTAGGTAATGTGATTTAAATTAATTGAGGGAGGAAGTACTTTTTATAGAATGTTGAGAAGCTTTTCTACATGCGATATTAAACAGAGACCGGAGGAATGACAATCAGAGTGACACATGGGAGCTAGGAGGTTTCAGAGATGAACAAGGTGGGATTCAGAGTGCTTCAGGAGCAGAACAGTCCCAATGTGGCTGGAGAATAGTGAGGTGCTGGGAATAGGGGAGTTATTTGAAATGAGGTAGGAGAAGCAGAAAGTGATTTGTAGGCCATGACGACACTTTAGGCTTGATTCTTAAAGCATCAAGAACGTTTTAATGGACTTAACACAGGTTACTGGTCTAATCTGATCTATTTTTAAAAGATCATTCTAGAGGCTGCGTGGAGTATGCATTAGAAAGGAGTAAAAGGTGCCAGGATGTAAGACAAGAGGTAAGTTAGGAGAGTATTGGAATCAACAAGAGCAAAAATGGTGTTGGCTTGGATTGAGATAAATGTTTGTAAAGGAGATGAAGAGAAGTGGATAATATATGTTTTAGAAGTAGAACCACTGTGGCTTGCTGATAGATGGAATGTAAATTGATACACGAAATTAAGTTTTATTGGTGTTATGCTATATATTTCAATTGAAAAAGTGGTGAATCCTTCTCTGAGTGTGTAGAGCACCAGGAAAGCCTTGAAAGAAGATAGTCATGTTTGAGGTGAGTCTGCAAGGTGGGTTTATGTTCACAGGCAGTCAGGGAATGTGTAGAGTAGAGGAAGGGTGATTTGAACAGTTGTGCTAGCATGGTAGGTGTGATTCAGATAATTGAAATGGCCATCGTAGTCTGGAATCTTCAGATTTTGTAACTAATGTCTTATATTCTTAAGGTTTTTACGAGGTAAGAGATGAGTTTTTCTTATTTAAATATAAAAGGTAAATTTAAGTCTATTTTTGTAGTATGAAAATTTCTCAGTGGAGAATTTTGACAGCAATTGTAAGTGAATATGGGATTATAACATAAATTGTCTGAGAAGTAAAAGTGTTTTGTACCACAAAAGCTACAGTCATATTCATTTCACCATGACCAGTATGTCTAGCACTTTCAAGGTAATGAATACATTCCAGAAGATTGTCTGTATTTTTTCCACACTTTAAATAGCATGAAGATGGTTGAAACAATTTGCTGTGGCATCAAAGCATCGTGATGGGCGTTGCCCTCACAATTCTGAAGCAGAATTTAACTTTGGCAAAGAGTGGATATTTTAATGAGTACTAGCTTACATTTTTCTTGGCATTAGGTTTATATAGGGCCATATTTCTCCCCCTTTGGAAAAAAATACAAAAATCTAAAAAATGACTATAATGGTTAACCAAAATGAGTGTCCATTGCTGCTAGGTATTTTAAATAACATCAGGTAGGATTTTGTGAAAAGATTAGTGACTAGTTGCTACTATGAAAATGTTGCTTAAGTAAGAGAATTTTTAAAATGTAAATATAATTTTCTCAAGACTTAATACATGCCGAGTAAAATTCAGGAAAATATTATATTTGCAAAAGTTAATGAAAATAGTCATCAGTTTGACTTGCTGGTATTCTAATCTGTTACATTTCAGCACAAGAAGTACTGTTGTTTTAAGTGGTAAATACTTGAGTTTCCCCAAAATGATATCAAGGGCAGCCTTGTTGACTCCATAATCCCACCTGGAAGAAATCAATTGATATAGAGAGACTTTTTTAGGATTTCTCTGTTTAGTCTTATGAGAAAATAGAAGAATATATTCTTATTTTTTCAGAAAAGCAAATGTCTCTCAACATATGCCATATAAGGGCGAGGAACACAATTCTTTCTAAGATTATGAATTTAATTGTACAAAAATCTCATAACATTTTAGAAAATTTTATTGCCATTTTGTATCCTACTACCATGGTCTTTATTTGTTCAGCCTGATTGCAGGCTGACATTTGGTGTCACTCTTTAAATTAGTTTAAACCGTAAGTTTAAAACATGATTTTAATTATTTATACTAATTTATTTAAGAAACTATGTGAGCCCAAGTAATATAGGAGAGAAATTTGAATATAGAACTAAATATTTGGCTTGCAAGTTTTGTATCATATGGCTAAGGATTTAAATTAGATGGCAACAGGGAGGAAAAAAATCTTTATTAGGACTGAAATAATTGTGTTTCAGTGCCTATTGAGTCCATATAATTTAAAGGATATAAGTATATATTTATAGTTTATCTGTGATATCATGGAGTGCATGGTATAGCATTATTATGTTGCAGCAACTCCCTCAGGATAAAAAAAAAAATCAAATAAGCGAACATTTTATTGGGCACCCTTTGTGGGCCTAGATTGTACTTGGTGCTATTGGAAAAGGAATTACTATTAAGATGCGATTTCCTCTCTCAAGGAGCTTCTCAGATAATAGAGTCATATCATTTTCTTATATTAACTAAAGACAATACAGGCAGATGTGGTAAATAGCATCAAAGTATATAAAGTGTTGTGAGGTTTTAGAAATAGAAAGGATCACATCCAATTAGTGGAGCTGGATGAGATGGTATTTTCGATGGGATTTGAACAATTGAAAATATTTTGACTATCAAGAAGAATAACTTCAAATGGATAGCAAAGATGGAATGTCTAGGGCATATGATAAAAGAATATCAGTATGGCTGAGAAAGTTTTTTGTAAAGGATAGGATGAGGCTGGGTTTCCTGTGGAAAGCTTTAGCTTGGATACAGATGGTTTCTTAGTTCTCTCTAATCAATAGGGGTATTAATGGTTTTTGAGTGGAGTGGTGACATGATCAGAGTTTTTTTCAGACAAATAAAATCTCCACTAGTATTTAGGAAAATTTTGTTTAAGAAAAACATTAGAGGCACTGAGACCATGGAGAAGATTTCTACAATAATCTTGGTGAGAAGTTGCAAGGATCAGATGGTGTCAGGAAGGTGAAAAGAGTGTACTGACCAAGAAGTTCTAAGAAATTTACCTAGAGGAAATGGGATTCATGAATATTATAACCTTTCTTTTATTCCAGAATTTGTCTTTTATGTAATAATACTAATACTTCTGAAAAATTTAATGTTCAAATGGAAATAAATTCTTTGTGAATACCTAAATACTTCTGTTTGTGTATAAATCTTGAAAAGGAAAATAGAGAAAAGATGCTCTCACTTATCAATTGAATCTGTTTCTTGGTGGGTACTCAGCAAAAAATACAAAAATACCAGTAATGTAAATAATTAATCAAATGAATTCATGCCTACTGGTTTAGATGTAAGTTATTAAGATTGTTTGTTTTCCTAATAATTTTCTCAATAATTATGATTTTTCCCTAACTAGTGAAATTTTGACCCATATCCTACTAATGAAGATTTCAAGTGTAGATGAGGGTGAGCATCACTTTTCGATCTGTATTGAACCCTTGAAAAAGTTTTAAGAAGCGTAAATAAAATAAAACTCTGTCTTTTTATCATAGAAGCTTTCCCAACAAAGAAAAAAATAACTGACAAGGCAGTTCAGTTTTCTTTAACCTTTGCAAATCAGTAAGATGTAAGGGTTTCTGTTACTCAAACTAATTTGGGGCAGAGAAGAAAAAGTAGAAATACAATTAGATTTTTTTCTTAGATTTTTTTGGGAGAAGTAGAGAGAGTGTGGACGTGTATAATACTTTATTTTGCCTAGTTTTCTAACATATGGAAGCCCAGCAGGTAAATTCCACCCCATGAGGCCTTTGAGAAAGCAAGAGAAGTACCAAGAGTGGCCTAATGAAAAGTCATTGGAAGAGAAAGAAAACAAACACCCTGCCTGGTATAAAGGCATAAAGATCAGAAATGTTGAAATGTATCATTCTTACAGGCCTACGTGGTAGAACACAGTATTTGAAGGGTATATTAGTCAGGGTGCTTCTTAGGTACAGAATCAATAAGAGATTCTCTCTCTTTCTCTCCCCCCCACCCTGCTCTCTCTCTCTCTCTCTCTCTCTCTCTCTCTCTCTCTCTCTCTCTCTCTCTCTCACACACACACACACACACACACACACACACATTTATTTTAATAATTTGTAAAGATCTGTGCACTCCAATATTCATGGCAGCACAATTTACAATAGCCAAGATATGGAAGTAACCTAAATGCCCATCAACAGATGATTGGATAAAGAAATGGTTCATATATACAATGGAATATTACTCAACCATTTAAAAAAATGAAATCTTACCATTTGCAATGACATGGATGGACCTAGAGGTTATTATGCTGAGTGAAATAAGATAAAGATAAATAACCTGTGATTTCACTTATATGCAGAATCTAAGAAATAGAAATAAACTTATCAAAAACAGACTCACAAATATAGTGGACAATTTGATGATGGACAGAGAGGATGGGGGTTGGGATGCTGGGAGAATGGGGTGAAGGGTTAAAGAAGTACAAATTAGTAGTTGATAGTTGGTCTTGGGGATGGAGAGCACAGCAGAGGGAATGCAGACAGCATTAATATTATGGCTAGCTGGAGGGCCAGAGGAGGGAGGGAGCAATTAGGTGGATTGTTTTATGAACTATATAGATATCTAACCAATGAACTCTATACTTGAAACTAATTTAAATAAATAAATTTTTAAAAATTATACAAAGTAAAAAGAAAAAAAAAGAAATTGGCTTGTGCAATCATGCAGGCTGGTGAATCTATAATTAGTAATGCAGGCCAACAGGCTGGAAATTCAGGTTGAGAGTTAATGTGGTTTCGGGTCAAAATCTGAAGGGTAGAAACTTAGAGTATTATATCTATGTTGCAGGGTAGAAACTTAAGAGTATTATGTCTATGAAGAACTGCTTCTTTGGGAAACCTCAGTCTTTACTCTTAAGACTTTCAACTGATTGAATGAGGCTCACTCACATTATTCAGGGTAATTTGCTTTACCCAAAGTCCAATTTAAATGTTAATTGCATCTAAAAAATACTTTTGTGGCAACATCTAGACTGGTGTTTTACCCAACAACTGAGCATTGTAGCCTATCCAAGGTGATAAATTAATCATTATAAGGAACAAATTCGGTGAATCAGTAAAGAGAAAACTGACCCTTTGAAAGGCTGAGATATAGACCCCCAGCTAGGGTCTACCGATATAAAGTACAGCTGGGCTTCAAGCAATTACTCATACCAAGAAACAGTGCAGAGGCCAGACAGACACCCACACAGTACCCAGTGTGCTACCTGATAGGGCCAGCTTCAGATATCACCCCCACTGAGAAAACAGATTACAAAAGTTTCAGTAGCTGGACCTGCAGTAAACTTGAGTAAGAGAAGCCACAATAACCTATGATCTCATAGTGAACACATACTTAATTTCTTAAGAGGTTCTTCCCCTTCCTTCCCTATTTGAAAATGAGCAACAGGGCCAGGAATGGAGAAAGAGAAACATTGTAGGGTGCCTGTGATCAAAGATGTTGAGATAACACTGAGCGGGCTTTGAAACCTTAGATGAAACTAAATTGACCTGAAAGCATCTAGATATTATTATCTAGTTAATTTAACATTTTTGCTACCAATAAAAATGGGATCTTGAGAGTTAATTTCCATTACAGAGAATTAAATAAAAAGCACATAAATATTTGGGAATTGTATGTACTCATGCATTACTATGGACTGAATGCTGCTCCCCCAGCCCCACCTGCAATTTCTGTGTTGAAGCCCTAACCACCAATGTGATGGTACTTGGAGATGGAGCCTTTGGGAGATAATTTTGGTTAGATGAGGTTATGGGGGTAGGGCCCTCAACTGATGAGATTAGTGCCAGAGATCAACTTGTCTTGCAGCCACCTAAGACACAGCTCATAAGTAAGTTTCCTTGTTTATTAACACTGCCACCTACCAATCTGGAGTGGTCTTCCTTTCCTCAGTCTCTCCTTGCCCTCTGTGTATGGGATCCAATTTGCAAACCAATAGTTTATTAAGCTGATTCTATAAATGATGTAAATAGGTTCCATAACTCTGTTAAAAGAGTATGACTTATATAACTGTTATGAAAAACTATCTGGTATTATTAAAGTAAGTGTAAACTGGGTTCTATGAGCTTTCATAAATATTAAAAATAGTTTCATAGCTTTTTATTTGTAATATACTATATTTTAAAGTAAATTATAGTTATTACATTTCACTTGTAAGTATTTTAATATGCATATTATAAAATTAAGACCATATTTTTAGATAATAAAATAATGTCATTGCATTTGACAAAATTAATGACAGTGCTAATACCCAGTCCATATTCAAATTTCCCTGGTTGGTCCTCCAGATGTTCTTCACAGGTGGCTTGTGCAAACTGGGATTCTATCAGTACCACATATCACATTGGTTGATATATTCGTTAAGTTTCTCTCACTCTCTAATGCTATTTTTATTTATGAATGAAATTGTTCAGTAGAATGAATCACTTATCCTGTGAAATAGCCTGCATTTTTAGATTTGTTTTGATTATTCAGAAGGAGAAGTCATTTTTTTTTTGTTCCTCTCTGCCCTGTCTTTCTTGTAGCCCAGAAATAGGTGTTAAAGCTTAATTAGAATTCACATTAAATATTGTTGGTGAGATATGGTAATGTTGCCTATTTTATATCTCATTTTAAAATGATATCTCAAATTGTCTTATTGAAACATTTGTAGAACACTTACAGTATTTTCTGACTTGTAAATTTGTAATTTTTATAATATATAGGCATTATCTCTAAAATATGAACAGGAGGAAAAAAAATCCATAACATGTCAAGAAACTTCAAAATTTATCTGCAACTTCTTCCATTGTTTTCTTCCTTCCTCCCTCCCTCCTTCCCTGCCTGCTGCCTTCCTTTCTTATTTTTTACCTTCTCTTTTTTTCTTTCTTTCCTTTCAATAATGAAGTTATAAATTATCTGTTATATACAAGCAGATATTTATGCAAAGACCTTAGGTTAATAGATCCATTCAGTCTAGGAGTAAATAATGAGCAGGGGGATTTTTTGACTTTGAATGTATTTTGAACATTTTCTTTTTGTTACAACACTTATATTAAATGTACGATTATTTTAGTACTGTAGTGTATTGTCTAGGTATGGTTGGGCCAAGCAGCCTGATCTAGCAATTGTAAAAATACTTCATCCTCAAGAGAGGAACCAATTCTTGATCTGAGTTGCCTTTGATGTGGCTGCCAGTATATGAAATGTTCTTATTTTTTTCCTAAGTATTTACCTCTGACCTCTGAGGATTTGATGGGATCAAAAAGAGAAATACAGATGTCTCAGATGAAAATCATTTTTGAAAGATGTTCTGCCTAGTGCTTCAAATCCAAGCTATTTGGACTTTATATAAGCTAAAGAGAAGCATTTTGATGAATTCAATTCAAGCTAAATGTCATGAAATATACATCTTATCCAACTTAAAAATGAATATATAAAAAATTAAAGTACAGTATTCGAGCATAAAGTATAGAATCATAACTGTGCAACTTGATGAATTGTCACAGTATGAACATTTATGCATTATTGGCACACAGATTAACAAACAGGATATGATCTGTACCCCAGAGGACCCCATCATGCCTCTTTATAGGCACTACCACACACACACACAGGGATACAACTATTCTAACTTCTAACACTGTAGATCAGTCTTTTCTGTTGTTTGAAGCCTTTATTAAAAGAATTATAGATAATGTACTGTTTTGTGTATGGCTTTTAAAATTAGTGTAAATGTTTTCATATTAATTTTTACTTTTATATGTATGCTGTGCAGGGTACTAGAGTGAATATAAGTATTTGAGTTGGCAAACTGGAATGCAAATCTTAAGTTTGCCATTGACTAACTGTACTAGCCTCAGTAAGGTACTTAACCCTTCTGGGCTTCAGTTTCTTCACCTGTAAAATGAAAAATATTAATACTATCTTAAATGACTATTGGGAAGATCAAATGAAATACTATGTGTAAAGTACCTGGAAACTAGGAGAAGCTCAATAATTGCTAGCACTTCATCTTCTTGCTTTTTTCAATTTAAGTGTGCTAGTGAGAGAAAACAAATTTATTATTCTACTTGCAAGCTAAAAAATATTTTGTCATGAGAGACCCATATGTTGTTCAAAAGAATGCAACGATCTTTGCCAAAATTTTTAAAGAACTGTAATTTATTTTCTTCCTTTAAATTCTGGCAAGTTAAATATGTTGCAGTTCTACTGTTACAATACTGTGAAGACTCCAGGTCTTACCCGTGCCAAAGGAAATGTCAAGTGACTGTATGACTTGGGTAATTGCAGGAAGTTATGAAGTCAGGAGATTCAGTGTAAATCACCACTCCCAAAGGTGATTTCTTTCCTCTCTCCTTCTCAATTGGCTAATGAAGAATTCTTAGACACTATTTACTCTTAAATTTATTGTACTATTTTGCTCTGAGAATGTCAGTGTATTACATAATAAAGCTTAATTATATTTAATGTGACATCTATTATTATGTTCATAGTGAAAATTAATGCTTGAAAATAATCACATGAGATAAATTTATCTAATTTAAAATTTTAGTGATTTATATATGTTCTGAAAAATATTTCTTTTTAAAAAATTCTGTGTTTAGTTATAGAGGGAAAATCAACAGAGATATTTTTTAAGAAAGTCTAAAAGTTTCTTTTTTTGAGAAATGAAAATGATAACTATAATGTAATTAATAATATTTAATTGCTAATAATGTTATTTGTTTTTGTAATTGGCAAGGCACCTTAGTATTTTTGCTCTATTTTAAATTAAAATTAGTATAATTAAAGGTAGTTTTGTTTTTCCAGTTAGAATATATCAGTTAGTATTCTTCCTTGATCTTTATCATTATTGTGAGGTTCAGAAAGTAAAAGATGTTAAGTTTTTTTTTCTTCTAACATAAGATGAAAATATTTAGAAATATCTAATTTTTTTTTTCATGTAGGCATAATTTGCTAATATTTTAGGTAAGGCATGGGTATCTGTGTATTTTTTTATTCATAAAAAAATGTTATTTAGTATGGTGTAGGTCTTTTAAAGAATGTTTTCCATATGCCCAGTCTAACTGTGCATAAATCTCACCAAACCATGAAAAAAATAAAGTTAAAAAGTTCCACTAGGGCTTTTGCAGAAGCTGGATGGCTCAGAACCTGAACAGTAGACTGTTGCCCTGTTTTCTTTCTCTATTACCAAAAAACCAGCCACTTTAGTGAAAAAGATGTCATATGTTATTCTTTCTCACACATAGATGGCGATACAGACCCACCATCACAGAGACCACTCAATTTTCACTACTGGCTATGAATAAGCATCATCTTTGTCTGGTCTTCAGATAGTTTCTATTTCTAGAGAACTAACTGGGATTATGGATGAGCTGAGGTCCATAACAATGGGCAATTATTATTTTGTGTAACCAACCTTGCTAACTTAGAAACAGCAATATATTGGTTGACTGGACTTTTTAAGTTTCAACTTACTAATTGGTTAGTATTGTGAGTGAAGACAAAAGAGCCTGATTTGGACCCTGTTGTTTTAGTTAATTGTTTTTGAGATGCTGAGTACTTCAGTGTATCTTCTTTGCATCTGTTTTCCCATTTTGAATGGGAAGGAACCAATATTTATCTGCTGTCTAGTATATATCAGTCATTGGGCTATTTACAAATGATATTTAATCTCCTATTCCCTGTGGGGGATGGCTTATTATCTTTATTTTACACATCTTAAGATGAAGGTCAGAGATATTGTATGGTCTGAGAGCTCATAACAAGTAAGTCATTGTGTCGTTGTGGTTCAAGCCTTGTTCTATATGACTTAAGGTCAGACTTCTAGTGTCTTTTTTATTTAAATCTGTTCTGGAAATAATAATACTAATTTTATAATATAACTGTAATACAAACCTTATAATGGTAGCATTAGCTTGTTCCTGCCATGGTGAAGGATAAATAATAGCTCCTTGGAGGAATAAAATACATCAGGCTCTTTTTAAAAGAACTTCCTTCAACTGAGTTACCTGGTTAATCAATCCTCTCTTTCCTTCTCTGTAAAATATACTGACTTATATAAGTGAGGATTTAGAAACATACACAATATGCTCCCAGTTGCTTTATATTATTTACTGCAAACTATCAACTAGAATTGTGCTATTTAAAATTTGTGAATACCATTCACAATTTTATTAGGAATTCCAAGAGGTTGGACACTTCTTAGCTCATGGGAATCATAAGATTTTTGTGGTTTGTGCATGTGTAGTTGGGGTTGACAGAAGGTAGTTTATCAAAAATTGGCTACTTTTAATGATTTGACAAGGTACTTTACTGTATCATTTAAGCTGAGTGCTTCTAAAGATTATTAGAGGTAGGAGGGAGAAAAATTGTCTATGCATTTTAACTTTTAAAATATCTAGAAAAGACTAGCTAGGCTCTCTCTCATTAACATGATTACATAAGATATACTTATTTATTTTTCTTAAAATCATGTTAGTGGGATTTCATGAAACAATGCTTTTTTAATGTAAACTTTCTAAATAAGAAAGGTGCATTTTGATTATATTCTGTGATTTGATGTTACTGTTCCTGTCTCTATAACTTAGTCAAATTATAAGGTTTTCTCGATCCTACTGTCATAACTACTTGGTAAAGTAATTCCAAGACAGAATCTGTGGTGATCTTTAGGAAAAGATACCAGAGACGATAACACAGTAGCAGCATCAGAGGTAAATATTTCTAGGCACAAAGATATGAAGATTTCAGGGGTAAAGAAACTTAAAAATGAGCTATTCTTCAAGAGGTAAACAACAAATAGGAAATGGTCACCATGGGTCAAAAGTTCGGATTGAGTCAAAGAGAGCTGACGTTCACTTAAGCGGCAGAGGATTGGCTATTGGTTGGAGGCTCTAGACTAAGAATTTAATTGTGATCTTGACAGCTAGAATTTGAAGTCTCCAATGTGGAGAAAGGGTTGTGCAGAAATGTAATGCCCAGCTAGTGGGAGAGCTGAATCTTAAGAAACTTGGTAATTGAGTAAAATTTGAAAAAGAATCTCGAAACTTAGATTACATAACAGGGGGATTCTTTTATCTGTGGGGGTCAGGGGGAGTGCCATACACTAACCATTTTATATTATTTTTATCTTTCTTTTTGTTATATGCACCCTTCTACCTATACATTAGCTCTTACTAATTTTGCTTTTGTAAGAACTTTTTATCTATATTTATTCTCCTCTCCTACTTTAGCAGTTTTTCCCTTCTTCTTGGATATTCTTAACAGCATTCAGAGATTCAAACATAATCTAGGATCTTTCTATATAATCAAAAATAGCAAAGTTTTTTTCATCACAGTCTGTTTTCAGATTTTACCAAATTTCAATGTTTTTCTATATATATTTTGGTTTCCAGGACACTATATTTTTTTGATTATCCATGCAAGGAATAATTTGACTTTTGATTATGCAAAAGAAGTCACTAGCTATTCTTTTAATGCCTTGCTGGAGCCATTGAAGATTATTTGATTCTATGGGGCCTGTGAGCTTCGCCTCTTAGCTATTTTACTAAAAACAATGGATAAAATTATTGTCTATAGACATGAAAATAAATTCTATCTGGTAGGGATTCTCACTCTTCCTTCCTTCTAAACAAGCTAGTTTTGAATCCATTTATAAATATATTTCATCATTTTTTTTTACTCCATATAAATTTGTGGTTCTTTGACTTCTCTTTGAATTGGTTGTGAAATCTTTATAGTTTTCGCAATTGATGAGTTAAATAAAATTTTGACATTTATTTTATCATGTATATCTATATGAACATTATAATTTTTGCTTTAAAAAATCCTTTAACACCACTTCTTGATCGGACTGACCACTGTTTCTTGATGTCATTGGTTGGCTTCTACTTCTACTGATGATTAGCGTTTGCCTCTATTTTCTCTAAAAGTGGTATCATTCAGAAAACCTCATTTTTCAGCACTATCTCTGTGCTTATTACTCCCAAATATTTTTCTATAGCCCTAACCTCTCACCAGAGTGCCAGAATCATATATTCAAATTTTTATTGGAGAGCTAGGTCTTATCTATATCTCACATTTTACAAGAAAAAAAAATGAATGTCTTGATTCTTGTTCTCCATCTATAAAACTACTACAACAATAAGCAAATTCATCAAAAAACAACCTTTTTCTCTTCCAGGTTTCCCCATTTCAATGAATGTTAATACCATCTAGCCAATTGCTTAAGCAAAAAACCCAAAACTCTATATCATTCTATCTATCAATAATCTCTGTTTCTTCTCCTCTAAAGTATCTTAAATTGGTTACTTGTCTTAATTTATGCTGTCACCACATCATCTCTTGCCTGGACCATAGTAATGGCTGTGTAGTTTGTCTTGCTCAGTACTTCTATTCTTACCATTCTATATTCCATTTGCTGCCAAACAGCCAGACTGAGCTTTTAAAACATAAATTAGATTACTTTAATACTTAAGCTCCTTTAATATTTTCCAGTTTCATTTGCAATAAAATTTAAATTCCTTACTATGACTTGCATCCCAAATCATTTCTCTTACTAAAATCCTTGTCTCAAGTACCATGCTCCAGCTCTAGAGGACTTTTTTCTATTCCTTGAATAATCTCAAAACTTTCCTGTTTCCAGAACTTTATATTTACTGTTTCCTCAATCTGGAGTAAATTCTATCTATTTTCATATGTTTGGCTCTTTCCTATTATAATGTGAAATGAGCATCTTCCAATTTCAAATCACCTTCGTCAAGGAGGCTCTCCTTACTCTGCCTAAAGTAGCTTCATCTCCCCTTATTTTACATTATACCACTCAGTTTCTGCTTCACAACATTACCTGAAACCACAATATCTTTCTTCACATCTTTAAAACTGATTTTATTTATTTATAGTCTGCCCAACTTCACCTCTCCTACCCTACTTTCTTATTCCATATAAAGCAATACATCAGGGAGGCAGGTAACTTGTCTGCTCTTTTCATCCTCATCTTCCCAGATTCCAAGATATACCCTGGATTATAACAGACACTTAAAATACTTTTTAAAAAGAACAAATAAGTGAAGTATTAATCATATTTGCAGTAATAATTTGTCAATATTCACTTTAACCTCTGCTATTGAATATGATGTGTAACTTGCAATGCAATTTTTACTCCTTATTTCTGTTCCTAGGATTTGTATCATGTCTGTTCCATAGTAGGTACTGAATAAATATTATGGGTCCCAGACTTGGCTGGTCCCAGACCTGGCTAGTCCCCAGATCTGGCTGTGATCCAGACCTGTGACTAAGAATAGGACTGCAGAGTTAGAATGTTACCTTAGTGTAATAGGGTGCCTGCGCCTAAAATATGTAAACATAATTCAGCCTATCGCATCACACATATGTGGCTGAATGCCACTATTATACTCTGATATGTGTGGAGCCATGCAGTCCCCCAGAGAGCAGAAGGGGTGCACAAGAAGGGGAGCAGAAGACGAGCAGAAGCTGAAACCCACTCCCTGCAATAGATTGTAGTTCCCCCAGTAGAACTGCTCCACACAATAAAGCTGGTGCCTGTCATTTTGTTCTCATTTCAGCATCTTGTACATTCTTCCAACTGGGCATCTCACCACCGAAACCTTTCCCCTCTCTATCAGCTTGGTGCTGACAAATATTTTTTTTAATATATGAATAAATAAATTAAATGTAATCCCAAGTTCAGAACAGTTCATAGCTGCCACTTACAGCTCTAGTAGTTGAGGCCAGATGTAAACCAAATTCTGGGGTAGAACTGAGTACAGAGATAAGGAATGATTAGACGTAGATAACTTGGTTAGAGGAGTAGGCAGGAAATAGGAAAACCATTGTACTTTTAGCTCCTAGGTCATTTTTTTTTTAATATCAACAAATGTTCCTCAGTTTACAATGGGGCTATGTCCTGATAAACCTATTATAAGTTGGAAATAGTATAAATTGAAAATGCATTTAATACCTATTGAACATTACAGCTCAGTCTAGCTTACCTTAAACGTGTTCATAATATAATACCCCCAAAATGCTGGCAACATAGTACACTGTAGAATATCGTTTGTTGTGTCATGATCTCATGATCATGTTCTCATGATCACATGGCTGACTGAGGGTTGAGGCTCTCATGAGAAAGGATTGTACCATCTATATCACCAGCTGGAGATAAGATCGAAATTCAAAATTCAAAATAAGGTTTCTGCTGAATGGTTATGCTTTCATTCATCAAAACATCAAAAAATCTTAAGTCAAACCATCATAAATCAGGGACCATCTGTAGTTTTTAACTAAGACTTATTATACGAGATCTCATATTCTATGTACTTATAAAATTAGAGGTTTTTAAAAATATTCTTCTCAATTAGTGAATAGCCTTGTCCATTTAATAATGGAATACATTTTATTTTGTACATGCATTCTCTCCAACCAGAAACTTTTCCGATTGAGGGATATCTTCGCTTTTGTTAGTGGTCTAATAATCATATTCATAAGTTTTATCTGAGTTTATTTTAGAAGTTACGGGAATTGAATTATGCTAAAATCAGGCTAACTTTTTCTCAACTCCAAACACTTAAATATTTACTAATTAAAAACTTAATACAATCTCACATTTCTGGAAAAGCTTAACAGAAACTGTATTAAAAGCAACAGAGATTCAAGATATATTTTAAATATTTTTCTGGAAATTATATATAAACTACAAATTATTAGTAGAAGAATAAGACAAAGCCCATTTTTATTGCATTCATATTTCTTAAAAATAAAAAAAAACTGAAATGTCTGAAACAACCTACAAATGGAATAGAAATAAGATGTAGCACAGTTTTGTTTAGAATAGAAATCTTGAATGGGGAGCTTTTTAAAAAAAAACAGGCAAAGAATTATTTTGAATGAAACCAATGTAACAAAACTAATACAAATTTATTTATTAAAAAAAAAGTCTTATTTCAATTAATTCCATTTGCCATGTGTGAAGATTTATTTGACTTGGTAAGAAATCTTGAAAAGTTTAAATATAAATACTGATGTTTTTAAAAAGTCTATTTCTCTTAAAGTGAATGAAAATTCAGCTTTATTGGTGACTCTTCATTAATTTTAGATCAAAAGAATTATTACAGATAAGACCTAACTCCATAAAACTATTCAGAATTTAGTGATAATTCCTTGATAGAAATTGATCTAATAATAAATACATAAAATAAAAAGGATACAAATTAAGTAAAAATTTAAAAAGTTCAATGATTATCAAGTCCAACTAAGATAATTTTTAGGGATAATTTGGGATAATTGAAAGTATCTTAGACAAGAATGATGCTTGGCCCTAATTCATTTTAATCTAGGACAGGTAAATTTATCCCAGTGAACTAGAAATCTTCACCTATAAAATAAGGAGATAAGACATCTTAACTTTCTATGTTTATACTTAAAGTTCAGGCCATCATTGAACAATAAGATATAAGGAGTCATGATCAAGTCTTAATTTATCCACTACTGTACTTTAAGCTTCTAATTCACCCAGAGAAAATGATAAAAAAAATCTAGTCCAAAGTTTTTTTTTTTGTACACCACAATTTTGAGAATTGTCTGAATCATCATTTTGCCCTTTCCTCACTTTTGATTTCCTGATCCAAATGGGTCTTATGGCAATGATTAGATCTTGGATTTAATAGTCTTAGAGATAATAAGGTCAAAGGGAAAAATAATCTTTGATTCTAAAATCCCCTTTCACTCATTTTTCTCACTGGAATTGTTTGTTTAATATACTACCTCATCTACTCTGCTACTTACCTGGGTTTCTTTATAAACTTTTAAAATTAATTTTTTTCTTTCTTATACACTTTTTAAAAAATATTGGAAAATATATGACTATGACTATAGAGAATATAATTAAATATAACAAATAGTTATTGAACATCTGGAAAAACTGTAACCTCATGCTAATTTCATTCATTCATCCATTCATTCATTTTTGAGAAAAAGAATAACATAGTTAGCCTGATAATTTTAAAAAATAGATAAGAAATGTTTTATATTGACATACATAAGAAAGCAAAATTAAAAAGTAAATAAACTAAGTTACATAAATGGGTCAGTGGAAAAACTGGGAAATAATCTTCATAGCAGGAATTAATATAAAAACACTAAGACAGTATTAGATTACAGCTAAGCTAGTTTTAAGTAATTGGATGCTTTAATTCATTAGGCATTGCACAATATATAAAGTGATTCTTATAAATAGTTCAAGAAAATGTATGTCTAATTATTTAAAATTAATTCAAACCATTATTAAGTTTGGTTAGTAGTGAATGTTGAAATAGAGAGATAAATATTACAGTTTAAAGTAGATGCCTCTTATTAAGTTTTTGTTAGGCAGAATGATTTAGAAACATCATGGCCCAGAATGCCTACAGCAAATATTGACAATTTTAACAAAGGCATGTGGCTCTCTCAAATTTCTTCTGGAGAATCCATGTTCACTGCTCTGGGGGAATTCATTTTTTCCATTTTTTCTTTTTTTTTTTCCTCTAGGAATGACAACTGTTTAGATTGAATGTGTCTCTTCTGAAGGATTTTTGAAAAATTCTAAATGACAATGTGATGATGATATTAGGAGGTAGAGTCTTTGGGAGGTAATTAGATCATGAGGGTGAGTCTCTCAGGACCATAAATAATGCTCTTATAAGAAAAGACTAGATAGAACTCCCTTTCTGTCTTCTTCCTCTATCTCTTCATCCCCCACCCTTCCTATACCCTCCCTCCCCCTCCTCCCTTTCTCTCTCTTCTCCTTTCCTTCCCCTTCTGCTCCCCCTCCCATCTCCTCTCTCTATCACCCTCCCTCTCTCTCTCTTTCCTCCCCCAACCCCCTCAGAAGCCAGTCATCTGCAAACCAAGAAGAGTATTCTTGCCAGACACTGGACCGAGCATCTTGATCTTGGACTTCTCAGCCTCCAGAACTGTAAGAAAAATACATAAATGCTGCTTAAATCTTTGGTATTCTGTTATGTCAGCCTAAACCTACTAGGACAGCAGCTTATCAAAATGATCACATAATTACAGAACTTACTGACAGCACTTCATTGTGCCAAAATTTATTGCCTATGTTTAGTTATTAAATTTTAGAAATGCAGCCTCTTATTTAATACTGCAACTTCTTATACCTTGAAGTAGCCCTAAGTAGCTTTGTCCTATTCATTTTAACATTATCTGGAGTTTTTCCCAACTAGAATAGCTATATCTTTATCTATTCTTACATCATCCACTTAATGAATGCTTATTTTGTGAACAATGCCTTTTATCACCTTGCAATAAGTGGATTTGCTCACCTTCCATGTTGTGGTGGTTAGGTGAGGTACGCCATGGTGTAGTGGAGCTCTCAGACCAATTGTAGCCAATGAGCATGTTGGGAGCCATTCTTGATGAATGCCCTGTATACAGGGCTGGAGTTGCCTGCAAGGTAGAAGTTTGCAGAGCAGGTGGGCTTGTTTACTGAAGGAGGAAATTTGGCTTAATGTTGAATGTTTCTTACCCCAGGGAATAAGAGACAAAAACAGGAACAAGGATGTTTTGCAAGAATTTACATAAAGGTCAGCGATCATTTGCATATGTGTGGGTGTTGTTCTCCAAGGGTATATATATATGCTGTGCTAAATAAACTGGGGGGGCGCAGTATTTACTGTTAGCCCTCCCGACTCTCTCTCTTTGTCTCTCTTTCTCTGTCTCTCTCTTTTTCTTTCTTTTCTCAATCCTCACTCCCCCTCTCAGGAACTGTTTGATCTTGGCTGGTGGGCTCCGGCATGAGCACACATTATAAGGAAATCTGAATAATTGGGTAACCAAAAAACAGTAGGAAAAAAAATGATTATTTTACAGAAATAGTTGAACTGTTTAAGTTTGCCTTTATTGTAATAGAATCATTTGAAAGATAATTGTGGCTCTGGGCACTCCTTTTGATTTATAGTTTGGGAATTCAGCCATTTTGAATTTTCGTTTTAAAATTTTAAATTAGGTTATGTAACTATCTTAATTTACTTTCAGACTGCATTGTTAAGGTAAAAAATTTTTTGATTTGACTATGCCAGAAAGCATATTTTTAGTGTGAAATGTCAAAGTATGTTTTTCTTCCTTACATGAAAATAGCTTGCAGATTTCATTGACATTTGATGGAAAGTGATTTCTATAGTGTGAGGCACAAGTGAAATTGAATTTTAACCTTGTGATGATTATACATGTTTATGGAAAATGAGTTGAAATGTAGAATTGCAATCATTGTCCACAATTTTCAGGCTGTACCAGACCTGAATGCCTTTTTATTTAGAAATTTTTCATGCCTTTGGGTTACTAAGAATCAAAATAATGTAAATTGGTACATTTGGTTCCATCTGTAGCCCAAAAAGCAGTGACTGAGTTTTATTCACAAAATCATATTTTGCATTGGTTATGCCTATAGCTCTTAGAACACAGAGGTGGCCTATCAAGAAGAGGGGAATACCATTTTGGAGAAATGGTTTAGCTTAGGCCTGATACTCAAGGAGAGAAGTCAGAAAGCAGAGTTACAGTTTTTAAAAGCATGATGCAATCTCTGGATGATCTACAATGTTATTCATAGTTAAAGGCTCGGTCTGGTAGGTGGGTACTTAGCAGCAAATGAAATACCTATAAATAGCATGGTGCACTCTCTTGGATCCAAGGAGAACTCAAGAAGTTTGAAATAAGACCTCAGCCAGTAGCTGAAAGGAATGAGACAGAACCTATCTCCCAAAGAAGAGAGAGCTGTCTAACGCCAGGCAGTTTATCAGGATCTTGGCCAAATTGGCTGGAGTTCAAGGTGCTAGTACCAGAGGCATATTGGAACACAAACTAGGTTGTGGGGCAAAGTCCAATATACAGAATTTGCACAGATAGGAGAAACACAAACAAATGCTAGGTTTCAGTGACCTAGTTATGGGGATTTCAATTAACTTTAAACCCTACTTATTACCTGAGAGATGATCTCTCAGTGTGATTCTCATTGGCTTGAGGAGAGAGGAGTCTTGAGTCTATGGTTGAGGGTCCTCAGTTACTAGTGATCAAAACAAAATCACATGAAATCTCTAGACAAATATTTTCAACTCAGTAAACTGATTGGTTTTATAGTTTTCATTGATCTGATTGTATTAATCTTTTATGTTAGGACTGTATTGACACAATCTAAAGAACATGGTATTTTCTTCTACATGATCTTGAGCTTTTAGAGACTTAATTATAAATCTTTTCTCATTTGAAGTATTTAGAATTGTAAACTAATTTGCTTGGTTTTGTTAAGCAGATTTTAAAATATTTGGTCATTTCCAAACTAATTTCAAGTAAAATTTTTAGAGCTTATTATTAACATAAAAAATACATTGAGGAAAATATCACATTATAAGTGTAAACTCAATAAAGGCTTACAAACTGAACATGCCCAGATCAAGGAATAGAATATTAACAGCTCCCAGAAACCTCATTAGTTTCTGCTTCTAGTTACTAACTCCCAAAGAATAACCACTCTCCTGATAATAGATAAGTTCTGTGTGTTTTGACCTTTATATGAAATAAATTATATAACATATATTCTTTTGTGTCTGGTTTCTTTTGCTCATCATTATGCTTGTGAGATCCCTCAATGTTGCTTAATCATAGATCATTTCTTATTACTGTGCAGTATTTCATTGTACAAACATATCATAATTTCTTATGTCACTTCTACTATTGGTAAACATTGATGTAGTGTCTTGTATTGGTGCTGTTATATATAATATTGCTATGAATATTCTATTACATGTGTTTTGGTAAACACATGAACACATTTCTGTGGATATCGTGCCATAGAATTGATGGGTCACATATCAGTGATATTTTTGAACATGCTATTGAAGTTTATAATTTTATCAGTTAGCCAATCCCAAAGATTTTCTATTATCACAAATGTATCATAGATCTAGCCTATCCTTGCTGTACATGATTTATATTGGCCTATTTTTTGCCAGGATTTTTTTATACAGAGGTTTAATTATGTATCTCTTCTATTTTACACTTATAATATCCCAGATATTAACTCTTAAGTATAAATGTGTAATTTTAATGAGAAAATAAAGACTACAACAGCCCTCTTTGTTGTAAAAATTTATACATCCATCTCTAGTTTTTAAGCTTTAGCCACAAATTTTAGAGAAGTATTACATAACATAACAAAGTTGTTTTCCTTTTTAAAAATGTACCATGTTAAAATATAATGCTTTAGAACAAGTAAATACATGGATATTTATTCACATTAAAACACTGTCTTGCTTTAAAAAGATAAACTTCATTTTTTTAAACAAACATCATTTCTAGAACAGTTTTAAATTTATAAAAATATCGAGAGGACATGATAGAGAATTTTCATATACCCCACACACAGTTTCTTCTATTAATATCTTATAAGTATGGTATACTTGTCACAATTAATAAAACAATATTGATACATTATTATTAACTAAATTCTATAGTATATTTAGATTTCCATAGATTTTAACTAAGACCCACTTTTTGTCCCAGGATTTCATCCTGGCACCACATTACGTTTAGTCATCATGTTTCCTTAAGTTCCCTTCACTGTGGCAGTTTCTTAGATTTCTTCTTCATTACTTTGAGAGTTTTGAGAAATATTGGTCAGGTATTTTGTAGAGTATGCCTCAGTTGGGATTTCATAATGTTTTTCTTTAATTTTTTTAATTAAAAAAATTTAATTGTGGTTAAAAAAACACATAAAAGCTATGTTAACCATTTTTTTCTTCCAATTTGAGCATATGCATCACATCACATAGTTATCAAATTTTTTTTGTGTGTGAGAACTTTTAAGTACTATTCCCTTAGCAAATTTCAAGTATGCAACGCAGTATTATGAGCTACAATAACCACGCTGCAAGACTGAGGCTGGAGGGCCTGGGCCTGCCTCAGAGCATGGGAGGGCATGACTGCAGCCAGTTCACTGGACCCTTTAGGGTCCACAGCCAGGGCCAAGGTCAGTGGGCCTTTCATGCAGGGCATTAGCAGACATGACTCCTGGATTCCTTTGCAGATGGTACTGGTGGCAGGATCAAGGCCAAATGAGGCTGTAGCTGAGTCCATATGGGGATGGTACTCTCAGGTCTGAGGTGGGACCAGAGTCAACAAGTCTGTTACCTGGGTACAGGCCTACTTTCTCAAAATGGCCCTCCTTAGTTTTGGGATCTACCAGAGTTTCAAAAATTTCTAGTTGGATTCCAAGGTTTTACAAAGGCACCTTTTTTTTTTTTTTTATTGATGACTATCAAATTATTGTTGCTGAAGATAGGAGCAGGAGAGCTCCTGCCATATGCTGATGTCACTTCCATTTTAACCACTTTTAAGTGTTATTTTAGTAGTGTTAATTATATTCACATTGTTGTGTAACAGATATTTGTAATAATTTTATCTTGCAAAACTGAAACTCTATACCCACTAAACAACAATTCTCTATTTTCACTGCAACATCCCATGATTTTTTAAATTATTAACTTCCCCAGTACACTTACAATTCTGGTTTTATGTAAGACAAGAAAGAATATTTATTGAAAATCTATTTTGCTCCAGAGATTTTGTCAGCTACTTTAAAATATGCTTTTTTTTTAAAAAAAAAAATCAGATTTTATAAAAATAGAGTGAAATTTTACAAACCATCCTCATTTTTCAGAGTTGGGAATTCAGACCTTGTTGAGTAACCTGCTGAAGTTTACATAGCAGTTGAACCCAAGCTAAACCTGTGGGAATGCAAAGTTTATGTTCTTTCTTGTGTAGTATTTTACTTCTAGCTTCCTAAGATTCTACTTATTATATAATGGAACAAATAAATGACTATCTACTTATAGAAACATATTTTATAAATGAAATTATGTCCCTAAATGAATGAAATGATTAAAATTTTTAACTGAGGAAGTAAAGAGAGAATTGATCATTTAACTACATATTTTATTATTTCAGTAGAATATGTTAAGGTTGTATTTTAAGTTTAGTATTTTGGAACTGGAAAGCCCGCTGTCTCAGGGTCTGCTGCACTCTCGACCATTTCACATTCCGTTCCTGTGACTGACTGATGTGCATGACTATGACAAATGTTTGGCAGCCGCACTGGGCTGGGCTTGTGAGTGTGAGGACTCAGGCTGTCATTAAACTGGGGCCTGGTGCCAAGGACTGAGTGCATGCTGAAGACACTGCTCCAAGCTCCACCACCCTATTGGCCAAGGCACAAGTGCAAACTGTGCTTGTGAATTTATCATAAATTATTTTTTAATGGAACAATTTTAAATCAGACAAAGAAAATGCTTTCCCTCTGGAATTGAATCCCACCCTATTGCAATCTGAGTTTGACTTGATAAATAATGGGATAGGCTACTGAGGGAGATTACAAATTATATCTCTCAAGGGGTTTTAGAAAGAGAATAACCATCTGTCCATAATGAGTCCAAGGTAATGTTGTGTCCATGTATCTGAAAAGCCCATGGTGTTGTAAAAGAAACATTTCAGTAATAGGAAGCAGACCTAGGCTTTAGTTTTCAGCTTTCCAGTAGCTTTTCTTGTGACCTTAAGCTAGTACTTTGAATTCTATCACCATATTGTGACCTCTCTGGAGATTGTGCCCTCATATTTATATCCCTCTGACACCTAGATATAAAGAAATCAACTCTAACTAAATTAAGATTGGAGATTGGACTGAAATGTGTTTTTTGGAAAACTAGCTCCATAGGTGGTGAGTAATTATGATGGCGCGGGGGGAAGAAATGAGTAGAACAAAATTTAGTTTTTTAAAAATGTTTTCTCAGAGACTTTAATGTACTAAAGAATAATTTTCCATGAATTAAATGGAATTAAGTGTTTCTCACACACACTTAACCATGAATCTCATTTTATGCAACATATTGTAGGTCTTATATTCTATGAAACATTTTTTGAGAATCACAGATTTCAAGCTCAATATTATAATTTCCAGCTTTGAAAATTTAGTGTCCATGTTTTATAAATACCTATACTTATTTTAGTATTTATCAAAGGAAGCCTAAAAATGTATTCACTAACTAATTTATTCAATAAAAATTTAATAGTGCCCATTACATGCTAGGATAGTGTTAGGTGCTGAGAATATATCAATAAACAACAAAATTTCTGCTCTTGCAAAGCTTATATCTTAGTGCAGAGAGACAGACATTAGACAAGTAATGAAATGTAAATATGTACTATGGAGAAAAATAAAGATAGAGTTCTGGGTTAATCTTAATGACTTGTTATAAATGAGTCCAATAATTGCATTTAGTAGAAGTAAAGCTGTGATATCTGAAGCCAGGTCAGGAAAGACTGCCACTTTCTTTGATTCTCTAGGATGACTGCTTTCTAGATGCTTTCTCATAGGTTGTTGCCACTGGGAACCCCTGCTTTGGAAATCCCAAGCCACAGAGAAAGGCCAAATGTAGATGCTCTTGTCAATGGTTTTAGTTGCCTTAGTCCTTTGAGTCATTTCAACCCAAGTTTCCAACATGTCAATAAAAATTCCTCAATATAACTTCATCGCTTAGGCATGTAAGTTACTCTCAGCCATTTAAGTCTTCCCAACTGAGTTTCCAGAAGAATGAAAAAAAGAGACATCTCTCCTATGGTTTCTCAATTCCTGACCTATAGTATCTTTCAGCATGACATGTTTGTTGCTCTATCCCATGAAATGTGGTCTGTTTAGCAAAAGTAGAATCTGTAACAAGGGTTCTATCTCTGTTTGCTAAAGTCACAACTGGGAGAATGGCCATGATTTACTTCAATGGGCTCTTTTATGTCACCTCTTCTTGTTACAATTTATATGGAAATTATGAGGTCAGATAACATCTAAGAAAAACCTGGTTATCATATGCTTGCTTGGTGAGGGTAAATCAAAAGCTGTGCTTGTTTTTGTGTCAACTATCAATAGCTTAGGTGACCCCAAACATGATTCATTCAGAGTCATGAAAGTCAATCTGTCTTTAAACAACTCATCATAATGAACATCACAACTTATTAACAACTTATTAACTCATAGATTTATACTATGAACTAAGAATACTCATGTTGGTTGCTTAAACTTAATATTTCTATTTAGGAAGTTGGATTGTTTAGATAAGATAAAACTGGAGCAAGAGTTTTTGATTGATTTAAATGGCTGATAAATTAAGCTGTGATAAACTAATTATTCATTCCTATGAGAGACATGAAGCCCTCGCAATACAAGAAATTGAATTTAATTGTCTGCTTACTTTTTCTCTACACAGAACTAGGTGAGCATTATAAACTCATTTCACTGTATATACTTTTTCTGTTCTATGCTCACCCTCCAATTTTGATACATACATTCTTGAAAATATCTAATTCCATTAATTGATAACATCTTTCTATACACCTGAAAGCCATTCTGAATGTATCCCATCTTCTAGTTCATAATATTGATTCGATATTCAAATTTTTAATACCCTAGAGCCAATTAATTTTACCCTCTTTATTAAGATTAGTAGAATATCCATATTTATAAGAGGTCTTAAGAAGGCACATTTTCTAAAAGTTCAGTGAAGCCAGTGAGTAAGACAGAGATCTTTAAAGAAATCTATGAACTAGTACAATTATTTTCTTTAAAATAAGCATGAAAAAGCAGAGGAAATTCACAGAACATGAATGTGAACTATGATACCATTGATCTTTTTATATGACTGATTCTTAATTTGAAAGACTCTTGAAATTATTCTTAATGGCTTTGATGACAACTTATAGCACTCATACTTCCCTTTCCACTGGCCCCTACAACCAGTTCAAACAACTTTTAAAAACTTAAGTTAAAAACTTAAATTCATTTTTCTCTAGGAGTGGGAATTTCTATGCCACTAAGATGCAAATCATCATAGCTCTGCAGTTATTTTATGCATAAGGAGAATTCTAGTTCTGCATAGTTGTTACAGACATTAGAAAGGAAGCATATGGTTTCTGCAACACTTCAGAATCATTTAGCTTGCAGTTATGACTGTGTATATATTTATTTACAAGCAAAGTCTTCATTTTTGATTATCATAAATGAGCTATTGTCTCTTTTTGCTGACACCCTACAAGAGGAAAAGAATATGACAATTAAAAAAAGAATGAATGATAAGACAATTAAAGAGAAAAAGCAAACATTTATTCAGCATATACAAGGAAACTATATCCATTAGGAAGGTGTAAGTGGCTTATTTTCATGTTATGCTGCGTGTTCAGTGCTGAGATAGAATCTATAAATTTAGAGAAACTTGTAGGGTCAGTCAGCCTTAAAACAAAACTGAAAAACACCTTGCTTCCCAAAGCATTTTATTGTAAAGATTGGCCCAGATATTTATAACATTATTTTATACTTCCAAGAATGTCTAAAAAAGACTTCTAAAAGGTAGCAACAGATGCAAGACATCCCCTTCCCCTTTTTTTGGTAAAGTCCTTGGCTCCATTTGTTTTCTAAGCTTGGATACTGTACTCATTTCCTTCTTTCCAAATGGCTTTAGCAATGCAGCCTCTCTTTTTCATGGCTACTATTTTATTTCCTGTCTTCATGTTTTCATTTTCAGCACATGTGAATTGAGAGCCTATTTTGGACCAGGTACTATGCAAGTAATAGATAAAAGCAGACATGCTTTCTGTCCCTACAGAGTATAAAATTCTAATAGGAGAGAGGGACATTAAATCTGGGGCTGGGGTAACAAAATGTAACGTTTAGTAATTCTGGGGATAGTACTTGTTATATTTTGAATTGATGAATAATAATGAGTAGTATTTATAAAGTACCTATTCTGAGCCAGGCGCTGTGTTAAATGCTTTACATGTGTTAACCAATTTAATTTTCACATCATATGTTCCTACGCAATAGGTAGTGTTATTATGTCCATTTCCAGGTGAAGACATTGAGACTTAGAGAGATTAACTTTCCCAGGAATGCATAACTTTAACAGTCAAAGGCAGGACTTGAACTTATAGTAAGTAGAAGAACATTTTTCTCTTCTCTCCACCCACTTACGTCCCAGACAAAAACAGAATTGGCACAGTGAGCTGTGGCTGGTTAGTACCTTGGATAGCTCCTAGAGTCTCCTTTTATTTTTAGAGCGTCCCAGCTATCTGGTGTTTTGCCTTCCCATTTCCACCTCTCGTTGAGTCTCTGAACATTAAGGGGGCTCCACCAACTTCATTTGGTAACTAATTCATCAATATGTATTTAATATTATCTGGAAATGCTATAGTATAAAGATGGAGGGAGAATATATGGAGGCAAATGTGCCAGTATAGAGTCAGTGATGAGGGTTCTTTCTCCTCATTACTCCTCTCCCTACAACTCACACATCATCCATTAGAAGAGAAAGACAGTCCTTTTTAGCTAGTAAGGTATTCCACAGAGATTTAATGACCCCGTGAGCTCTGGCAGACTTGTAATAACACATTTTGAACAGTGAATCAGGAGTTTAACCAACATGATGAAAAGTTGAAATTAAAATAATTTCACAATGTGGGGTATAATTGGTTTCTTTTGTGCTTTGCTCAAAAGATATCATGCAATCAGACACTTGTTCTAAAATACATTTTGCTTTTCTTCACAGAATTGCATCAAATAATCTAGCTAGCTGTGTGTGTGTGAGTGTGTATATTGATTTTTAAACATACCTGATTCTGACCTTCTGATTATTTATGGTGGAAAAACTTTCTATTGATTTACATATTTTACCCATGAGCAAGAATGAGGGAAAAAATGCCCGAATCACCTTCCTCCCATGCCCCAGAGACAAAATTGCTACCTCCACCCTTTTGTTTGTTTGTTTTTTATGGGCACATAGCAATTGTTCTGCCTCAAAATTTCCCCTTAATTGTTTAGGTTTCTGTACCTTTATTCTTTCCAGACCCAGAAACAAATAAGAATTACCAAAAAATATAACAAGTTAAAAATAACGTGTGGACTTTAGATTCTCTCTTATTTAAGGTTACTGCTAAACCAGATGTGTGCTATCCATCAGAAGATTTATTCTGTTCTATGATTCTATTTATAAACTTTTGTATTTATTCTTTATCTTATTGTGGAAGGAATTCCATGAAACAGCTTTGAAACAGGAAAAAGACAAAAACAGATCAAGAATTTCATGAGACAGCATTTTAGGAAAAAAAATCTCAGAGAAAGAGAGAGAAAATCCCCCATACCTTGAGTAGTCTAAAAGATCTTGATTTTACTTTGAGATTTGTACTACAAATGGGCAACAGTACTAATAAAACCAATCTGATCTGTTTCATATCATCCTTGCAAGAAGGAGATTGTTGGCTTAATTAACAGATGTGTTAACTGATGCTCATAGAATATATTTTTCTCAAAGCAGGTGAAATTAGTATTCTGATTTTCTTTCTAAGCTGTTTCTACTTCACTAACCTTTCTAAGCTGTTTCTACTTCACTAACTAAACAATCTTTTGAAACATAAAGTAGAATATTATGAATTAAATTATGAAGCAAAAACAATAACCAACCCAAAAATTAGCATTAAATTTTTAATGTTTGAAGTTGATTGAATTGTATAATTCTAAAAATGCTCAGTTTAATGTAATGTTTCATGTACTATGAAACCTTTTAAATTTAACCTTATTGAATTCCAGAAAAAAAAGAATAATTACATTTATATAAACATGGACTAAGTTAAAAACATTGCTTAAAAGAAAAATTTTTTATCTTAAATACTATGGATAATTTATAGTCAATTCTTATTAAATAAATGCACAGCACTAACATTCCTGAGTACTAAATGTTCTTCTAAATAGGTTAAACATTTCTCTAGAGTGTCTTATACCATGAATTTGTTTTAGCATACCTATCTATATAAATAGTACAAAAGTGTTCACATCCATGGCGAAATTTAGAGAAAATAAATTAAGATTTAAAGGCCAATGAAACACTACTATATGTTATCACAGTTGAATGTTATTGCTGAAAATAATCATTACCACTAGTCAACAGTGGTTACGTAAAAGAAAAGTAGCACTGAGCATATCTGTTTTAAAACGAGCACAACAGTGATTTTGCTCACTCAGTTGAATTAAGCTTGAGTAATACCTTCTGTAAGTCTGAACCTATTTGGGAGTTTTCTTCATTACAAATACCTGTTTTAAAATACTTTCTCCTAAATTATTCTTCATTAAATATTAAGAAATATTGTTTATGTTCTGTGTGAATAACTTTGTCAAGCCTCAAAAAAACATTCAAATGCTTCAGAAGAATAATAAACAATTGATATATTCTCATTTTGAAAAATTCAAACAGTTCATCAAAGTACAAAAGGGAAAATACACTCAGAATTTCATTATCTAGATACAATATGTAATAAATAGCACATCATACTACATATTTCTCTATGTGTGCATGTTTATTGTTTTAAATGGATGCATAGTATATGAATTAAGGTTGCTTTTAATTACAAAATACTAAAAACTAAATTAATAATGAGTTAGGTGTAAAAATTTACTTTTCCACCCACATAACAAGAAGTTAAAGATAGTATACAAACTCAGCAATGAAATAAAAAACTCGTTATATCTTTTTGCTGTGTTATTATTGTTGTGTCCTTTTCTTGCCTCATGCTGGTAAAATGGCTACTTTACATCCAGGCATCTATATTCAAGGCATGAAAGAAAGGGAAATACTGGCCAGAGATGTGCTTTTTATATTACCAGGAAGCAAAAATGTTTCCAGGCAATTGTCACCTGCAGCAGATTTCTGTTTATGCCTCATGGGCTGGAACTATATTACGATTCCACTTCTAGCTGAAAATGGAGCTGAAAAAGTGAGGAATTAGCTTTTGCAGCCTTTATAAGAGATAGTAAGGTACAAATATATTTTTATAAAAATGAATAAATATGCAATCATATTTAATCTTTATGTTTTAAAATGAAATACTTTAAATTTAGCTTTACAAAACAAAAATCTCAAAGTAAAATTCAAGGAAATATTGAACTTCTCATTAAATATTTTTTCCTAAAACAGTTATTTCTTTAAAGATAATTGTAAGATTAGAAAAAGTCAATGAAAACTATTAATTTTCAATTATTTTTTTAACACCATATTTAATTTTTTACTGACCTGATTAACTTGTAACATAAAATGAAATTAATATGTTTCTGTTTCTCATAACTTGATTTAAAAAATTTTAAACATGTATATTGAAAATTTTTAAATCAAGATATTGAATATTTATATTATTTTTGTAATGATAATTCCATGTTCAAATTGATCAATGTTTTATCCTGTTTTATTGTATGACAGACAGCTTTTTCCTCACATGTATTTGTCTTGGACTCCGGTTTTTAAAAAGACATGTTCTTAGATGATGAATTCTTCAAGTTACTTAGCTTTTGAATATATCTATTCATTGCTTTTATGACTATTGCTGTAGTGGCTAGTTGTGATAATTTGAGTTATAATTTCCTTCATTCATAACATAACCATTTTTACTTGTCTTTTGGCACAGTGTGTTGCTATGGAGAATCTGAGGCTGGCCTGTTTATTATTATTTTCCCATGCAGATGATTTACTTGTTTTGCTTGTATTCATTGAAAAAGTAACTATTTTTGAATTAACAGAATATAAGACCCAAATTATGTCATTTATATGATGTTTATTTATACAATGTTTAATTTCATTTCATTTAATCTCCATAACAACCTTTAAAATAAATATTATTTATATTTTTTATTGAAGTTCAAACAATGCAAGAAATTTTCCAGGTCCTAGATGTAGTCTTAAACTAAATTGACCTAAAGAACTATGAAAAATTTGTCTCTGGTTGGCATCTCTCGTACCTTTTAAGTAGATTTAAAATGATTATACATTAAAAATCTTTTACCACTTACACTGTATATATCACATAGGTTTAATATGGATCTCCTATGACAAAAAAAAATTCTAAAGAAAGAGATAAAATATTTTTTAGATTTTAATGTTACTTTGAACACATGAATCACCTCTGACAATTATGATTTTTCTCACAAGAACATTTAAATAAAAAAGTAAGAAGGTGAAGGAAAATATAGTGAAGAAACTGATATTATTGAGATTCTAAAAATGTCAATTTGATAGGGATCAAATTGACTATAGATAACTCTGAGTAGCACGGACATTTTAACAATATTAATTCTTCTGTTTCATGAACACAAAGATATCTTTATTTATTTGTGTTATTTTCAAATTGTCTTATAATTTCCAGTGAACAGATCTTTCACCTCTTTGGTTTTATTTCTAAGTATTTTACTGTTTTTGATGATACGTTGAATGGGATTTTTTTTCTTTATTGTTTAGACAGTTCGACAGTTCATTGTTAGTGTAGAAAGGTAACTGATTTATATACATTAATTTTGAAACTACAATTTTATACAGTTCATGAATTAATTTAAACAGTTATTTTTGGTGAGATTCTCTTTAAAATCATGTTATCTGCAAATGTAGACATTTTATTCCTTTCCAATATATAGACCTTTTATTTCTTTTTATTTCCTGATTGCTCTGGCTAGGACTTCTAATACTACGGCTGGGTCAGGTCACAGTGAACATCTAGATGTGCTTGGGATTAAAACACCTACAGGAAAAGTGAATCATAAAACAGGGAATAAAAGAAAAAGACAGAAAGATACAGGATTTTTCCTACAAGAAAAGTGAATCATAAAATAGGGAATAAAAGAAAAAGACAGAAAGATACAGGATTTTGTGCTGTCTTATCCTGTCACTCTAGTTTGCTCCAGTCAAACACAGGGGCTCCTTTAACATTTTTGTCCATTCCTGTGCTACCTTTAGTGTTGCCCTGTGTGAATACAGATCTTACCATTTTAAGCCAGAAGAAAAGTTGGTGATTTATATGTATTTTAATACAATATAATTATAATAATGGGGTGTTGCCCCCTGGAGAGTCCTACTTATATTCCAGATCCATCTCATACACTGAGTTAGGAGTAGAGATTGGTACAGTCTTACTAGGTGATAATTTTATTATATAATTCTGATGATTAATATGAGTTAGATATTTAGATTGTTATGTGACCCACATAACAAGTGTAATAAAAAATTACACTTATAGATATTCAGCATAAAGGAATGATGGGTGATCATAACATTGTTTTTCTTTCCTTTTTAATTGATATTAATTAACATTAGTTTAAGGTTTACAATGTAATGATTCAATATATGTACATATTGCAAAATGATCAGCATAACAAGTGGTCAGCATCCATCATCATGAAGAATTACACATTTTTTTCTTGTGATGATAATTTTTATTCTCTTAGTAATTTTCAAATATACAATACAATATTATTAGTCACCATGCTACACATTACATCCCCAGGACTTATTTATTTTATAACTAGAAGTTTGTACTTTTTGACCATCTTCACCCATTTTGCCACCCTCTTCCCCCAGCCTCTGCCTCTGGTAATTACCGATCTGTTTTCTGTGTTTATGAGTTCGGCATATAGTATTTCTCTGACTTATTTCACATAGCATAAAGTTGTCAAAGTTCATCCATGTTGTGGCAAGTCTAACATTTTTTATATAGCAAAATTTAGAAAAAATACAAATATCCAACAATAAAGGACTGAATATTATGGAATATCATATACTCATTAAATGATTATATAAAATATAATTCTGACATTATAATATATTCCTGAAATATTTTAAGTGTAATTTTAATGTATATACACACATATATATGCTATTATAAAAATTCTGTCCAAATTCATGAACAATTAAAATGTAAACTAGCAAAAAAGTATTTCAGTGATAATTATAATGTAAATATGTGTTATATCATGAGAGTTGGCTCTGTCAAGCTTCCCAAGCTCTTCTTTCATGAAATTTCTCTTGAAACTAAATAACAAGGAAGAAGAAAGAAGATGAGAGTCAAATTAGAACTTAGTCAAATTGGAACTTAGACAGAGAAGCATGTAGTTATTGAAGCTCAGTGTATTTTTATTCACTACTTTAAATTAATAGGCACTTGGTGAACACAGATAAATAAAGGTTTGTTTTACCCATTCTCAATTTTTCTATTATCTATTTAATAGATAATATTAGTTTATAGTATTTTCCATTGCCAGGTAAAAACTTTCACTTCATCTAATAAAGTAGGTCATATTCTCCCTTGTTGTCTGTTTGTTTATGATTTATTAGACCCAATAAATTTACAGCTCTATTTAAGGAATTGATCAGTTTGGCATTACTTCAGTCATTCCTTGCTTTCCAGTTTTTTGCCATCATTTTTTAGCCATGGAATCTAAAGCCAGCCAAGCAATCTGCCTCTCAACCCAGTCACTTTAGTTCCTGGGCTGAATCCAGTCCCACACATGGATGTAAACAAACTTCATTTGAATTCTGAACCAGGGGAAAATGCCTTTTTGGTGTGATCCAGAAGAGATCTAAATAGCAAAATTGTATTATGAGTAAGGTTTGTTAATATCCAACAAGTTTGGCAGAATTTCACCTCTTAGTACCCCATGAGGGTGCTTGTAAGTGTAAAGCAGGATCTTATGCAAGAGTCTGAAGTTTATTAGTCATATTTACTTACCTTATAAAACCAAAATTATCTCTCTTAATATTTTGAAGACAGCTGCAGCTAACATGTCTATCCCTCTGGGTACTCTCAGACTTGGGATATATTTTCTCAATTCTTTGGAACAGTTTAGGTGCTGGCTACCACATTGCTATATTGCAGCAAACAAAGTATTCAGAGCATATTATTATTATTATGATTCACCACAGAGAGAGAGAACTCCAGATTTAGAAAATTTCCATTGTCGTATGAAATGGAAAACCTTGAAACAGTGGCATAACCATCTCTGCTTTTACTGGGAGGGTACCTATTTAGAATGGAGAGTTGGACGTGAGGTACTGATTTATTGATTAATTTTTGACTGGGAAAGTTGACTCTTAGAGAACTGAATGAATGGGATCTAACTTGCATCTTGATTCAGGGATTCCAATTTTTTTTGTCCGCTAGAACCTAGATAGCACTTTAATAGTTAATATGTGTGTCAGGAATGTCCTATGCTTACAGTATAAAGATTACAAATTGTAAAGTAACATACCTCATTATAATATTTATTCTTTTTTTACAAGTCGAATTTGTTAGTTTAGGCCAGGGTCAGCAAACTTTCTGTAAAGGGCCAGGTAGTAAATATTTTAGGCTTTTTAGGCCATACAATTTCTGTTGCAATCACTCAACTTTGCTGTGGTAGCTTGAAAGTAGCCAGAGACAATATGTAAACTATGGGTATGCTTGTGCTCCCCCAATTTTTATTTCCAAAAATAGGAGGGGAGTGAATTGGCCTGCAGACCTTAGTTTACACCTCTGGTTTAGGGTTTTTCCTTGTTGAGGCAAAAAGACCAGAGGAAAATTCTCTTAGGTTTTCAATCTTTGCTATATTTTAAAAAATATGATAAATTTTTAGAATTATGTTTTTAAAAATAATTTGAATAATCTATTTTAAACCTGCAAGAAGTTAATTAAAAATAGTCTAATTCAGAAATACTTTTGAGGTGACTTTAAAACTCAGCCGTGGTTTTGCCTAATATACAAGTAATTTGACAATATTGATTTATTAACATGTGTCTTTATTTTATGACTACTTTTCTACCTTCAAGTGTTTTCTTTGCTACTATATCAAACCTTATTTTCTTATAGAAAGCTCTCCCTTAAGGTGTCTATTGAACACATTCACACAATGTTTGATTATTAATAGAATCTAATGCCCTGTATCACAATGAAGAAAATTTCTTAACAATAGACAATTAAGGATTTTCATAGGTTAAGAGGGGAAATTAGGCAATGATTGTCTAGGCTATTTATCGTCTTCTACAAAACTTTTCATTAGAATATTATTATACAAATAAAACAATAATTTATTTTGTTCTAAAAGTGCATGTTTTGCATCTTTGGTTTTTATATATTCTAAGGTCAAGTAGACCAATGAACTTCCATGATTTGCTCTGTCAGATTTTGATATTTATTCTGCTTTTAATTTCTTATAATTTTGTTTCTTCATCACAATATAAATGCTTCATAATCAAATATTATACTAATTATTGGTTCTTTAATTTGCCAGTTGATGACATCATATAGCAATGCCATAGAATCTCAGAGGTAAAAGGGACTTAAAAGTCATCTATTTCCTCTTTTCATTCAATAGCAGGGGGTGGATTTTATCTACATTTTTAAACATTTTTCTGTCTACTGGAGACTATTAAACACTTCTCATTCATATCATTGCCAGCAATTAATAGGCAGAGAACTAAGATTTAGCATATATTAAATCTTATAATAAAATAATTTTAAATAGAAGTATTATTTACTAAAGGTAGAATATCTATAACTACTTAATATTCTACCTCCTTTCTTTTGGAATAGTAACATGGATTATTCAGAGATGACATAGGCAATCATATGCTGAGTATTGAATTCAAGCACAGCATAAAGGATTTTTCTACTAAATTCAGAAAATGTAGATAAAAAGCAAAAAAGAAAGCCATTTTTTAAGCGATGCTTTTTCTGACCTTCCTTTTCAACGTGATTTGGCATCTTTTATTAACAATTTATTATGTACTCTGATAATAAAACAAAACAAAATAAAACAGTGACCCACCAAGAGGCAGAGAAAGAGAGAAAGAGAGACGAAGAGACCATTATCTACGAGGTAAATGTCTTAAAAGAGCCAATTTCCATTGTCCCTTTCCTGATATTCACTGACAGCCTAATAGAAATTGTTTAATTATAAACAGTAAGGATATTTTTTAAATCCTCCATAGATAATTTAATAATAACAATAAAACTGAGTTTATATTTTTAAAATGCACAATGTACTGTCTTTCTAAACACCGTCAGTGTTAAAAATGTTTCTCACACCCAAACTTTTTGTTTATCTAAGCTCAGGGAGGAGTTGGCAAACTATGATCTGTGGGCTACATCCAAAATACCGCATAATATAAATACATTTTTAAGTAGTTGATGAAAAATTGTGGACATCTTTTTCTCTTTTGTTATTCAAGTACCTACAAAATATTTTCAGTTTTGCTTCTTGGCCTGAAAAAAAGCCTACAGTTTTTTTACTATTCCGCTCTTTAAACAATTTGTTAAACCTTACTTTAAATAATTGTTGTGGTTAATGTTTTATTTTTACATATGTAATATATAATAAACTTAAAATTTATATGCTTAAAATTAGCACGTTTTTATTACCTATCATTAATGGCATTGTTAATTTGGAAAGGAATTATAAAGAAGGCTCCCAACACATCAGGATTTCACAGCTTTATGCATTTGATTTCACTGTTTCCAGAGTAACTTCCTAAATGGTTCATTACAAACCATTTGAACTACTTTAAGTACTGTTAGTACATTTAATCCAATGCTACTACATATTCTTTTGTTTAAACATTTGAAATAAACAATAGTAGCACTCTGATTGTAAATGCTAAGAAACAGAACTTTAGTTATTTCAATTCTGACATTCTCTGTGGTCACAAAAATATTTACAAATAACAATTAGCCTTGAAAAATTAAATGCAAACTCTAAGATTATTCCCTGATGATCACTGGTGGACAAAAAACTGTGAAGAATATTAGCTATGCAACAATAAATGTAAGGAAATTGATATTTATGTTGGAAAAAGTCACAAATATTGAAGAATGCCAGGAGAAATGACAAAAATATTCTTATATTACCAGAAGAAATAAAGAAGACAAAGTAGTCATTTTTTGCACCCCAAACTGTATACTTTTTGTAAAGAAGTGGGTTGAATAATGTCATGTTTGCCATCATTTAATCTTTTGCTCTAATTTTTGCAGAAGGAAAAAAAATTTGGGAAATTTTACAGGATATAATCTAGATTTACGATACATTTTTCTGATGAGCACATTTTAGTAAATATTTTTCAAGTACAAAGGCACTTGCAAGCTGCTAGAATCAATTCTGGTGAAAAAAGGCATTCTATAATACAGTATATTCTGGAATTTAGTGTGAAATGTAGTTTTCATTAATTTCTACCCAATTTATTCTTTAACACTTGTTTGTGTAGCTGTTGCTTCACAGAAACTTAAAAATTAATGAGAATAAAAGTTTTTTTTTTTAATTAGCTTTGAGTGAAGACAGACTGACAAAGATCTGGCTATATTATCCATTGAACACAAGTACTTAAAGAAAATTCATGTTCATAAAGACAATGGTAAACACTTATTATTTATTACTCTTACAGATCAATGTGTAGATATGAGTTTTGCCTATTTTCAAAATGACATTACTTGAATTAAAGAGTATTAATCCAATACTTTTTTTACTATAACATTGAACTTTTAATATTTTTAAATGCTTTTATGTATTTATGTATATAAAAAGCTATACATATGTGTCATAGATACAAATAAATTTTTAAAGTCTGCAATTATTTTCTTCCCTTATTATTATTTATTTTATGTCATGATGTATCACCGAAAATTATTTTGCCATACAGAGGGGCTGTTTATAAATGAGATGTTCTGTGTATCAAATTTGCCAGACTTGCCCCTGTATTCACATGCATAGTCGTTCTAGAAAACAAAAAAATCTTTTCTTAACTTACTTTGTGCTACCACAATTAATAACATTTTAAATTTCCTTATCATCTTTAACTTTTCTAAGTAGTTTCTCATATTTTCTGTGGCTTAACAGAAATAGGTTATTGGTTGGTTGGTTTTTCAACTGGTAGTAATTTAGAATTTCAGATTTAAAAATATATCGCACAGAGCTGGAGCAGTGAATTATCTTCTGATGCTTCCATCCAGTGGAGGGAGAGCTATTTAGCAAAACAGTCCCAACCAACTTCCATCTTCAGAGACCCTTTTTTTTTTTTTTTTTTGGCATAGAGAGTAGAATAGCAGAGAGATGGTAGAGGAAAACAAACCAGGTGGTTAAGTATAAAGTGGGCACATTAGCTCAGCTCTTTCATCTTTTATTCTCGATCCTGGACATGACCCTTGTATGGCAGCTTTCTCTGTACCTTCATTACTATAATTCTGCCTGTTTCCCACTGGCACTGCCATGATTGAGAAAATAAATTGGATTAATTCTGGTGTTCAGAATTAGAAAATACTTTGGAATTTGGAAATAAGTCCCATTCTCCAATACCACCCTAATGATTGGTGAGACTTTGCCTCCATATGCTTTACTGTATTGTCTTATTTCCAAGTTATTTCAAAAGTTTAGTGGATGTGGGGATGCTATTTACTGGGCCTCCTCAGAGACCCCTCAATAGCAAACACAGTGTTACTTTTCTGGAGAATATTTGAATGATATTCTTCCAACCTATAAATTTATATTGAGGAAATATGGTTAATGGTAATAATGGAAAATTTAGAGTAAGTTTGAAATTTTGATTGACAATACTAATACAAATGAAACAGAACTTATGAAAAATTCTTAGAAAAATTCACTGTAAGCCTTTTCTTATTAACTACTCATTGCCATTAATAACCTATAACTATTTAATTAGGAGAATATTAAAGATAAAACTATCTTAATGTTGGTTCTACTATAACTTAAGAGTAGTTAACTTTAAAGATTAACTATGTTATTAAAATCTTTTTTTAGATACCAATTTTTTGTCTTACATTAAAGTACAATTTAGAAAATTTAACAACAAAAACAACAAAACAAGGATAATTTTATTTTAGTTATATATCTCGGACATATTAATTTGTTCTTTGTTTTCTACACAATTAATTTTTAGCTAAGATCTAATATGATTAAAATGTTAAGTCAAGCCATTATATAATTAAAAATAGAAAGTATATCTCTGTGGATTTTACTTGAAAATAATACATTTTAGCTGGTTGTAGACACAGATACCCCATTTGATTTTAAACTCCCAGAATATGATAAATTGTTTTTAATCATTTTTATAGTATCTAATATAATATAAATTTATCATTCTATTGCCTGTCTGTCTATCTATCTATCTATCTATCTATCTATCTATCTATCTATCTATCTAGATAAATAAATAAATAATGACAACATTGCTTTTTTTTTTTTAAATCACAAAACACAGAAATGAATTACAGAGTTTTCTTTTAAATATGGCCAAGAAAACTGTTTCTTTGAATTTCTTGTACCTATGGCTTATATGCATGACCAGATTTCTGGACAGTGACAAATCCAATGCAAGAATCTTGCTAAAATGAAAGGAAATCTGCAAATTGGAACTACAGAAGCATATCAATTGAAATATATTAAAAAGATATTTATAAAATGCTTCCACTGTGCTGACATTAGGATTATAAAGAAAATTAGGACTTTGCAGATGATTAAATAGCTTTAGAAAAAGTAAGATTTATAGTAAACTCATTTCATTGTAAGTCAGTAACCTCACAGCATATACTCCCTCTTCCCTGGCCAAAAAGAAGAACATTTTTTTCAACAATTTTTTCTACTGTCAGAATTTTCTTACAGCTTAAAAGAGACAATTTAAAAAAATCTTACTCTATACTGTATTATAATGTATTTAAGATTCATTTATGCTACTTATAGTGAGTTCTTAAAAGAAAAATAAGGCTTTTAAAGGAAAAATAAGGCTTTTCAGTATACAATACAAATATTGAAAAAACTGCCACATCACAACCTATTATAAAATATAAAATGAACTTTTGTTGTCATTATTAAAGATGAATGAATGAATCATTTCATAACCCAGAGAAGCATTTCCTATGTTTTAATCAGGCAGGTACGGTATTTTGAAGATGATAGATTTTTTTTTCAAATTTTATTTTAAGTTCAATACATGTTCTCTCCTTCATGACACCATCTCATATTCATTACAATGAAGCCTAATTAACCTTTTTCTCATCAGTATTCACATTTTAATATCTCCTTTATCATACAAACAATACTATAAGAACCTAGAATTTTAATTACCTGTGACTGTTTGTATCTCCCACTTGTTAAAGATATGGAAGTAATGACTATGTCATATTCAGTTTTTTAGGCTCCATATTGTTTAGCAACTGTACTCAGCTCAAAATTAAACTAATTTTACTGTTAAGGCAAGGAATGATGACAACTAGATGGCAGAATAGTTAAGTTCCAGCCCTCATACCTCTAAAGAAATACCAACTTAGTGATAATATGTAGACCAAAATACCTTGATGAGAGGTCTAGATTCCAATTAAGAAGTCTGGGTATCCCCAGATGAACAGAAAACTAAAACAACTGCATTGAAATTGGTGAGGAGGAATTCACTTTACTCACAGCAGCACTTCCCCAAAGCCAGCACAGCTCAGTGCTGAGAAAGATCACCTTTGCCCATGATTACCTTGTTTAGAAGGTAGAAAGGAGGGGGACAGAGAGGGAGAGTTGAGAGAGTGACCAGCTTTCCCTACCTTTCTGTCTTGCCACACACAAAGTGTTGAAGAAACTTACACAGTTGGTTTGCAGTTTAAAACAGGAAAAGGGGTGGACAGTTTGCTGTGGTTTGTATGGATCTGTGATATGGGAAGGAAATACAGACCTGAACTTTCTCCCTAATATGCCACTGTCACCACCCGAGGGAGGAAGAGGAGTGGACATGGCTCCTCTGGGCCTTTCAGTGTTTTACCGTACGTGTGTGTGTGTGTGTGTGTGTGTGTGTGTGTGTGTGTGTGTTCTGTCTTGCTGAACTTGGAATTCTGAAGGAACCAGCATAGTTGAGCATCTGGGAAAACTAAGAACAAAGGAAAAGGGGCAGGCTGCTTGCTGCAGCAGGTACTGCTCTGAGACTGGGAAAAGATCTTGAGACTTCCTCTCCCAGGATGGACAGAGAGAAATGGAACATGCCTCTAATGCCCCCAGCCTTTTACTATTCTACCTGGAGGGCTGTTTCTTTACTGCCTTACATGAAATACTGATGAAACTATCACAGTCAGACACAAGAAGGAGCCAGAGATTACAGGCTCCTAAAATAAAAAAAATAAATAAAAATAAATAAAGCAAAATCAAAACAAAAACAAAACAGTGCTGGGGCTGCTAGGAACAAAGGTCCAGTATCTTTAGGTGGGTTGATAGGTGAAGATCTTTCCTTGTTGAAGACCTGAAGACACTAAAGACTGAAAGAGGTAGCTGTTTCTTCAATGTGCCCACACCAATGCAAAACTATAAGGAACACAAACAATTAAGAAAACAACACAATCAAAATAACAAATAAATTTCTAGTAATCAATCCTAAAGAAATGGAGATATATGAATTGCTTGACAATTCAAAATAATCATTTTTTAAAAGCTGAGTGAGTTAACAGAATACTGAGAGATAACTAAATGAAACCAGAGAACATAAGTTTTTTAAGGTGAAACTGAAGGACGATGAACAGTAACACAAAAGAATATGAAAGTATAAAATTCACTGATAAAAGTAAATATACAAAATACTGTATTACTGTAATGATGATGTATAAATCTCTTTTAGCTTAGTATAAAATTAAAAGAAAAGTTTTAAAAATAACAATAACTACTAAAATTTGTTAATGGATACCCAAATTAAAAGGCATAAAATGCAACAACAATAACATAAAATATATTTTGAGTGGGGGAGAAGTGTAGTTTTGTGAGCAATTGTTATAACTATAACTTATCTTATGTAAGCTTCATGGTAACCACAGAGAAAATGCCTATAGTAGATATACAAAAGAAAATGAGAAAAGAATCAAAGCATATTGATACAAAAAATAAAAAATAAACAAATCACAAAAGTGGAAAGCAAGAAAGAAAAAGGACATGGATGTTAAAAGAATACAGGAATTAAGAGGAAAAATTACATTGGTCAAACGTGGAAAATTTGAGCAAGAAAATAAACATAATATTGGATTATAACTCATAATCTATATAATTCATAGAATAAAATAAATATCCAAGAGTTTATATTGATATAAGTAAATAAGTGAATAAATAGATAAGTGGAGCTGAAGAGACTACTCTTAACCTGAGAATTTCAATTAATAAATGTAGAAATATTGAGATCCCAATACATGAAATAACCATTAGACAAACATCACAATAATAATTGTTGGCAAGATCTGATTAGTGCTAAAAATCAGTAGGCAAAATTTTGAGGCAAACGGAATAAAAACATCATCTCAAATTATCTTCCCTCAGATATTTATCATTTCTAAAGGTAACTATACAGTGGAGAAACACTGCCCTAACCAAGTGATCAAGGTCAGCATTGTCACAGATAAGTATGGTGCACTGAGAAGAACACAATATTTCTGTGACATTCTTGCTGAAAATATAAATCTTGACCTCATTATGAGAAAACATTAGATGAACACAAATGAAACACATTCTCCAAAATAACTGACTGGTACTTATCAAATTGTCAAGATCATGAATTATCTCAAAAATAAAAAATGTGGAAAAGCAATTATAAAAGCTAGAATTAGAAAAAATAAAATAAATGAAGGTTACATATATCGAATAGGCATAATTCAAACTAAACTGTTGCATGTACAAAGCAGTTTTCAGGATAAACATGGTAAAATTTAAATCAATACAAACAGAACTATGTATTGCACAAGAAATAAAAGAGGACTGATAAATACCAACTTCAGAATACTTGTGATTTCTGGGAAGCAAGGGAGGAATAGAATTGAATGGTATCCAGTAGACTTTAACTGTATCTGTAATATTTTATTTCTTTTTTAAAAAACGTTAAGTGAATTTGGCAAAGGTTAGGATTTTATGAATAAGGGTGGTGGGTACCTATGTGTTAGTATCATATAAACTTGAATGATTCTGAATGAAAATATTAAAAGAAAATGTGATGGGTTCAATAGAGTACTTTAAATAAGGAATGGAAAACTTGGCTAAGATATGTATGATGATGGAAAGCATTTTGAAAGTGCTAATTCTAGTGTTTTGCAATAAAAACATCAAGCTAGTAATATTGGTCTGATTTTGACTTTTTCTTTTGGATTTTATACCAAAAACATTATTTTATGATTTCAAATATTTATATACACATGCAAACATAAAACATCTTGACTCTATAGTCAGTTACTTAGAGTAGAACACATGGTGTCATTCTATGGGTTGAACTTGGCCCAATACTATAGTAGTATTTTGTTTGGCTCATTTGGTGTTTTTTATAAAATTGCTTCAACATTTAAAAATTGGGATATTTTAAAATTTCACTTAGAAATCTAGATTTCTGGCTTCTTGTGAAACAGTAAAAAAGCAGAAAACAACAAAAGGCTAGCAACACTGGTCCTACATTCTGAATGGGCTAAAATGAATAGTTTTCCCAATTTGGACAGGCATGAGTGTTCCAGTCACCAGTCCCCAACATTCATACCAAGTATATATTTGCATCAACATTTGTCATTTCATGTCTTGATTTTACCTGCCTTGACCTTGGGGCCTTGGAGTTTAAGATTTTTACCTTCTAATGTGAAACACTGGCTGTTCTTCCTTTGAAAGAATCTGAAAGTGTGTATGTGTTGGGTCATGGGTTAGAACAATGTAAGATGAATCTTTGTAATTTAATTTTCTCAGATACTATAAGTACATGGATTAGAGTGAATAACCTGAACATAGGATTCATTTTAGGAAGACAATATCACAAGACCAGTTAAGTCAATAATAGCTAAATCCTTTTAAACAAGATCTTCTGAACATCCCCCTAGTGAATATAAGAATGTAGTCTTATCTACATTTGTGTTTATGTAAATACTCTATAGTGGTTATCAAACTGTGGAGAACTTTTTTCTCAGTGCTTATCTTCTTTACCTCATCCTTTTTTTCCTTCTATTTATACATTGTAGTATGTTACATAGATAACTCAAACTTTGTAATGGAAACTGTGGTCTGTGGCTTATTAATTAAATATACAAATTTAATGAGCAAATTCTATTAAGTTCTTCATAACTTAAAGGTAACTTTATTACTGATTTATAGTTGTTTTTTAGCGCTGGCAAACATATATTAGAGTCATAAAATTTTACTGATTACTATGCAAAGCTTCACAGGTTCCTGATTTTGGCAAATCACCCAAAAAGGTTCAGGGTGTGCTTCCCTCCCTCCCTCCTTCTTGTTTCTCTCTCTCTTCCCACCTCCCTTCCTTTCTTTCTCTCTCTCTCTCATTTATTCTCTTGCTCTCTGTGTCTCTCACCTACAGAGCACCATAGCTATGGCCATGTGGACATAATATAATGTTGAGTGACAGCTACAAGAACTAAGGTTAATGTACCAATAACCTCTTATAAACTTCTGATGAAATTAGAGCCCTTGAGAAAAGTTGCAGGGCCCTGAGTTTGACTTACACTTCGAAGGTGAGCAGGTGAAAGATATCACTGAGAACAGACAAGATTTTAGGCACTCTTCCTCCATATGTGATCTTTGAGAAATCTTAGTGTGTCTTCCACCCTCTTCTAAGCCTCATCTATTGGTAATCTAACTTCTGCTCTAAAGACCACTGCTCCTCTGGATTCTTTTTTTTTAAGATCATATTTTTATTTGAAAAATTTTTTCTAAAGGGGCGTAAGTACCTAGTAAGAACATGTTGCTAAACTGAATACATTCCCAATTCAAATTTATCTTTTTTACGGTCAACAGATATATGTTTATTCTTTAAAATTTTTTTTTAATTACAGTTGACATTTAATATTATTTTATATTGGTTTCAGGTATATAGCATAATAGTTAGACATTCATATAATTTGTAAAATGATCCCCCCCCACAATTAGTTTAGTACCCACCTGATATTAGACTATACATAGTTATTATAATATTACTAGCGATATTCCCTATGCTGTACTTTACATCCCTGTGACTAATTTGTAACTACAATTTGTAGTTCTTAATACCTTTACCTTTTCATTTAGCCTTCCAACCCCCTTCCCATCTGGCAACTATCAGTTTGTTCTTTATATCTATGAATCTGTTTCCGTGTTTATTTTGTTCTTTAGATTCCACCTAGATGTGAAATCATATTGTATTTGTCTTTCTATGTCAGATTATTTTACTTAGCAAAATATTTTTTAGGTCTGTCCAAGTTGTCTAAATGCTAAAATTTCATTCTTTTTTATAATCAGGTAATATTCCATTATATATATATGTACTACCACTTTTTTATCCAATCATCTATTGATGGGCACTTAGGTTGCTTCCATACCTTGGCTATTATAAATAGTGCTGCAGAGGACATAGGGTTTCATACATCTTTTCAAATTAGTGTTTTGAATTTTTTCAAATAAATACCCAGATTTTTTCATAGTGGCTGCACCCATTTTCAATCCCACTAACAGTACACTAGAGTTTTCTTTTCTCTACATCCTCTGATTATTCTTTCTCTTCTCTACACCTAGCCATTATATTACTCCTGACTGCATTCTGTATGTCATGCTCCCCATCCCTGTGACCATCTATCAACTACTAATTTGTATTTCTTTAACTCTTCAATCCTTATTGATAGATACATTTTATTGCCATTTTAGTATTGATATTTATTTCTCTCGCACCTCTCCCCACCCCTTCTTCTTCTTAACCCTTTTTTCGTTTAGAAAAAAAAAAGTGCAACTTACTTCCAGTGTGTAGAAATGCAATATTTTCTGAAATTTGACATTTTTAGTGATCAAGAAAATACCACTACTAAAAACAGAATGCTATAACTAGAATGATGTCATTTGTTTCCAAAGACTATTGATATACTAGAGTGATGCAAAAATAATAATCGAAGTGAGATATTTCATGGCAAACTTTGCGGGTAAAGTTAGAACTGTAATCTATGAGTTATCATGGGGTAAATACTACAGCCACAGGCACCACCAGCAAGTATTCTCAAGGCAAATGGAAAATAGGTTAAAAAAATCCCTTTAACATTTCTTATATAGATTTGGTGGTGATGATCTCCTTTAACTTTTTCTGGTGGGTAGCTCTTTATCTCTCCTTCCATTCTCTGCGAGAGCCTTGCTAAGTAGAGAAATCTTGATTGTAGGTCCTTGCTTTTCATCACTTTGAATATTTCATGCCAGTCCCTTCTGGCCTGCAAAGTTTCTGTTGAAAAATCAGCTGACAGTCTTATGGGAGCTATCTTGTAGGTAACCAACTGCCTTTTTTCTTGTTGCTGCTTTTTAAGATTCTTTTTGTTTTTAACCTTTCCCATTTTAATTGTCATGTATCTTAATGTCAATCTCTTTGGGTTTATCTTGTTTGCAACTCTGCACTTCCTGGACTTGTATTTCTGTTTTCCTTCACCAGGTTAGGGAATTTCTGTCATTTCTTCAAATAAGTTCTCCATTCCTTGCTCTCTTTTCTCCTTCTGGTAGTCTTATGATGCAAATGTTGTTGAACTTGATGTTGTCCCAGAGGTACCTTAAACCAGGAGTCCCCAACCCCCAGGCTGAACAGCAGGAGGTGATCACTGGGTGAGCAAGTGAACTTTTATCTGTATTTGTAGCCACTCCCCAGCACTAGCATCACCCAGCTCTACCTCCAATCATCAGGCATTAGATTCTCATCAGGGCACTGGTCTCTGGTGCCAAAAATGTTGAGGACCGCGCCTTAAACTATCCTTTTAAAAAAATTATTCTTATTATTTTTTTCTTTTTGCTATTCTCCTACCATTTTTACTGTTTTCTGCTACCATTTTTACAAATCACTGATTTGCAACTCTGTTTCATCTAAATTGCTGTCAATTCCTTCTAGTGTAGTCTTTATTATTCTTTTTTATGGTTTCTATGCTTTTTTTTAAATTTGTTATCCCTTTGTTGAAGTCCTCACTAATTTCTTTGATTATCCTTACAACCAACGTTTTTAACTCTATATCTGGTAGATTGTTTGCCTTCATTTTGTTTAGTTATTTTTCAGAGTTTTCTCCTGTTTTTTTTTTTTGTTTGTTTGGGACATGTTTTTTTGTGTCCTCATTTTGGCTGCCTCTTGGAGTTTCTATGTGTTAGACAGATATGCTATGTCTCCCAGTCTTGGCAGAGTGGCTTTTTATAGTGGGTTTTCTGTAGGGCTCAGTGGCACAGTCCCCCTGATCATCTGAGCCAAGTGCTCCAGGAGTATCCTTTGTGTGGGTTGTATTTGCCCTCCAGTTGTAGTTGAGCTTTGGTTACTATTGGCACATCGATGGGTGGGATTGCTCCTCAGGCTGACTGGCTATGAGGGTTGGCAACAACTACAGTGTACGAACGGCTCTATGGGGCTGACACTAGCAAGCAAGATTTGCCCCAGAGGGTTCTGGTGCCCATTGATAGTACCCTTTGGGTATGCTGCTTGTGGGGCTAATTGGGTGCTTCTCTGTTGTGGTCTAAAGCCAACCATTATGTATATTGGTTCCAGAGCCTCCTAGGAAGGGTTCTGGTGTGGGCCAAGGTTGGCTGGTGCCTCTGACCAGCCAGGGGCTACCTTGTAGGAGCTACAAAGTGATCTGAAGTTGGAAGATGCTTGTGCTGGACTTGGTAGCATATGAGAGAGGCCATGCTGTGAACTGAGGCTGGCTGCCACCAGTACTGGGTCTGAGGTAGCTCAGCAAAAGGAATAGAGCACACTGAGACCAGCCGCTGCCTGCATGGGATCTTTAGACATGTGAGAGTTTTCAAAGAGTGACTGAAGCATGTGCCAAGGCCAGCTGCCTGCCACCAAAGTATCCTCTGGTGATGTGTGAGTTCTGTGGGGCAGAATTTTAGGGAATCATCAGGGTGAAGCTGTTCACCAGGCTAATGCAGATTCAGATGTGTCCATGTAGAGGGAGGACTCAACATTGAGACAATGGCAGCTGTTTCTCCAGCCCTTGCTCTGAAGCCATGCAACTCAGTATCTCCCTGTATGTCTCTTGAACCTCTAGAGCTGCTGTCCTTTTACCAGAGCCTGGGGGGAGTGCCTGCAAATTAGTGAGTCTGTGTGTGGGCCCTTTAAGAGGATTCTTGGGTTTCTAGCAGCCTTCTGTTTCACCTGGATGGACAGGCTGAATCCCTGCTTATTTCACAGCCAGATGTTATGAGGGCTTCCATGCTGGGGAGCCCAGTGGGACCCTTTGCTTCTCAAGGGGGAACTCTGTAGCTGAGATATTCCTCCTGATTCTCAACTGCCATCTGTGAGTGTGGGGCCAGCTTGTTTTGTGTCTCTGCCCCTCCTGCCTTCTCAATGTGGCTTTTTCCTTATATTCTTAGTATAGAACTTTTGTTTAGCTAGTCTTCAGATTTCTTCTGGTTGATTTTTCTATGATTTATTTGTAATTTTGAAGTGATCATGGGAGGAGGAGAGCACAGTGTTTACCTGCTTCATTATCTTGACCCAATTCTCTGCGCTGGATTCTTGATCTTGTTTCTTGATTTGTGCAAGGCTTCTCCTAAATTGTGATCTCCAGATTCAGGTTTTAGCTTAGTAACTTAGTTCTTATTCCTAACTGCATGTTTTAATGACTTGATATTTTGCCTGTAAACCACAAATTCCAAATGGGTTTTCTGTTTTAATGTTCATGAATAAAGGTATTTTCATATGTAACACAATACCATGGATGTTCCTTAAGTCTTATGAGTAGTAAAATAATATCACTTTTTTTCCTGGCATTGCATTTATAGCACAGTTTAGGAGAAGATGAATAATGAAATTATCAAGTGAGAGGTTATGTAGGGATATAGCCTTTTCAGATTTGAATTTTTGCTAATTTTTAAAATAAAATATGGCAAATTTTGCTTTTTTAACTCTTATTACATACATTTATTGTAAACAATTTATTTCAATGGGTAAAGGAATATGGAATTTTACCTTTTGAGGTGTAATTTTTAAATCCTTTTTGTTGATTTCTTTTTTATGACTTATTTTCTCACTTTTATCAAATGCAGAGTATAGTTATTAAGATTATTGATTTTCTTCTCTGGAGTCCATTGATGATGAAAAGATGATCAAGGCTTTACTTTTGTCATTAACTGATGAACAATAGTTTTTAGAGATATCAATGAACTTTTTCCACCATTAAAATAACATTTTGCCTAAACTTAGTATTAAATCTGAAATGAAATCAATACTTCACTGTGGGAAGGGCATTTAGAAGTTTAATTTTTTTCTACATGAATAAAACCCAGAAATCAACTCATTTTTAGAATTCTCATATTGTTAATGTAAATTATAACTCTCTAAATTGATTTTAGGTCAACAAATACCTGCTACTTCTTACAACGTTATCTTTTAAATATTTACTTCTTATAATATTTTTTTACAAAAACTTGAACAATTAATTTAATGTGTATTTTTTGACCAATATCTATTTAGTCCCAAAAGACATACAAAACAAATATGAGGGAAATTCTTCAAACTTTTATCTTTGTATCTTTATGGGTGCTAGATTATTTATCTCTTTGTTTCTTTTGCTTTCTTATCTATCTTTCATTGCACATAAGTATTCTAAATAAGCCTGTAGACAAAAGAAAACAAAACAACAGCAATTCTATTAGTTTGGCTTTCTTTATCCTCATGAACACTTACAGCATCCTGGTCATTTCTTCACTTAAAAAATTTTGAGCGAATTTATATTTTCAGAAATACTGAACTGAAAGCACTGGGAGTTCCTACAAATCCCTGCACCCTTATCGCCCAATTTTCTTTATTATTAAGATTTTTGTAGTAGGGTGGTGCATTTGTTATAATTGAGTCAGTATCGACACATTTTTAACTAAATTTAATAATTCACATTAATATTCGCTCTTTGTGTGGTATATCCTATGGGTTTTGACAAATGGCAATTGTACAATGACATGTATCCACCAGTATAGTATCATATCAAAAAATTTCACTGCCTTAAAAAAATTCCTATATACCACCAATTTATTTCTTCCTCCTTCCCTCTACCTGTACGCTTAGCAACGTGGTATTTTTTACTATCTCATTTCCAGAGTGTCATATAATTGGTATCATATAGCATGTAGCCTTTTCAGATTTGCTCTTTTCATTTAGCAATATTTACTTATTTAAGTTTCCTCCATATCTTTCATGGCTTGATAGCACACTTTTTTATGCTAAATAATATTTCATTTTCTGGATTGACCAGTTTGTTTATCCATTCATCTATTAAAGGATACCTTAGTCCCTTCCAAGCTTTGGCAGTTATGAATATAGCTGCTATAAAAGTTCATGTGAAGATTTTATGTAAAAGTTTTCAACTCCTTTGGGTAAATACCAAAGAACACAACTGCTAAATCATATGGTAAAAGTATGTTTAGTTTTGTAAGAAACTGCCAAACTTTCTTCTAAAGTGGCTGTACCATTTGCCTTCACACCAGCAGTGATGATAGTTTCTATTGATTCATGTTTTCACCAGGTCATTCTAAAATGTAGTGGTTTTATATTGTTTTAATTTGCAATTTCTCAATGATATATAATGTTGAGCATCTTTTCCTATGTATGTTTGCTATCTTTATATCTTCTTTGGTGAGCCAGTTCAGCTCTTTCATTCATTTTTAATTGGCTGCTCATTTTCTTATTGTTGTTGAAGAGTTCTTTGTATATTTTGTGTATCAGTTCTTCATTAGACATTTTCTGCAAAGATTTTCTTGCAGTTTGTAACTTGCATTTAATTTTCTGAGCAGTGTGTTTTATAAGGAAGAGGTTTTTAACTTTAATGAAGTTGAACTTATCAAGTTTTTTTTTTTCTTTTGTAGATCATGCTTTTGGTGTTTCTTCACTTTTTGAATGCTCACTATCTTTGAAGACATATTCTAACCACTCGCCAAATATCTCAAGTGGTACTGATATTTCTTCCTTGCCTCTTCTGTTATCTACTTCTAAAATTTCACTGTTTCTAAGTATTTCTTATAGGTGAAAAGGAAGCAGAAAATGATTGCATTCTATTTCTTATGAAATTGAAGCTGGAAAGAAAGTTTGTGATGTTCTTGAGCATCATCTTAGTCTTAGTAGTCACTCCTTAATTAAATAGATAATAATGGGTTGACAGAATAATATACACATTTTATGATTGTATACTATATAAATTTGATCTTTGATTTTAAACGTTTTTCTTATCACCTCCAGGCCACTGTTTCTTAATGTGTATTCCTAAATTTTAGTCTGTTTCTATCATGTACATATGAATTGTGTTGTCAACCACACTGCTGTTTACTGTAGCAGACTACATTGACAAGGCTCTTATTTGGGCTGTCAGCCTTAATGCCCCTTACTTCCTCCCCATTGTTCATGCTCCACCCCTGTAAGAACCTGTCATAAAATTTCCATGGAATACATGAGTCACTTGTTTAAGTATAATTGGGTGTGAGACAGAGCTATAAATGTTATAGAGACTTTCAAACTAGAATAATGGATTGGCAAAAAAAAATGGGCTAAATTTCAGAAAAATATTTCTTCAGATTTTTGCAGAAAAAGGTAGTTATGAGTGAAATAGAGTGCTAGTTTCTCATACTAGAAAGGGTGACTCCAGCCTGGAATAACATGTTCATTGAGGATGAACTTTTCTGAATTGACTGTGGGATAATGCAGCAGAACTGGGATGATTCTACTTTATCTCCTGAAATATTGCTTAATTGTTATTTGGGAGGAGAGATTTGCTTACTGTATGAATTTTTTATTCTTTTATGAATGATCATTAGTTTTAAATAAATTAATTCTTTTAACAGTATGAAGTTAGTAAATAATATTTGAGTTGCAGCTACTGAATAAATCCTTAGAGACCCCCAGAACAATTACAGAAGCTGGGAAGTATGCCTCTATAATTTTATTTCTGTGTTAAATTACAAAAGTTTTTATTATCCATGTCAAGCAAAGATCTATTTTAAACTGCATTTAAACATGTGGCTTGATAATAATAAAACAAGTAAGTGGGTAAGACTAGGACAATGTTTTGCACACAGTTGATATTCTTTAAATTGTATTTGGTAAGTTTTCACAAACAATTAGAATAAAAAACTTACTAAATATTATTAAAGAATGAGAAAACATCTTATTCATCTTTTTAATCTAAGATATGTGTTCCTTATTTTATTTCAGAGAATATGGATACTAAGAAGGTGTTAGTATTATCAAGCATTGATTATTATAATAAAGTTAAAATGTGTGATGCTTTGAGAAGACTATGAAGTCAAATAAAACTTGATGTTATCTATAGAATTGTATTTTTAAAACTTGCATATTTTAATAATATTTTACAAAAACCATAATATATCTTTTCTACATGGTAGTTTAAAAATTATATATCACTTTGTACATGAGATTCATGATCTTATAGGTAGCTTTGAAGAAAATGCCACATAGGAAACATTTTGTTATTGGGTTACCGAACATATTTTAAATCATATCATTAAATTTTTCAGTGCTTGACACACATGGCATTGTTTGGAATAGATAAAATTATAGACAGAATTTTAGAACTAACTTTTCTAGGATAACTTGTTTTTTACAGGTTCAACAAGGCCAGATGATTTATTCAAGGTCTCATTGATGACTGCCTTAGGGCAACAGTTTGATGTCAGTTTCTTCATTCACATCTTGGTGTGCTTTGGCACCCAGATTTGATGGTTTGAGGTAAGAACATGGATATTTCCTCTCTTCAGGTCAGTATGTGTACATAAACATGGAATACTGTCAAAAGAAGCATACATTAGTAAACATTCCTTGTAAGTTCTTTTAGTGATTGCTTATGATGTTTGGGTATATAATATTATAATAACAAAATATATAATGGATGTACTTCTGTTATTACTCCCATTCTATTTTAAACATTTTTGCCTAAGTTTTGATTGTCACTTGCAGTGTTAAAGAACCTGCATTCTAGAATCATATGACTTGTGTTCAAATTTTGACTTCTCTGATTTTTGTGTTAATCATGAGAAAATTATTTAACGGCCATGTAAGTTACAATAGCACCTCCTTCATAAGGTAGTTAGTTGGGATAACTAATGAATAACACCTATACATCTGATGAATGGTGATAGTGATGATGTTGATGCAGATGACAATGATAATGATGCCACACTCTTCTGGTTTTACTCATTCCACTTATCACTTGTTTTCCATTATTTTTAGCTGATATCTTATCAACCGGACAGACCTCTTTTAACATTGACACTCCTTTGGGATCACCTTCTCTAATTGCATCTCCTCTGGTGAACTCATTTAATCCCGCAGCTTGAGTATCGTATTAGCCAGGGTTCTCCGGTGAAATAGAACTAATATATGTGTGAGAATATATATGAGAATTTATATATATGAGAATATTTCTAAGGGCTTGAGAATTAGGCACTAATATCCAAAGGCAGGAGAAGATGAACATCTCACCTTGAGAAGAAAGAGAAAGAATTTGCCCTTCTTCCACCTTTCTGTTCTAGTTGGGTCCTCAATAGATTGGATGATTCCTGCGGATATTGGTAAAGGCAGATGTTTTTGCTCAGTCTACTGAATCAAATACAAATCTCTTTCAGAAACAACTTGACAAAAGTACTCAGAAATAATGTTTTATTAGCTGTCTGGGCAGCCGTTAGCTCATTTACTTTGACACATAAAATTACTCATTACAAATACCATTTATCCTCTGACAACTGTCAGAATAACTTCTACATGCATCTCTCTAAGATGTGTATTTGAGTATTTAATAGGATTTAATTTGAGTATTTAAATTGATAGGGAACAGAGCATAACATTTTAACCTCACCCAAACCAATAACCCTTCAGAGTCTTCCTAGCAGCAGTTAATGGCTACTCTAAATTTCTATTGCTCAGACATAAAATCTTGAAATGATTCTTTTTCCTAGTCTTCTCTTAATTCCCATATTCAATCCATCATCAAATATTGTCAAAACTTATTCAAAATGTACTTGAAAATGATTGCTCTCTTCCCCTCTAATGCTGCTCCTGTCATCCTCACTGCCCCAGACACTGCAACAGGCTCCTAACTGGCTTTCAGTACTATTTCCTTCGTCTTTTCTCAATACATCAACTGGAGTAATCCTTTAAAAGTTTAAAAAATGGTACAAATCATGTAGTTTCCCTGTTTAAAATTCTCCTATATTTCCCTAACTCACTCAAAGTAAATCTAGACTTTCTCCATGATCTAAGATGTCTATCTCCAGGTACATCTGTGATTTATCATTTACTGCTTCCCTGGTTGACTCTGCTGTAGCCACACTACTCTCCTTGGAGTTCTTCAAACACTTCAGGAAAACTTCAGCTCCGCAGCTTTTGCTGCAGTTGTTTTCTGTGCTTGGAACCATTTCCCTGGCATGGATTTGACATGTTACACCCTTTAAGAATCATTGTTTTTTTCAGTGAAGTGCTCCATGTTGTTCTATTTAACAAATAAATTAATTAATGATGAAGATTTTATAAAATAGTCACACTATTAAAAGAGTTAGTAAAAAATTAAGCTTTCTTATAATAAGCAGTAATAAAAATTCACAGTAATGATGTTTCATCAAGCACTTAAAATCTTGCAGAAGTGTTGGAGAGTAATAATCTTGATCTATTGTTATATATTTATTCTCTTACCCCATACTTTTTATTTTTTGCCATGATTTAAGAAATTCAACTGCTGACTTAGTGTGGGAATTAGAAAGCCATAAAAACCAAGAAAATTATGTTAGAAAGTTTACCATTTTCAGCTACTATAAAACATTTGATATTATATAATTAATAGAATTAATTTTATGTTTTAGGCTGTAAACAATATGTGAGAAAGGCTCTCTCATTTTAACTCTATATGCCATGCCTGATACATGGAAAGACCTGAATCAGGTTGTTAATTTTGGTAAACTACAAGCACCAAACTATGCAGGAAGACATCTAGTAGTATTTAAGAATTTATCTTCCAGGAGAACTGATACTCCAAAGTGTAATTGCTACAATGCATGTTCTTTAGATATAATATAAGTGGTCTCTGTATGTTGTTGCACTATATATAGGATAAAAAATGTGCCTGTCACTTGGGAACATAGATGACCTCAAGGATGTTTCATTGAATACAATAGTGATAAACAATTTTTGTTTTATGTTAAAGCATTGTTTGTATGTTTTCAAGATAAATATTAAGTATTTTTATGGTGAATGACAATGTTTGATAAATTTTTAAATTGTTTCTTATAAAACACATTGACAGAAAAACTTTTGTAGCAATTTTAACATTATTACAAACTAATAATTTGTAATAAATTGATAATTCAAATGTTACCTTTATATACCTATAATCTCAATCCTTAGAACCTTTATCACTCAGCCACATGATTATAGGAAAATTACAAATGCAAGCATTATTTTATTAAAATAAAATATTTGTTATTTGAAAAGAATAGTCTATTAAGTTAAAGGAAATAATAGCTTCTCTGCATAGTTTGAGTACTTGTTTTATTTTGGTAGTAAAGCACCCTTGAAGTGCATCCTAATACCAGGTGATGAAAGAAAGGAGGTCTATAAGAATGAAGAATAAGGCAGAAGTTTAGTTATCCAATAAGACCTATAACATTAGCCCTCAGTATAGTGAAAAAAGCCCAATTATTCCATCAGGGTGACAGATGACTGGGCCTTGGAATTTGGGGCTGGATCTTTCAAGTAATACCAGGAGTATTTCTGATTCCTGGGAAACTGGGCTGGGGCAGAGGCTAGTGGAATCTGATGAGGATGAAAGGACTAGAGAGTAGAAACCATCTGCATCATAAAATGACTTAGGATCTGGAATTACTTAAAAGCTCTTGAAAGATATAAAGCGTAAGGTTCAATAACCAACTACTTGTCTTCTTCCCCACAGAACTTATGTATTAATAGCAAATTTTTATTTTAACAAACTTTATTATACAAAAATACCTTTTCACTATCAAAAAACTTACCAAATGAAGAGAAAAAATAGAACTTTTCTTTGCCAATCAGTTATAGTTTTGATACAGGTAATTTTAATTATTTTCTCTATATATGTATTTATGTTTCCAACCTTTCTACATTGAAGTCCAGGTTTCAGATTTTAGAACTCTTTTTATTTTCTGTCTGCACTTGCTCCCTTGGTAACCTTATTCAGTCCCCAAAGCTTTAAATACCATTCTCAAATGTGTATCTCTACCCAAATCTTTACCATAACCTCCAGGTATGTATGCATGCATGAATGCATGTATGTATGTATGTATGTATGTATGTAAGTATGTATGTATATATCTATATCTATCTATCTATATCTATCAATCAATCATCTACATATGTGTGTGTGTATTTACTGCCTCTTGGATATCTCCACTGAGCTCCTGTTCCATACTCTTACCCATTGCACTTAATGACAATTATATCCTTGAAATTACTCTTCCCCAAAAGATGGCTGCTGTCCTTGACTCCTCTTTCCTCTCATACTCTTCATCTAGTACAATTTCCTGGCCCATATTTCAAATCATATTTGTAATTACTTAGTCTCTCACCTCCATTTGTATCACCTCGAGTCAACCACCATTATCTCTCCCCTAGATTATAACCATTACTTCCTAATTTGACTGCTTCTACACTAGTTTCTCTTTCAGGATACACCTATATCATTCCATGCATATCTATCTATATCTTTCTCTGTTTCTGTCTGTCTGTCTCTCTTATTCTCTCTCTCCTCCTCTGTCTCCTTCCCTCATAATTTTTTTACTGTCTATTACATTTATCTAATTTAGAATCTGTCTCTATTTCTAGATTGTAAAGATCCTGAGGGCAGGAACCTGTGTCTTATTCAGCTGTGCCTCTTAAGAGCTGACATAGAGTGGGTGCTCAATAAGTGCAAGTAAAACTAAACAGAGACATGTGATCAAGAAGAATGAATATGGAGTGTGGACTTGGTCTTGGGAAAGCTGATAATCTGTTATTCAAACTACATTAAAAAATATTAACTCCCTAACTAAATAGGCCAGGCACTCCACAACTTTTAGGAACATCTTCCCCTTAACTACAAATAATTTGAGCAAGATATGGTTTCTCTTGCCATTTCTTGACCCTGCTTTTCCTCTTACTTTTTATTTTTGGGAGTGTTCTGTTTTTATCACAAGATGGTCAGCAGAAGCTCTTAAGGTTACATTCATTTCTCCCTGATCATGTGCATCAAAACAGAAATGATCTCTTGTGATAAGTTCTGTAAAAAAAAAAAAAAAAAGAAGAAGAAGAAGAAGGATCTCTCCTTACCCTGAAATGATGCAAACTCTCACAAGCTCTGATTAGGTCACATGCACTTCCCTGAAGCATTTCCTTTGGCTAGGGATTAGGGTACACTGCTTGTTTTCAGTCCTTTGTTGAAGGGGCCATGAATCAATTTCCAGAACTCCACAAGGCTGAAAGTGTAGGAGGGGTTAATTCTCTGTTGGCCTGAGGAAAGTTGCCATGGGGTAGGTGGTAGGGCATGGATGATGGAGAATCAACCAGAAATGAATACTTCGTCTGGAATGAATAATTCTTGTATTAATTTACTCAAGCAGCAAAAATTTATTGACCATAAACTGTGTTAGGCACTGTGGTAGGGGCTAGTTATATAGCCAAAAATGTTACTATCCACAGTTTATTGTAGAAGACTGATGAATTAGCAATTAAAATGCAATATGCTAGTGTAATGGCCATATGGGAGCAACTAGAAGACATCTACTGGGATATAGAGTGAAGAGTAAGCAAAAAGTTTCTGGGAAAGATACATATGAGCTGAGAGTTTAAGACTCAATAAAAATTACCAGGTGAATGAGGGTATTCCAGATAAAAGGAGAAATATGTCCAAAACCATATAGGAGAAAGACAGTTGCTTCATCTGCCAATTGAAAGTAGTATTTTATGAGGAATCTGTTCAAGAGCATTTAGTCTTATGAATGTCGGAATAAAATTAGATGGACTAGTAGTTGATTGTTCAAGTAATCATTGTGATTAGCAAATGAATTACATTTTAAGTAGTAATATTTTTTACCCTTCACAGTTTGTGAGTGTGTTACTATTTTCTTAGGCAAAGGGCATTGCCATTTGTGGGGAAAGGCAGATGGAGAAAACAGGACAGAATGAGATGAAGACAGTTTTTCCTAATTTTGGTACAATTATTTTGGAAGTGAAAAATCTAAATGTGCTTGCTTATATGGAGAACAATCATGTTTGACAGTTTCTAATAGGTAATGCTTAGGAAGACAACTCCACTGTTGATTCTCATTTCTAGGGTGTTACCTAGTAGAATTGTTTACTTTTCAACAAGAAAGAAAAGAAAACAAGTATGTGTAAGGTCATGTAAGAGCCTTTCAGAGAATTGAGGCACCCATTCAACTCCAAACAATATTTTACTTTTAATTGAAAGTAACCAGTTGGATAGGTTTTTTTTTTTTTTTTCCACCAATAGTATCATACCGGGTCTCACAATGAATGGAAGTATAAAACTTCAGAAATCTTAAAAAGAAAAAGTAATTTGATAATACACAATAGAGAATATTCTTTGTTCAAATTAATTGCTTTTCTCTCTAGCCTGACAGTGGGACTATTAGTTTAGGAAAACCTCTGGAATAATAGGCCTTGCCAAAGCATTTCATAGACAAACACTTTCCTGGTTAAGAAAGTAAAGAAAAAAGCAAGGCAAACAGTATTTGTAGGGATGATCTCATCTTCACAGACCTACTTTTAGAGACTGCTGGAGGAGGGGATACTCTTTGTATATAAGATTTCACTTTGATGTGACCATGGTCTAGCCATCGTCTAGCCATAGTCTGACTCTGAGAAACACAGCCAGAGACATTTGGAAAACGTTTAGGAGAAGCCTGTTAAATTCTGCATAAATAAAATAAAATAAAATAAAATAAAATAAATAAATAAATAAATAAATAAATAAATAAAGCACGAAGAGTTTTAATAATGGCAATTATATATTTTTATTGAAATTAACAATATTATTTTATCATTAAGGAATAAAAATTTGTGAAAAATTATAATGAGCAAATCCACAATATAGCACATTAAGAAAATAAAATAAAGATCCTCTTTTTTCATGTTTTGGTGGTTATATTTTTCTTTAAATGGAATTGACTGAGTGAGGAGATAAATGACTCTCAGATTCAGAAAGAAAATAAAAAGGAAGATAACAAGTCAGAATTTTATGTGGTGAAGAGCATCATGAATTATCATAAGTTTAGTTCAGTATTATTTTTACAATTGATACTCTGCTGAAACTTTTTCCATATATCTGTGCTAGTAGTTAAAAACTAAATCATTCTTAAAAATGGGGAAATTGAAGTATAAAACAATAGAGCTACTAGTCACACATTAAGTTCGAGCTTTTATAAAAAGCAAAGTGATATATTGAGAGAAAATTTTGGAGTCAGACAAATCTCATATCAAAGCACCATGACTTTTTAAAAACCACTCCCAAAACTTAGTGGCTTAAAACAAAAAGATCATTTATTAGTTCATAATTCTGAAATCTGGCAATTTGAGTTTGGATCATCTGGGTGATTTTATTGCTAATCTTCTTGGGCTCAGTCATGAGTCTGCAGTAAACTGTCAGGTTGGCTAGCACTAGTTAGTCTAGGATGCCTTCACTCACATAGTTGGCAGGTGCCAGGTTCTAAACCAAGACCCTTCAGTTGTCTGCTACATGTTCTCTCTAGTAGCCTATTGCGACCTTATTCACATCTTTAAATGGTGGTCTCAAAATTCTAAGGGTTGAAAAAGAGTGCAATACCTAGTGTGCAAGTGCTGCTCAAGTCTTTGCTTACATCATGTTGGCTAATCTTTTATTAACAAAATAAATCATATGGCCATGCCTAGGTTTAAGGACGGAGAAATAAACTCTCTTAGAAGGAAAAGCATTATAGTTACATTGCAAAGTAACAGACAAACATGGAAGGATAAATTATTGGGGTCATCTTTAAAAACAATCTACCATACCAATTAAGTTAGATAAGAGAAAAATTACAGTGAAATTTAAGAACAATGAAGGCAAAAATGTATAGAAACTTCTAGAAGGGAAAAGCAGGTGACTCACAAAAGGATAATGTACGTAGAAAGGATATTCTGTGATTATACAAGGGCTCAGAAGTTTAATACACAAAGACCTCTTAGAAAATGCTTTTGAGTACTATTTTTCCATGAGAAGAAAACAAGAATAAATACGTATGGGGCATAAGACTATAAATAGTTAAGTAAAAATGTTTGTGGCTTAAAAATATGGATATGTCCTTCTACTATCTTTAAGAATTTGAATTCTTAATAATACCAAGATCTGTTCTTGATTAGGATGAGGGCATAGGTCAAATAATTTTTCAGCTTTTAATATAACATTACTTTCTTTAGTTACCTCAAAAAAATGAAGTGTTATATAAATCTCAACATAGTGTGTGTGTGTGTGTGTGTGTGTGTGTGTGTGTGTGTGTGTGTGTGTGAACTTTTAAAAATGAAGTGGAGTTCCAGTCTTAGCCAGAGCCACTTAGCATAAGCTCCATCACTTGCTGTGATACACAAAACTCTAACTCAGAAATATTTACTGTTTTAATTTCCTCTGTTTGTATGACAAAAAAATATCTATGATCAAGAAAGATTTAGTAATATATCTGTAACATCAGTGTAAATATAATCAGGTCCTTTGTTGGAATTTAGAATGCCTTGAGAATTAGCCTATAGTTTAATCATCCGTTATATCACCTCCATAAACAGCTGAGTTCTATATGCGATATATCTTATCATGCAGATCTTTTGATGCTCAGGTATGTCCTCCATTGAATCAATGATCTATCATTTTTTGGAAGCCTACTTCGTGTCCAGGTATATGTTTGATACAGTGAGATTTCTATCTAGTTACACTTTTATTTAAAACATTTTTATTTTACAGCCTTAGATTTACACAAAAACGGCAAACATAATTGAGTTCTCATATAATCCACTTGCAGGTTCCTCTATTATTAACACTAACATTAGTGTAGTATATTTGTCACAGTTAATATACCAACATCAATATATCAACTTAAGTCCACAGTTTATTTATATTTACTGAGTTTTACTTAATTTTCTTTTTCTGTTCCAGGATCTCATTCAGAGTATCACATTATATTTATCAGGTCTCTTTAGGTTTCTCCTGTCTGTGACAGTTTCTCATACTTTTTAGTTTTGAGGAGCACTGGTTGTCTATTTTGTACAATGGCTTTCCATTGGAATTTGTCTTATATTTTTCTCATTATTAGACTGAGGTTATAGCATACTGGAAGGAAAAGGTATGGTACCAATATTATTGTATCATACCAAGGGTGCATGCTACCAGCATGAGTTATCACTGGTTGATGTTAATCTTAATCCCTAGTTGAGGTAGCATGTGTCAGATTTCTCTACTTTAAAATTATTATCTTTCCCTTAATTATGCTCTATTTATATATCAGACTCACTTCATTCGAAGGAAAGTCTTTATGTGCAGCCCCTAATGACTTAAGATGTGGGGAACAATGTTTCATCTCTTTGAGGTGAATTATCTACATAATTATTTGGAGGATGTCATACACCTTTTAGTTTTTCCACTTGCCTCTCTCACCTATGAAAGAAAAGAAAAAGAATAAAAAAAATAGATTTCATTTTTGTAGAAAAAAATGTAAATTGGAAATTGCAGTAGGCCTTGAAAAAAGAAAAATGTTGTTTAATACTAGAGAAAAGAAAATAAGGTAAGCTAGAAATAGCATCCAAAAAATTAGATTGTGTTAAAATTAAAATAAAAATCTAAATGAAATGTGATATTTAAAATCAGCTTCATACTAACTAGATATGTGATTGAAGCAAAATGTATTAAGAAATGTTAAGATTGATATAACAATAAATAAAATATTAAAAAGTTTAAAAACAATTGTTTAAAAATGAGAAGATATAGTTTATGGAAATTCTGCTTTAAATGGTATAAGACAAGTAACCCTCAATGGTGGTTCTTTTAAACACTCACTAAAATACTTGTGAAGAATCAAAACTACCCAAGGCGGTATTCCAATAGCACCAAACAACAATATTTAAGAACTTGTTTTCAGAGCCTATGTTGTTGATCCTCCTACATAGATACTTATATAGATAGAGCTGGAAAAAGAAAACTTTACTAGAGCTTTGCTTCATGCAACAGAGGATGCCTGGAAACTGAAAAATTCTTTATACCGTCCAGACATTGTTTAGACCAAGAGATAAAAGGTGTAAGCAAGAAATGCTTTTAAATTCTCAATAAATTTAAAGTACTATGAACTAAGAGCAGATCTAAAGAGAGAACAAACTGCTATGAAAACAGTATGAAAGATAACAGAATGACTTGGAAAGTCATGATGAATAAAATGAAACGGGCCACATAGTGTGGCTCTGGGAACTGAATGTCTAAGTTTAAAATCTGGCCCTTTGACATATTTAAACTATCTGTGCTTCACATTCCTCTTCTCTAAAATGAGGATAACAATATTGTATTCACTTGGATTGTTTTGAAATTTATGTAAGATAATTTATTTATAAATGCCTCATATATTCAAGTACTGGCTTTAACAATTGGAAAGTTTGGGGAAAAGTCTAAAAATGCAGTATAAGAAGTACAGGCAGAAAATTAAGTATTTTATGTAAAAATAAAAGTAACCAGCAAATGTAGAGGAAAAAATTCATAATCTTGGAGTAAACAATATCTCAGGACAAAAAAAGTACTAACTTTGAAAAAAAACGATAACTTGGATTTCATGAAAACTAAAAATGTATGCGTTTTAACTGACTCCATTAAAAAACTAAAAAGACAAACCAAAGACTGGGTAAATATATCTGCAATTCATATATTTGACAAAAAATTTGTATCTAGAATATGTAAAGAACTCAAAATAATAACTCATTAGCCAACAAAAACAGGCAAAAGATTTGAATAGGCACCACAGAAGAAGATATGTGAATGGCTTATAAACATACAAAAAGTTACTCAACGTAATTAATCATTAAGAAATGCAAGTTAAATCATAATGATATATCATTACATACCCACTAAATGGCTGAAATTTAAAGAAACCACTACACTGAAACAAAACTACTTTATTGGACAAGTGGAAAAACTAGGACTAACATGTTGCTGGCAGGAATGTTATATGGTACAACCCTTTTGGAAAACATTTAGCAAGTTTTTGTAAGGTTAAACATTTAGTTACCATATAACCCAGTAATTTCATTTTAATGTATTTATCCTCCCGAAATTAAAACATATATCACACAAAGTCTTGCACATGAATGTCTAGTGGACTTATTTATAATCATCCCCCAAATGAAAACAACCCAAGTGTTTATCAACAGCTGAATTGTTGTACAAATTGTGGTATGTTCATATAATCCAGAAAAAAATAAGAACAAGCTCTTAATATATAAAACTACTAAATGAATCTCAAAAACATGTCATATAAAAGAAGCCAGGCATAAAAGAATGCACATTACTATGCTATCCCATTTACATGAAATGTCAGAATAGGTAAAATTAATCTATAGTGACAGAAAGCAGAGCAGTGGTTGATTGGGGCCAAAGAAGAGGGTGGTATTGATGGGAGACATTTTGCAGCAATATCCTAATTGTGGTTGGAATATTTTGACCTTTGTCAAAACTCATCTACTTAAGATGGGTGCTATTATTTTATGTAAATTTTACCTTAAAAAAAAGTTTGAAAATGTTTTAAAAATGTTATTTATGTGCAACGCAGGTATAAAGTTATATATTTTATAAGAAGTTTTTCCTATATGCCAGGACTTAACCAAAATATAGAACACATTTTGTTTTTCTAAAAAACAAACAAAACTATTTGAAGAAAAATCCTTATTTCTGGAAAAAAATGTAAAATTAAAGTCTTGAGTTCTCCCAAATGTAAACTACAAGTTTTAAGCCCAGAAGTCACATGAGGTTGTGAGAGTGAGCAACCTGTACCTAATCATTGTGTGTCTGTAATGATCATAATGAAGAAATAGGCCCTGGTGGTGACATTTCTGATTTGGAGAACCCTGATACTCTCAAAAAAATTTAGAGATCTCAGATGGTCCAAAGCTGGGCTCTTAGCCTTAGATACTTTATGGCAAGACATATTGCACTTGATATCTGTTAGATACAAGTTAGTTACTTCTCTATAAAATGCCTGCTCTCCTTCATAAGGGGATTAAGAGGCTGGAATAAAATGAAAAGATGAAATGTAGCCTATACCTGATTTTGGTCACTGAGATCAATCACTTATAAAAGTACACACAAATGTCAAAAATGACAATGGCATATTATATAAAACCAATAACTCAATAATCTGTTATTAAATTGTACTGTATATATTAAATAAGACCAAGAAGTGAATGACTGCAAGGGTGGGGAAAATTATGTGGAGTAAAGGTGGATTCAATTTTCATCTTAAATAGAAATACTAAAAAATCATGCCTCCAATATGATATTGAAATTTTTATGATCTGTAAAACAACTTTTTTAGTTTTGAATCTAAAATCTGGTAGAATTAGAAATGGAACAGGCATGGCAACCAAAACTGTAGAAAATAAAAGCAAAAATAATATAACCCAAATAGGATAAGTCAGATAAAAGGAAATGCAAAAGCACATAGAACAGAAAAAACAAAATTGATGGCAGTTGTAAGAACAAATGTCAGATGAAGCAATAAATCAGGTTCTCCAATCTCCATGTAAATATGCACAATATAACCAGAAAAAAATGCTTTGAATTGAGAAGTAACTTATTTGTTTATTCTTTATTATCCTATCATAGAAAAGGCAGATTAATAAAATAGATATTATATTTAAAGCATAGTAATAAACAGTCAAGAGAAGGACAGAGAAGAGATATGAAGGGGAGAGGTACTCTCAGCAACGGTCATCTACAAAATCTGTATGGATGTCGTGGAGAGACAGCCCTGACTTTCTTAAGGAATATAGTTCCACTGCACTAGCAGCCTCTCTTTCCCCATGAAGAAAGAATCCAGGCAGAGCGAGTCGTGTTGTCAACAACATTTTTTTTTCCTTATTTTCGTACCCAGAAGTGTGAACTTCAGTGTATACTTTAATGGGACATTTTCATCTAACTGTGAAATAAGAAGGTACAGCTTTTAAAAACCCAAAATTAACATCACTGATCCTGCAGTAGATGAGCCATCTTCTGATTACACAAAGTGCACTGTTCATCTCTTTCTCCTATGCACTGAAGAAGATATAAAGGAAAAATCAGACATTGCCTTGCTATCAGTTTGCAAGTTTGTTGTTGATATGGCATTGTCCACATATGTAAAACAAACAGGTAATAGGGAAAATATAAAATAACAAAATATATAATAATGCAAGTTTAAAAAGAGAGTAATCAGTGTAGGCTGCTGTCCTTCGAGTATCTACATGGAAACAGAATGCTTTGAATGTGGTCATGGAAGACAAATGAGCTATAGAGAGTGGAAGGTTGGGAAGAAATAGGAAAAAGGAGAGAGGCTGGAAGGAGCAAGCTTCCAGGAAGTGACAAGAAGCAGAAAGGAATTCAGGGAATGATGTGTGGACTAATCTGCAAGGGAGATTGTATAGCAAACCCAGGTAAACATTAGCATGTCTTGATTGCAGACCTACATTTCTCACAGAACTGTGTGAGTATGTATGGGGGAGGGAGTGGGTTGTATGTATGCACATATATAAAATATGAATATTGGAATTAGTAGTTTTCTGTAGTGTTGTATCAATTGGCAGCACTATCTCTGTGACTATGGCTCTTAGCTAGGAAAAAGGAAACGCAGACTAAGATTGATATATAAGTGACTAACAATTGTTTCATCAAAACTAACCAACAGGTATTGGATAGAAATAACATCAGAGTTTTGTGGAAATAAGAGAAACTCCAGATAAAATGTGGAAGCCATAAACTGATAATCTATGAACTATGGAAACATTTTATGAATTTAATGGATCATAAGTAGAGAGCTACATATAGGTTTGGCATGGATCATTCAGAGATAGATTTGTCTTTTTTATCTGTTTCAGTTAATAAGTATTTCTCATCTTGAGTCCTCTTGCATAACTTTTAATGTCTCCCAGAGGCTCTTTACAATTGGAGGGCCCATACAAAGAAATAGATAAATTCTCTCTTGACCACAAGAATTCCTCTTGAAATAAAATGCCATTCTTTCAGCGTATGTCTGAGGAACCATTGAACCTGGCCACACTTTTAATATTTCATTCATCTTAAATGAATTTTCTACTGTGCCAGGCTAAGAAAAACCCAATACATATTTCATATAACTTTGTATATCTTAAGGAAATTTTACCCATGTGCTTTTAATTCATTTACATTTATATCAGCAAATATTAGTTTTATGAGCTTTTTGATATACAAACAACTTTAGTTGCCTTCTCAATGGGATATGTTTCAGTACTTTTCCCTTTTAAGAACAGGAGGGCTTGTTTTGCTAAAAGCAAATGAACTCAAGTATACAAAGGTAGATTTGATCTATAACTTGAAACTTATGATTTGCACACTTAGAATTACCACCCTTCCCTAGTGCCCATGTAACTGAAATAACCAGATTCTCAAAATAATCCTGCCAGATATTAAACAACCAAAGGGCTTTGGCAATGACCATTGAATAAAAACTCCAGGAAAAAAAATGTGAAACTCAAAAAATACCGGCAAAGTCTGGACTGAAAATGGAATTTTCCTTCTGTACTCAATACGTCTAAGCACAATGATGCCTACACAAATTACAGAGCTAAATCTGTCTAAAATGTTGAACTATTAGCAAGGAAAAATATCAGCTAATTCCAGTTTGCCTCAGTATCTCAGAATGGGATTTTTCTGGGAAGTATTTGATTTATAAACTTATTCAGCATCATGCTCTATTTCTTCAAAGTGGCATATTTCTTTCATTTATTGCCTGTTGAGTAAAGTATTAGAATACAGTATTTTTTGAGTCTATGAAATTCATTCTTTAGAATTCAAGAGAAATTTCCCAAATCTATTAGTGTCTCTTAGGATTTGATCAACAAATCTAAGTTTATATTCTTCATTACATTGTGGTTTCATTCACTCTAATCTTAACCTTTGGGGTCTGTTTCTCTGCAGTGAACAAATTCAGAAGTAATCGGGCATGTGAACATATGGAAAAGAGAACTGGATGTTATTTCAGTGTTGGAAAAGAAAAAAAGATTTTGAACAAGTTTCTTTGCCAAAATTTTATTGCCAAAGGTTATTTAAAATAATGTATTAAGAGACTGGGGAAAATCTTTAGTGATGACTGGGAGAAATATCTCAGTGATTAAAAAAAAATAACGAGGTAAAATGTAGCTTTTCTAAATGGCCAACTACATGAAGTAATATCCCTTAGAGAAAGAATTTATTAAGCCCTTTGAATTGTATCAGGGATAGCAGAGATCTTTGGAAAACCTTGCATCTCTTCTGTGTAAACAAGCACAGAGCGGATGGGTCTCTGAAGTGCTGTGAAGTGTTTGTGTACATAGGACAAAGAATTTAGGAATAAATTGTTGTATATTAGATATGAGTTTTCCAATACATAACGACATAAGAATCTATAAGTCCTCTGTCCTAGACTATTTTCTGAAAGCACTGACTGTATATACTAAGGAAATAAAAGATGATCAGAAAACATAGCAAAGATCAAAGAAGAAACATTAACCCTTTTCTTCCCCCTTTCTGCGTCACCCTCCACACTTGCATATTAATAATAGCTTATATGTATTGAGTGCCTGCATTGTGCCAGGCAGTCTTCTAACACTTTATAGATGTTATTTGTTACAAATTTTTGAGAGCATGTATTGTTATTTATATTTCACAAATAAGGAAACCAAGATACAGAGAAGCTGATTAACTTGTTCATGATCACACAGCTATTAAGTGATAAAGACAGGATCTGAACCTGAAGACCCAGACTCTAGAGCATGTCTTTTAAGCACTGGTCAATACTACCTCTGAAAGCAGTCATGGTCCATGCACATGGGAGTTGATATGAGACATTTGTCCCAAATGTCACAGAAACATTTAGCTAAATGATGAAATACCTAAAATCTAAAATATTTCAAGATGTGAATTAGTATGGTTCATCCAGGAATCCCAGTGAATGAAACAATGTACAAGTAGAAGAAGCTGGAGAGAGCAGACTCTATGTCCACAAATTCAGTGGTTCCACTGGAATGTTACTTTTATTGTGAGCCTGGCACAGGAATGAAGTTTAATGGAGCTGAGCTAGGCTACACCCAGGTCAGTTCCATCTTGTTTGTTCTATAGAATAGCTGCTGATTTTTAGGAAATGAGACCTTTGTCAGAGGCATTTATTTTATTTTCAGTAGACAGAAATTAGGTTTCTAGCTATTAGTCTCAAAGTTAGTGGTAACTTGTTTACCACCTCCTGCTGTTGAATTCATTTTTCATGCAAGTAAGAATTTCAATTGGAAAATAATTTTTCTCTGCTCCCTTAATGTATTCAATTCAATCAGAGTGAAGAAAGCATCATATTTTATATAGACCCATGGTCAGTTTTAACATTTGGCATTTGATACAATCCTACATTTGTATCAAACAGGAAATATCCAAAGGATCATGTTTTCTTTCACAATTTGGGTGATTGCTTATAACTGAGATGGGTATTTAATATTTACAGAAAGACTCTAGAGTTCCAAGATTGTATTAATGATGGAATTAAGTCTTTAGAATTTTTTGTATTATCCTTTATGAAATTTAAAAGAAGACATTTAAAACAGATTTTTAAAAAATCTAATTGTAAAATGCAAATATTTGGAAAAAGAAATTCAAATCACTTTATTTTATATTTATGAAAAGTGATTTTTAAGGTAGTTTTTGGGAGAAAATTATTTTGTGTAAATAAAGTGTGATATATAAGTGAATTGAGTATGAATATTTACTTGGCATATCATTATTATTTTACCAATTATGAAAAGAAGTTTAAAGGGCATAGGGAAAAGATAATCTAATCACATTTTCTGAGTTAGCCCAATAGTTAAATAATAAAATATTACTGTTGTGTATTCTACGTATCATAAGGAAGATTCAATAAGAGCAGGTGAGTCTCCTTCGGAAGTTAAATCAATCCACTGTTTGTTGTTTTTAGTTCCCATGTTTTATCTATAGCAACTGGGCAAACAATGCAGGATAACTTTGAGACAAAATTTTCAGGGTAAAAATATATCTTCTGTTATGGCTAATATGGCATTTCTAAGATTGTCATTTAGAAATTATTTCTCTCTCCTCTACCCCTTCTCCTTGTGATATCTGTATATCTACATATCTATATATACTATATCTATTCATTGGTATAGTATTGTCAGTATCAGCCAAATTAAGTTTTTATGCCGAAAACAACTTTTTTTTTTTTTTACCAACTATAGACTAGATAAGTTCCTCCAATATACCTCAAAGGTAAAACTTATTTAAACCCTCACTTATTTCATATGTGCAAAAGTACAGTAACTGCACACACAGCCCACTTTATTTTTGTCATATTTTCTTCTTCTGAGTCTGTTATATATCTACATGTAAATAAAATTATTGTAGGAAAATCTATATATTGAACAATTATAATCTAGTGCTTTAGTTGTTACAAGGAATTAAATACTATTTCAATTTCTATTATTAATATTCTTATCCACACAAGGTAATGATATTTTACGTCAAATAATTCTGTTAAATTCTGAAGCATTAACACAGTTCTTATGACATTGTAGTCCCACTGCTTCATGTTATGAACATATGCAGACTGTTTTACATTGCGCTTGAAAATTTTGTCTAAAAGTTACCCTGCATTGTTTGCCCATTGTTATACAGTAGTGACCTACAACAGATTGAATTGCTTTGGCCCCTTAATCAGCTCTTAGTTCCCCTAGTTTTCCCTTTTTGGCACCTGGATATTCTTCTGCTAATTCTTTCTAGAGATATTTAACAGATCATTTAGTGTACTTTTCATTTCTTATGGTGTTATATTTTTCTATTTGATTAAGACAGCCAAATTGGGAGGAGATAGGGCAGAGTTGTCAAGGACACTTTAGATGTGTGTGTGTGTGGGTGAGAGAGAGAGAGAGAGAGAGAGAGAGAGAGAGAGAGAGAGAGAGAAATATATATATTTATTATAATATTTATTATATATATAAAATATTTTATACCATTTCAACCACTATACCAATATTATATATGGTATAAAATATTTTCTTTTATACAGCAATTGTATTGTCAGTATCAGCCAAATAGTTTTCATGCTGAAAACAACTATTATTTTATGAACTATAGACTAAAAACTTTCCTCCATGTGTGAAATTGAACCAATGCTCAGGCTTAAAGGGAGCAGTTTAATTTTTCCTGTTTTTGTTTTTAGTAACTAACTAGAGGACAGCATTTTCACCTCAATCTCCAACAGGCCCCACCTCTTAGTGAAAAATAGAGTCATGGGAACAGCATCAGGGACATGTAAACTTACTGTTATTACCTCAAGTTTAAGTCAATTTCAGCTTAAATCTTTAGGTGCTTCTGTTGAACCCTGACTAAAAGCAGGCATATAATTTGGTTCTAGCCAAACACATATGTAGACCAGAAAGAAGGAAACCAGTATTTAACTGGTACATACCACATACCAGGTACTGGATTAAGGCAATTTTATTACACAAGAAGGTATCTTGTTCTCAAGTCAGAGGAGGTAGTTGCTTAATTTAGAGTTCCTTAGCTGACAATTATCAAAAGTTAACTTATCTAGTTTGAGTGCAGTCTAATATATCTTATCCTAAATTTTGCCAAGTAGAGTGCTTAGAATCAGAATTTGAGAGACTTGAGAGGTTCTATGGTAAGGCAAAGGAGATAATGTTTAGAAAAGCTGAGGTAGGGGACAAGATGCCATCAACTATATTAGATAAATACCATGAATTTATTTAGGGTCTATAAAGTGTAACGGAATTGTTCGTCATGGACTTAAAATGAAACTTTGTGGTCAGATAATTGTCTAACCTAATTTTATGGGTAAGGAAAGGTAGCTCAAAGAAGTTAAATGACTTTTTAAATAGCTACCTCTTTCAAGACACAGGAGTCATGTTCAACTCAAGTATGCTAACTCTCATTTCAGGGCTTTCTCTCTTTATCCTCTTATAATTTGTTTACCACAACCAAAATATTATTTTCTTAACAGTCATGCTTCACATATTTTCTTAAGAAGCTCATTTGGGTCATATGTCATGGGGACATTTTTCTTTCTCTCCTCTAAGAGTGAAGGACAAAAGCACTTATTTATTGACTTTCTAAAACACTGATTCAAGATTAAGGCAAAAAAAAAGTTGTAAAACATTTTTAATATAGTTTGGTTGAAAATTATTTTAAAAGTAGGTGAGTTCTTTTGCCCTGTACTTTGGGCTGCTTCCTGAAGGTGAAGAAAGACATAATGGAGCTGCACATTTGGGTTTAGAATATCAAAGTTGAGAAAACTATGCCTGCCTTTCTCAAATAGGATTCTCATGATTCACAGGCCTGCAATGATGGCAGGAAGTGTTGGGGTCAGCAAGAATAAATCTTTTGGAAATTATTTTTCTATTTTTTCTAGAAAAAAATTAATATTTGTTTATATGTAACAAAAAGTATTTTGGGAACATCTTCTGTGTCACATAAAATGATAAAAATTTTGTGTCTACCCTCAAAGTATATAAAGATATCAAATAATAAATACGTAGTTCAAAATAGTGTTATTCTCAGCAGATATGGGAGCTATGTTTTATATGTTTACTTCACCTCTACCTTTCCCATTGCTTCCATGGTTTAGTTTAGAACATTTCCCCTCTCCCTCATGAAAAATTATAGCTGTACTGAGGCATTAGACTATAATTATCTATTTATCTTGTCACTAAATTCTATACACGTTCTAATTATTCTTCTAGCTTTTGAAATTTTTGGCACCTATTTCTAACTTCTTAACTCTCCAAGTGTTAACATTGTCCCAAGCTAAATCAACATCCACAGATTGATTATTCCACTTTTTAGACACCTATATCTCTATATCTCCACAACCTTCTTCTCTGCTTCTATTTTCTATTTTATTTTATTTTATTTAGTTTAGTTTAGTTTAGTTTAGTTTAGTTTAGTTTAGTTTAGTTTAGTTGTTTAGTTTTTTGACCATCATTTACATAGCCATTCAATAAGTCCTTGAACTTATTTTTAAAATTAAAACTCAGAGATCCCTTTGAGTTCAGTTGAGATGTGGACTTAATTATGATCCAAACTCATGGTCTTCCACTACTTTATAACTTTCACTTATTTTACTTCTGTCTGCTTCACTTACTCCTTACTGAGACTGGGTTGTCACTGACTATTCTGTTTATAGTCTTAACTTGTTTACTCAATGACATTCTTTTTGTTCATTAATGGAGGAATCACAGTAATTGCTTCTTCCTTGCCTAGAGAAAACTCCATTACTAGATTTTTACACAATCATGGTATCTGGCCCAAGAAGGCTTTGGTGCTATTTGACAATACTATTATGTTCTGTTGCTGATTTCTAATAAAATATTATCAGTAATAATAACTTTTAAAAGATCTGTACTTCAAAGATTTGACCCTTCTATTCTCTCTTATCACTCGTTTTTTTCATTTTGATGAAATACTTTCCCTTTTAGTAGAAAACATTTCATTTCTTTCTTTTTTTTTTGGCAGAAACTCTCTTATGACACAAAGAAATTAGAATTTGTTGGAAAGAAATTCTATTAGGTTCTGAACTAAAATCACATATTGGTTTGTGTCTCAATTAATCTTCTGTTTCTCTCCTGACAAGCTAATTTTATCACCTGTATTTTGAGTCTCATTCTTTTTTACCTTTAGTGCTTTAATTAGCCTCTTATTTTTCTTAGTTTTAAATATTTATCTTGCAACTCATTTTATCTCATCAGTATTTAATCTTTAATCTTCATGATCTTAAAAAGATCTTGCTCTCAATTCACTATTCTCATCTATCTATCTTCCTCCTCTATCCTTCCATTTAATTATGAGTCTCTAAACTGTGACTGTACCATTTATTCTTGATTGAAATTGCTCTCCATTGTGAAAATTAATGGGTATTTCCTTAGCTCACTTGATATCTTGGCATTGCATATGGTTGAAATTAAGTCATTAGTTTCTGGAAAACAGGGATTCATATTTGAATCACCAGTACTCAGCACAGTGTGTAACACAAAGGAGACACTTGGTATTTGTTAAAAATGAATACTGGGATGACAATTTTATAATTTTGTTATGCTAAAAACAGAAGTAGGTAAAATCAACAGACCTGGTTTCTGTGTGACATGTGAAGAACTTAGAAATTGTCGATTCCATTCGTATAAGAAGAAAAAAAGTTGAACAAATGAAAATTAATAACTCTTAGAACTATCAGCAAGTTGAGATTGTAGAGAAACAGAAAGTACGACCCCCAAAACTAGAAAGATAAGCAAAAACAGAGAATTATAGTTTATCAGGGTGCAAGAACCACTAGTAGAGCCAGCAACGAGTCAATTAAAAAGTAATTATCTCATTGCTGGGAAATGAATATGAACTAGCTTGAGAAATAAAAACTCCAGCCCGCCCCAGCCAGCCTTTGGTGAGTTTTATCTTTAGGAGTATAGGAGTATAAACAGATGGTCATGGAAAGATTGTGAAAAAAATTCCCATGTGCTCCCAAGCAGAAAGAAGAAAAAAGTAACCATATTGAAATACAACCAAACCATCCATTCTGTCCTCAGCACAGGCCTGCCCTCAGGGAAAACAATGTTACCAGAACCTAACCAACTTGATTTTATTAGAGCCTAACAAACTGGAGAAAGGGAAATAACCATCTCCAGCCTCTTCTACTACCTCTTCCAATCTCACCTAAAAGATAATAAAACAGGGAAGCACTTATGAAGGTCACAGTCTAGGATCACAAGCACACTAAAAGCTTGAAACCTATTTATAACATTATAAAATGTTTACTCAACCATCATACCTTACCACCACAGCTATAAATCTCCTGTATAGCCTTTATTTAAGATGGACTCTCTAGGGAAACACAACAACAATAGGGGAGACAGATACAAGGACATTACAGGATATATTAGCCTCTGCAACCAGGCCTACAGCAAACAATATATGCAGCCTAACTCCTAACCAAATAAACATAAAATCACACAAAATATCTTTAGTTTTCAGTTCCTTTAACCCAGTCATGTCTAGCTGTCAAAAATTTTTTTTACTAGGCATAGAAAAGTCAAAATAAAAAAATATAAAGACAAAGCAAGCATCAGAACTAGGTTCAGATATAGAAGAAAGTTTGGAATAATCAGAGTGAGAGTTTGAAATAACAATGATTAATATGCTAAGATCTCTGATGGGAAAGTATACAACATAAAGGAATGGATGGATAATGTAAGCAGAGAGATGAAAACTCTAAGAAAGAATCAAAAGGAAATGTAACAAAAATAAAGAATGTCTTTGACAGGTGCATAATTAAACTGGAAAATTAGAAAGACTTAGAAAGATTTAATGAGTTGGAAGATATGTCAACCAAAACATCCCCCCAATAAAGAAAAAATAATGAAAAAAAAGGAGCAGAATATCCAAGGACTGTGGAACAATTACAAAATTATAACATATATAAATAAAAATACCAGAAGAAAAAGCAATAGAAACATAAGAAATATACAAAGTAATCATGAGTGAAATTTTTCCCAAATTATTGACAGAAATCAAACCACATATCTAGGAAGTGAGAGAATACAAACCAGAATAAGTACATAAGACTCTATAACTAGGCATATTATATTTAAACTGCAGAAAATCAAAGAAAAAGAAAAATTCTTGAAGGATGCCAGAGGGTAAGAATTATGCAATCAAGAAGAGAATGGAGTAAATTTATAAAGTGTTATAATAAAAACCACCACCCAAGAATTCAGTACATGTCTTACTAATTTTTTATATATATGGAGAGAGAGAGAGAGAATGAGAGAGAGAGAGAGAGAAGAGAAAGAATAGACTCAACGAAAATTTGAAAGAGGGGACACTACAATTGATACTACAGAAATACAAAGGATCATAAGAGACTGCTTTAAACAATTATATCTCAACAGGTTGTACATCCTAGAAGAAATGGATAAATTTATAGAAACATAAAACTTACCAAGACAGAATAATGAAGCTATAGAAAACCTGAACCGACAAATAATGGGTAAAGTTATTAAAATAGTGCTCAAAAACTTCCCAACAAAGGAAAGTCCAGGACCAGCTAGCTTTATGGGTCAGTTTCACCAAATATTTAAAGAACTAATGCCAATCCTTCTCAAACTCCATCAAATTTTGAAGGGACATTTCTAAAACTCATTTTATGAGGCTAGCATTACCCTGATACAAAACCAAAAGAGGACACCACAAGAAAACTACAGGCCAAAATTGGATAAACAAATCACTAGCGAAGTATACAAAAGCTATGAACAGACAGTTCTTTGCAGAGGAAATGCAAATCACCAGTAAACATGAAAAGATTCTCACCCTCACTAGAAATATGGAAAGTGCAAATTAAAATATTAATAGAAGGCCTTTAAAAAATTGACCAGGTTAAAAAACATTAAAAATAAAAATATTACTTAGAACTTAAGGAGTATCAGAAAAATATGTCCTCTGATAAAATTCTGGTAGAAGGATTAATTGTAATGATGTATTTAGAACATAAAATCCATAATAGCTATTGACATGTAAAATGTATTTATTTTTTCAAGATGGTAGTCCCATTAAGAAATATTATCCAATAGAAATCAAACAGTACATATGATATTGTAATCATGGATGCATATTCAAGATTATTCATAGTGGCTTGGTACAAATCAAAGAGGGACAAGAGAAGGAAGCAGAAGCTAGAGGCACATAACTGATCTTGCCTGTGTTCTCTTTATTTATGAAAATAATACATGTAGACCACTTCAGAAAAGAAAAAGTAAAAAGCAAGTTTTCCTCCTTCATTACCCAGTCCCACTTCTGATAGGTAACCTCTTTCAGTCACTTCTGGGTTCAAGTCTGATTACTGTTTCACTATCAAATGGAAATAAAGAATAAAAGACTCCCTTAGACCTGTGATAGACTGGCCTAATATTAAAGCCACATCTCTGAGCTGGCTTCCCAGATCATCTTGCTGTAACAACACCTGTACTCAAGTGACCAAGGGACAGTTATAGGCTGCCTGAGTTGTCTGTCTGTAGGTCCCAGCATGTTTCCTGAATGCTTTAAGTGGAGTCCTAGTCTGCTGGACTGGGCTTTAGCCTTCTTTCCCAGTTTTGCCTATTAGTCCTTATCCAGCATACAGTTATCCTGCCATTGTTCTCAGGAGTTTTACTATTCCACCTTAATACGGCTCTTCTTCTTCCCCAGACTTGGGTCCCTGACTACATCTCACACAATGACAGGGTGAATGGCTGTGCAGAGGTCTGCAGAGCAATTTTCCCTGACTTGATTCGTAAGTTTCAACACACACCTGGAATTTCCACTGACATGCTTGTCATCTGAATAAATGACATCTCAACCTAGCACCAAGTAAATCCAGAAGAAAGCTGAAGATGAGATACACTAGACATTGTACCCAGGCACCTGGCTGGCTTCTGTAGGGTTGTTAACTTTTCCTGTTTCTGATGCATGGGTCTTTCTTGGTTCCAGATTGATAAGATTGGCATGAATATTTTCTTATTAAGTTCTGAGTTATATATGCCATTGTAACGTATTAATTTTTTTGCATGGCTTTTTTTGGTCAATTTTTAATCAAATGGGTACTATAAGAGAGTGTCTGTTAAAATAGAACAAAGCAAAGGCGAAAAGTAAAATCGACACATTATATGCAAATCTAAAATCTGCTTCGATTGAATCTCTTTTGTCTCTGACTCATCTCTAAAGTCAAGTTCAGTAATTGTATACTTTTGAATGTTTTTTCTAGAAATCCTTTTAGTATTAATAAATGTGTACACATGTTTATAATGTGTTGACTTCTTTTCAAAAACATTAATTATTCAATTTTTTAACATTTGACAGCCTAGTAGATAAAAAAAATATTCTCATGTTGAATTTTTTCATTTTTGAAAGTAAGGATAAATTTTATTTAGTTAATTATTAGTTTACATCTTTGTTATTTTTCTATTGGTATGTTGGCCTTATTTACACTTAAAATATTTTCTATTTTTATTAACTTCTCTTTATTACATATTACATATATGCAAATAATTTTTTCTAGAGTAGTCTTTAGCTTCTACTTTTGTATAGTTTTGGCAATTCAAAATGCAGCCCCATCAATCATCCTCTCTTTAAGAAATTTTCAAGTTTGAAAGGACTTTCCTAGTCTTAAAATTAGAAACGACACATTAATTTTTGAAATCAATAAGCAAGTTTATCACACTATTGTATAAAATAAAATAAGAATGTGTTAAAGTCAAATTAAAATAAAATACTCAAGTCCCCTTAAGTGATATGGCAATCAAAAGAAAGAAGGTGTTTACTAGAAAAAGAAAATTCCCTCATGCATTAAATCTTAATAATATATATAGCTCAACCTTTTTTTTTGATACTTGAATAGACATTTATGAGGCAAAAATCTCAAAAGAGTAGGCATAAACGTCTTTGGCTTTAATCTTAGGTCACAGTTCGGCAGGCACTGTAGAAGACCAAATAAGAGAAATATTACAGTTTAATGTTTTCAATTACTTTTTGGCCAGATGTGGACTTTTTCCTTTTCACAAAAATAGGACTCAGTTGTCTCATAACTCTCTCTTTCCTTGAACTCTTGTTGCCTTGTAAAGTCTTTGCATTACCGAATCGCACCAGCACTGCAGGAGGGCTGGAGCATGGAGGTCAAGTCCCTTTGTCTGCAGGCTGGAGCCAATCACTTCAGAAGAAAATGTGCCCTTCTTGCTAGAAATAGCCTGCCATGAATGCTTGCAGAGGAAGTGTGTAAGGAAGGTGGTATAGAAGCAGTTTCTAAGAAAGAAAAGCACAGGGGCGGAGCCTGGGAGTGAGGGGATGTTACCTAAATTGATCATTTTGAGCTCTACTAGGGACTGAGGTCTGAATGAATTAGATGAGACACAATTGTTCACAAACTTCGAACACATCTCTCTTTAGCAGCATTTTTCCTCTGATAAATACAATTTTAAGAAATATTCTCCTTGAAGTATTGATTTTAAAAACATTTTTCTCTAGAAATATGAACATGAGAAAGATGTTGTCTCTACTTTTCTCCGTGCCTTACTCCCCGCCTCTTTTCTTCCTTTTTCTGTAGTACAATGTTATGAAGTCTCATGTTAAATTCTTTCCTACATCCAAAATTAAGAGAAAAATAATTATAAAGTAAGTAATTTAACAACAATTATCCACCTTTCTGGGTTCACCAAATTCACCTTTGGTTTTTGGGGCTGGATGTTTACCAGGTGTTGTTGGGTGCCTCTTTTTTAGCTCTATGTTTTTGCAGATTTGGAGACACTGCAATTTCTTGAGGTAACTTGACCTTGATAAGAGGACCCCAGGGGCCAATTATGAATTCTGCTTCTACACTTTTACCTTACCCTTCGAACCATATTGCCAGTCTTAGATAATTAGATGCCTCTGTTTTGTAAACCTAACCTTTGATAATACTAGACTAAGAAAGTAAAAAAAATAAATAAAAAAGTACTTTTATTTATTTTGCAACACACATTAAAATGTGTCTCAAATAATTTTCTCTCAAATTAAAGTCTCTCAATGTTTCAAAGAATCATATTTTTATCTGGCATGTTCTTGGCCTCATCATAGAAGAAATAAGTTTATTGCTTACATAACCATGTGAATCAGACATGGAAAATACATATTAAATTATCTAATTCATCTTTCTGCCAATATTGGATTATTCCCCAAAGTCCATTGGTCTATTTTTTAGACTTGTTACATGATTCACTAATAGAATTTAAACAACATTATTTTTCTTATTTATTTGTGAATCAACACAGATATCTTTCTATAGTGAATGCAGTTTTTGTTAATATTTGCTGACTATATAAAGAAAATATTAATAGTGTATTACATTTTTATAGTAATTCTTAGTGTGTTTACATAATTTCCCTTAATCTGTACCATTATTGAAATATTGTTGTATCTTTATATAGATGAGAAAATTAAGGTTCAGAGAAATTACATAGTTTTCTCAAAATGATATAACTAATAATTTATCCAATGTGGAATAAATTCCATAATTAAAAAATTTTAAAAATCTATCACTTATACTCATAAAACTCATGTATAAAACAAACCTCTTTCATTGTTTATCATTTTTACTCTTTTGGGATTTTGACAAATACATAGACATATATAACCACAACTACTATCAAAATACAGAACAGTGCTATCATTCCCCAAATTTCCCTCATGCTATGTCTTTGCAGGTGAACCTTTCCTCATTCTTAACTACTAGGAACCACTGATCTCTCCTGTGCACTATACACATTTTTTATTTACTAGAATATCATATAAATGCAGTCATATAGTACATAACCTTTGAATCTGGCTTCTTTAACTGGGCATTATGCCTTTGAGATTTATCCTTTTATAGACTATCTAATAGTTTGTTCCTTTTTATTGCTAAGCAGAATTCCACTGTGTGGATATATCACAGTGTGGTATGATGCTTCCCTGTTAAGGGACATTTGAGTCATTCTCAGTTTTTGATGATTATAAATAGGGCTGGAATAATCTTTATGAACAGGTTCTTGTGTGAACTTAGGTTTTTATTTCACTTATGTAACTACCTAAGAGTGAGATTGCTGGGTTGGATGGTAGTATAAGTTATCTTCATAAGAACCTATTTACCTGATTTCCAAAGTGACTTTCTTATTTTATGTTCATGCCAGCAATACATGAAAGTTGCAGTTGTTCTGAATTATTTAGTATTTTTTTTCTTTTTCTTTTCTTCTGCCATTTTAATAGATGTGTAGTTGTATCTCATTGTGGTTTTAATTTGCATTTTCTTAGTCAATAATGGTGTTAGGCACCTTTTCATGTACTTTTTTGCCATCAGTATAATTTCTTTAAAAACTTCTGCACATTTTTTATTAGGTTATTGTAGTTTATTTTCTTATTCATAAAGAATTTGAGAGTTCTTTATGAATTTTACATACAAAAACAACAATTTGGTTAGATGTGTGAATTGTTAATATTTTCTCTCAGTATGTGACTTATTTTTCTATACTCTTACATATCTTTTAAAGAACAAAGGTTTTATTTTTTATGAAGCCAAATTTAGCACTTTCAAAATTTTACTGATTTTGCTTTTGCTGTCGTGTATAAGAATTCTCCACCTAACTCAAATTTACAAAGATGTTCTCTGTTTTTTCTTCTAGAAATTTTAAAGCTCCACATTTTACATTTAGACCTGAAATTCATTTAGAGTATATTTTTTTCTATAACGCATGAGGTGTGAACTATTGGTTGAGATGCAATTTTTTTTGCATATAGATAGCCAACATTTCCAGCATAATTTCTTAAAAAGACTATCTTTTCTTTCTTTAATTGCTTTTATACATTTCTTAAAAACCAGTTGGTAATACATTGTGTGGTTTTGGCATGGGCATGTGGCAAAATCATAGCCAACAAAATATGGGGGAAGTTGGCTGTGAGTTTTCTATAAAAGATATTATTCACTGATAAAAGACACATATAAGTTGGAACATTGTATTACACTGGATGCTGTTTTCTTCACCTGGGATATCTGGAAACACACTAGTTAGAATTTATGAATATTAAGTGAGCTCAATAAGAATAATTAGACATACTAAAGATAACAAAACAGAAAGATATCAGGAAACTAGGTTCCCAATGGTGTCATCATGTCAGTGAATTAAAAAACCCTGCTGCTGCCCTCTTCCATTCTTCTTATCAAGTGACTTAGTACATTTTTAAGTCAGTTTTCTAAATTTCAGAATTTAGGAGACTTTTATAAATTTTAGCTGAAATAATTCTAATTGGTACAATTATTATGGTTAGTATTAAAAAGGAAAATAGTCATAAAATGATATAATAATAAATGTATTTTTATTTCCTAGTTTGCTAACATACAGATCTTGTAGAAGGTGAATCTACATTTCTTTATTTAATATTTCCAATCATAAAACAATGAAAAAAGGAAATGCCACTGCCATGATATTTAAGTTTATTTTCTTATGGTTGACAGATAACTCCATTTGCCTTTTTAAAAACTCATATAATTAATAAAAGCTTTTGGATTAGTGCTAATGGTACAATGACATTTTCACTGAACAAAAATTTTAACATGAACTGTGTAGTAGGGTGCAGTCCATTTAAGTGTTTTGATTTCAAAGAAGAACAAATTTCATTAGATTAGTCTAGGATGTAAGCTAAACAACTCTTAATTGTATTTTTTATATATATATTCATAAAGTTTGTTTTCTTCCACTGGACAAATAATTAAATCATAATAGAAAATCTAGAAAATTCAAAGAAAAGAGAAACAAAATTCTTTATATTATCTCATTTATATGCAACTAAATTTCACATTTTGATAAAAAGTTTGTCTTTTCTTATTTGCAGCATTTATTAAATTATGAAGTACTATAGGTACTATAATCCTATTTTCATATACCTTTATAAATTATACTAATTAAATTTTCTTTCAAAGCATAGTTTTAAAGATTGCATAATATTCTTATTTATGTACTGTCTTTATATAAGTATTGTAATTGTAATTAATCTCTTGTCAGGCACTGTGCTAATAATGTAATTTGTATTGTTTTATTGAATCTTCAGAACCAGTCCTATGAGTTAGATACTATTATCATTTTCATTTTAATCTATTTTGGAAGTTTATGCAATTTGATGGTCAAAATTCTAGTTCAAGTATGTCTGACTACCTGATGCTCTTAAACATTTTACTAAACTGCAAATGAGTAGATTGTTTTCTTATTTTTCTATGCTTCACATTGTATTGCCACGAAAATGTTTTTAATTTTTCTTATATTGTTCTGAAGATTGTTTCTCGAAGGAAAATTACCAGGAATGACAAAGTAAAAAATTTTTGAGATTCTGGGTACGTGTTGCCATTTTTCCAAATAAGTTATAGAAATTTACACTCCATTCTTAAGGTTTGGATTTTTTTCATAACATCAAATATTATTAATATATGTTAAATAATATATAATTATCATGTAAAATAATTATTACATTTTAAATGCACACTTTAGAGTATTAATGAGCTTGAATTTTTTAAATACAAATTAATTTTCCTTTTTAGAAAAAAATAATTTTTTAATCCATGTCTATTAAACATTCTAAGTAGTATGGCTTTCCTATTCATTTGTCTGAGCTCTACACTTATTAAAAAATGATCATTTGGTCTATTATATTTCTACAAATACTTTTCTTAGTTTTTCACTCTTCTTTTTATGTCTGTAATCATTTCAAAATTTATGTAGCTGCATATATTGACATTTCTCTTTTTGATATCTTTTTAGAAGATTTAGAATTCTCTACTATCCAGATTTTGCTAATGTTCATGTTTCTTTTAGCTTATCTATTTATTTTTGATAGTTAACTTAATGTTCCATTTATTATTAGATGCCATGAGTAATCTGAATTATTTTTATAACTGATTAGTAGCTTAATTTTTATTAGGAAAGGCTCAATAAATTTATTCATGTTTTTTATTGACCATATTTATGCATTAGATTTTATAGTTTTCTGGCAACATATAACTAAAATTGAACCATTTTCTATTACTTCTTGTTGACACATTGGTAAAATAATAGTATTTATTTATTGTTTTTCACCAGACTGTAAATGCCATGAAGGCAGTCTTTACTGTTTTCCAATATCACGTGTTCTTGAATCAGAGTGGTACTCAAGATAATAGTGTCTTCAATTATGCATGTGCATACACATCTGTCTGTATATACACCAATGTGTATATACACATCTGTATGTATATACACCAATGTATGTATATACAGCAGGCATCTGTATGTATGTATGCATCTATCTATATGTATATATACATATATGAATATGTATACCTGTGTGTGTACATAGATGTACACATACTCATATTGTTTAGACTGGCTGATAAAAGGAGGTGATAATGTAAAAAAATACATGAAGTATTTTAAAGAATTGCCTTGCAACATCACTCTGAGATTTACAGTTTAGGACCATAAAGAAAAAAGGAGAATAAATGAAAACACACTTAAAAAGGTTTGCCATCTATCTCTTCCTCCATTTCTCCAGAATCATAAAGTCTAATCTCCTTTCCTCCTGTGTCCCTACTCTGCATGTTCCCACTTTCATCTATTAGCTCATCTGTATCGTGAGGAGCCGAAGAAAATACCCTAAAAGCTGGCACTTGTTTTCTGTATGTCAGAGACAGATGAAAACATTCCCAGTATATAGAGCCTCCAAGTATCAGTATCCCTTTTGCACTTGCACACTTATTTTTAGCTCTTTGAGGACTTTTAGAATTCACTTTACTTTTTGTTGCAACATAGTTTCCTTAATTTCTGAGATTGCCTGTTGAACCATTTTAAAAGACAGCTGCAACATTGTCATTCTCTCAGCTTAATTATGGCTCCCTAGGTCTTTACACTCATGTGAGATCATTCTTAAAATACCCTTGTGTTTGAAATAGTGTTCATTTATTTAGATTTTAATTAAATCATTTCTACTTCAAAAAGGATTTGGGAAGTTTTATCATTGTCACTACCTACTGATCACATCGGTACAGGGCTGTGTAGAGAGCTTTCTTGATTTTAGTTTCAGAGAGATAGGAAGGAAAAGGACAGGCAACATTAGAGAAGCAGCAGATGCAAAAGATCAAGATTTGTGAGGCTAACACTAACCATTGACTCTGTGGGCTTAGAAAAGTGATTTTGCTTCCCTACGTGACACAATTTTCTTATATTGAAATAGAAATAAAGGTGCTAAATAATTTTATGTGGTCACTAACACTTAACTGGTTTAGTTATCTTGAAAGTTGAAACTTTGCATAGCTTTAATGGTTAATGAGGAGGGGATGATGTAAAACGTAGGCATTCATTTATTCATACTGCCAGTTCTGAAGTTTCAAGTGGAGATAGCCTGCTAAGCAACTGCTCAGCGTTGTAGGTCTGTGTCAAGCTGGTATGTACATCTATCAGCTCCCCTCTCACTTTCTTCCACTGCTCTGCCACATTAATATAGTTTCTCTAAAATTCAGTTACAGTCATTCCCTTCACTTCCTTCCACATGGAGGATCTATTTTATGGAAGGTAAAAGTAGAGGAGGTTGGCTTAGAGCTTTCACAGTAAGAAAATCATAAACTGGCATACTGTTTTACCAAGCTGACCAAGATGATGGTGGAGACCCAGCTCATCAGACCATGAAACAGGATTATTCTTTCTCTCAAATGTCCTTTCCCATTTTATGGAATTAAATGCACACATAATTGTATGTAAATTGAAAATGAACTTACCATGCCCCAATCATTTTTTTTTAATTGCACATTTTTTTTATGAATAGGAAGAAAAAAAAGGAGAGGGAATAAGAGTAAAAAGTTTAAATCCACTTACCTCCCTTAATGTGCCTGAAGAGATATGCAGTGTACCCATGTGAAAAAGATCCAAAAAACTTTATCCAAGTTACTGTCTTGAAGGATAGGATGTGTTCATAAAGAAGGACTCTGGAGAAGAAAATCTGGGATCTGTACCTGACGAAGCTCTAAGGCCTAGAAACACTGATTCTTCAAGCAACAACATTCATCCATCCATCCATTCATTCATTTATTTATAGAAAGAAAAAAATAACCAAATTTAATACATACGTATATATGGGAACCCTGCATATATGAGAGAGTCAGAGACTCCACAAGCCAGAGAGGTTTTGATATAGAAAGAGGGATTGAGGTAGATAAGACATCCTGAGCTAAGGATGAGGTGATGCACCTTGGGGGCTTCTAAGGGTCATAAAAGATTATAAAGAACAGATGTTTAGTAAATAAAAGTTTGCCTTGCCCTAAAGATAGTAAGTAGTTAAAGGGAGGGACCAAAGTTTCTCTGGAGCCTGAAGATAAAGTTGCCTTTAGCTCAGAACAATGTGCATACCACAGAGGCATATCTTGAGATGACTCATTCTGGACACCCACAGTTTCCTCCTTTGAAATGTCCCCAAAAGTTTGATGTACCAAAAGCTGACCGATAAACCCTTCTATTATTAAACCAGTTTCAATCTTAAGAACATTTCAGTTCAGTTAAACATCTGAAAAGTTCAGTTAGACATCAGTTAAACAGCTATATATCACTTCAGGAGGTGGTGATGCTGGTGGGCTACCAAAGTTAAGCCTATGATGCAACCAATCAGGTATTTAATAGGAGGTAACTCTAGTTTTGGCAAGGAATAGGGCAATTTAAAGTAGTCTCTATAAAATTCTATTAATCTCTTTGTGATATGGAGAGCATAGTTCCAGGATCCTCTTCTGAGAGCATTGGATCCTGCATATCTTACTCACTTTGAGCTCCAGCCCTGGGCCAGCAGCTCAAAAGGCACCAGGGACACAGGGGGAAGAACTGAATTTTCTGGTTTCAGGGCAAGGGCTGGAGGGGAAGTTTCATCCCAGACAGAATGCTGGCAGAGGGCACTGTTCCCCTTTGAGTCCTTAAGCAACAATCTTTAAATGACCACTGAGATTATTGAGATGCCATAAATCCGAAGGGGATTGTCAGCATATTTTCATCTCTACATCAAATGTCTAAATGCAGGTTATAAATTGCTATGTCATAATCACACATACACACACACACACACACACACACACACACACACACACACATTGATTGTATATAAGTTCATTACAAATATTATCTATCTAAATGCTATCACTGGATTCAACAAAGCAGTGACAGTGCTCTGTAAACTCATGTGCATATGAACAGAGCTCCTTGTTAAAGGAAGAGGAGCTGGCATACCTTGAGACATAGATAATAAGGCTATCAAATTCAAAACTTGTCTGTCATAGCTGTGGCCCTGTTAGAAGCCGGAAGCTTGACAACTATGGCCCAGAAAGTCTGTCTTACATTTTAGTGGTGTAAGGGTTCCCTCCATCAATGCAAAGTTTTGAAATTTACAAAGTTTGCCTTTGATGCCTTTTTTCTTTTCTCCCCTGCCTGACTCCCAGTACTAGGCTCTAACTGGCCAAAGACTCACACTCTCTGTTATCTCAATATCTGTACTATGCCAAAGTTTTCCATGCTTCATGCCTTCTTTAGTAAAACTCTTATTATATTTAATGTCATTGTTATTTATATTAACAAATCAAATACAGTATACAGTCACTAGGTACTAAATATTGAGCTAAAATCTTACATTTCTTACTCCACTGGATCCTCATAGCACTCTTCAAGTAGGCCTTATACCTATAGATGGGGAAAGAGTGTTAGATTATTTTGCCCCAAGATAACAAAGGTATAAAATGTAGTGGCTGAACTCATACTCAGGTCTGTAAAATTTCAAAGGTAATACTGGTAATCACTTCCTTTAAATTTTATATGAATTGTTATACATTTGCAAGAACACTGTCAACATCTGAATAAATAAATATGAGAGGATATCAAAAAACAATTGACAAAATATATGATGAGAAATATCTATCTTTGTTGACAATCATGGAAGAGAAAGAATATAATCATTAGATGCAAAACCTCTGGATTTAGACTTCTTGGTCTCAGTCTTGTCTGTACCATTTTCTAGTTGTGTGATCTTAGAAAAATTAACTTAACCTACTTGTTCTTTAATTTCTCTAAAATGAGAATCATCTATCTGAAAAAAGGGAATCCCTACCTATCTGTCTGTCTGTCTATCTATCTATCTATCTATCTATCTATCTATCTATCTATCTATCTATCTATTCAATCACACAAGGATATTCTGAAGATTAAATAATTTAATGTAAATGAATCATTTAGAAAATGTTCCTGGCCTAACAAGTGTTATGCGTTTTCTTAAAAACAAATCAAAACTAAAATGATATTGCTATAGATTTCAGAGTCAAGAATTTAAGCTCCATTGAAGCAGTAACATTTTATGCCTCTATTTGGCTTCTCTGAACTTAGAACAATGCCTGATACAAAGTAAGGCTAAGAAAAAGTTTGTTAAATAAAATAATGAATCATTTTACACTGAATATGTAAAAAAAGAAAAGATATAAAACACAGTGTTAGGCAAATGCATGAAACTGGTAAATCCAAAGTAATAACAGTGTAAGTTATTATAGTTTTGAAATTTAGTTTAGCAAAACATTCAAAAGGTACAAAAAGTTCATATTTTTCACACAACATTAAATTACTAAGAATTTTTGTAAGGAAAAGAAATCTAAAAAGGGAAAAAGAACAAAATGACATGTTCACTTATGTGTTAGTTATAATGCAAACAAAATGAAAAAAATAAAAAACTAAAATTTCTGGAAAAAAACAGAATGAGTATAATTAATTAGAATATTGCATGGCTACTAGGTATGTATAACGTATTTTGCAATATTGAAAAGCTATAAAAATGTAATTAAAAACACATTCCAGTTCTATTTATTTTGCAGAAATCTGGTATATATAATTTTCTTTTTAACCTTTTTATAATGTTATTTGTAATAATAAATAAAATTTTTCAGATTGAAAGAGTAAAATTTCACTCCCTTCTCCTCTTCCAGTTCTTTCTTCCAAATTCTGTAAGAATATCTGAAGAGAATATTTATTTTTTTATCTCTATTATTTTTTCTATCTATTATTTCTTTAAAAAGAAAAACTATAGCATGAAAAAAGAAATAAGCAAAACATGAATCTAGGCTGACTTTTCAAATGTATTAAACTGCAGCAACAATGCTGAAAGTTTCTAGTGTGTGTGAAGACTAGTATTTTGTTGTTATACAACTTTTGTCTTGTTTTTTTTTTGAGAATTTTTCAGGAATGACTTGTTGAAGAAGAGGTTGTTCAGATAAGAAGTGAAAGATGACTTACAAAAATCTTAGGTCTTAATCAATCAGAAATGTCTTCTCAGTGTGATTCCCTAGGAAACTATAGCTATTTAACAGTAAAGATGGAAAGAAAGTTTCACGAATGTTGAACATACTGAAATGACATAATTTATAAAATTATAGCTGAACTTGAAGTATTTGATTTTAATTTGGGTCTGCTAAAATATACAATTTGAGATATTACATTTTATGCATATATATTCTAATTTTCATGTTTCAGGAAAAAGGGAGAAAAAAATAAGGACTTTCCAGCAGATTTCAAACATTTTCAGGCATTTATATCAATTTTAGAGGTCCATGAAGCTTATGCTTTCCTCATTCTTGGTTATATTATTTCCAGGAAATATTAAATGTCTTGAAGAATGAAATCTTCCCCTAAAGTTTAGGTAGAAGATTGACTTTTAAAGCCATTTTTTTTTTGGTATGAGGTCAAAAATCTTATTGTTTAGGTAAAACCTTTAATGGAACAACAGCACATAAATTATTGGAAAAATCTGGGGTAAAACTGGATTCTATTTCCAATGGCCCATTTACATTTCTTCTAATTTTGCCTTGGCTTTATTCTACAGAATTTGTTTTCAAGCAGAATTCATTTTTCAAATTGTGTGAGGACATTACAAGAGCAAGTGCAGAAAGATCATTAAATTTCATATATACTTTCCTTGTAGAAAAATTACTATTTATCACTACCTTGGTGGACCAAATGATGTCTCAAAATTTCAAAACACTGACAAAAACACATTATGGATGCCAATTTCCAAAACAACCTTGTCATCATAATTTTAATTTCTGATCTTCAGCTCAGAGAATTTTAATGGGAAGAAATAAGAAATGAAAACCAGTGAGGTTTTTCTCTCCTTTGCTCATTCTGGTTATGCCACTGGAATATGTACAAACATTTTCTTTTTGATGAAGTGTTGGTGATTGAAGTGGGCATTACACACAGTTTCCTTTTGTTCTAAGATTACACACAGGATCATTAAAACATGATCTGGACATCAAATAGAAGCCACAGTGACAGCTGACATACTTTGACAAGAATACTTTTTATAATGAAGTCAATAAAAATTATTCGAATAAAACATTATAAAAATAATAAAGTCACCTGACTCCTTAAACAAGTTAAAAGAAGCATAATTTAACAAGTAATAATTTCACTGATTACAAGTTTAAATAATTTTCAAGTGTATAAACTAAAAAATAAAATATTAAATAAATTACATTAAATATATCAATAAATATTGTTACTATACACTAGTAACTATTTTTCTTATAAAGGTGAACATTTTTCTCATAAATTTTTCAACTCATTTAATTTTTTAAGTATTCTTGTCAAGTTCAGTGGTCAGAAACTATGTTCTGTGAGCCAAACTGGTTTATTTTTGTAAATAAGATTTTATTAGAACATAAATACTAATTCTCATATATATTATCTATGGCTACTTTCATGCTATAGCGTCAGAGTTGAGTAGTTGCAAGACAATATGTCTGCCAAGCCTAAAACATTTATTATTTGTCCCTTTACATAAAATGTACTACTCTCTGGGCTAATTGTTAAGAAGGCATCATTTCACACTTATATTTCAGTCTTGTCTCAAATAACTGATTCTAATTGTTGATTACATTAACTTAGGAAAAGGATTTATTTATTTTTTATTTTTGCCTAAAATTAGAAAAAAAGTTGTAGAAAATCATACCAAGGAAATTGGATAGGTATGTTAAAGCACTCTTTGGCTGAAATAAAAATATCTGGCCAAAATATTTTCCGTCAGGAAAGAAAATATCTGTTTTATTCAGAATGAACATTTCCCTGCTTTCTTTTTACTTTTTTAAAAGTAATTAGAATAGCTATTCTTGGGCTGGAAAATTAGAAAGGAGGCTTTAGTTTATACTTCGAAGAAAAGGAGTCCATCCTCATTCCCCACAGTGTCCTAGGGATGTTCTAAGAGTGTGAAAACTTGGAAGTGGATGAAAAAGTCAAATAAAACAAATTCTAGTTGCATGCAAGAAGGAAGTGCTAGATATCAAACTAGTTCAAGGAGTGAAGTAGCAATAGCACACAGCACTGATTTAACATTCCTTTTTCTCATATAATTTATTTACTGAAATACAATTCATGTACTATAAAATTCACACTTTAAAATATATGATTCAGTGATTTAGTATCTTTCAATGTTGTACGACCATCATCACTATCTAATTCTATAACATTTTCATCACCCCTCAAAAAAATATATACAGTCACTCTCTATTTTTCTCTCCTCCAGTCCCTGACAGACACCAAGTATAATTTCTGTTTCTATGGATTTCCCTACCTAGACATTTCATGTAAATGAAATCATACAATATATGACTTTTGTGTCTAGCTTGTTTAATGTAGCAAAATGTTTCAAAGTTCATCTTTGTTGTAGCATGTGTCAATACTTTATTTTTTTTAATTGCTAAATAATATTCCATTATATATGTATACATATATTTATATACTACACTGTGTTTTTAAAATTTATTATTTGATGAGCATTTAACTTGTTTCTACTTTTTGGATATTATTAAGAATGCCACTATAAATATTCATGTAAAAGCTTTTATGTGGGCATATATTGTCAGTTTTCTTGGTTTTATACCTAGAAGTAAAATTTCTGGGTCAGATGGTAACTCTGTTTAATTTTTTGAGGAAGTGCCAAAATATTTTCAAAGTAGCTGCAATATTTATTTGACATCTCCACCAGCAATGTAACCCAGGTCAAGAGTTCTCAGCCACTTCTCCCTAGTTGAGAATGAAGGCATGCTTAAGGGTGTACATGTGAGTGTGTGTGTGTGTGTGTGTGTGTGTGTGTGTGTGTGTGTGAGAGAGACAGAGAGGGAGAGAGAGGAAGAGGAAGAGATAAAGAAACTAAGAAAGACACAGAGACTTGGTGGAGAGAGACCTTCTGAATAAAGGTATGAGAGATATTATATAGTGATGAGTTTTTACTATCTCCTTATCATCCAAAATTATTTTACTATTTTAGTATTCATAAAATTCTAAATATTAAATTTTATTTCGTTGCCAATGATAATTTTAAACTTTCGTGAAAAAAAAATTCTTTACTGTAAACACAATACATGCAAAAGATTTTAAAAATAGTCTAAATAATGAAGAAATGTATATATAAAAGTTAAATATTTCTTGGAGAAAGATGTTTATGCCATCTAGCTGCCTTGAAAATGTGTTCAAAGGAAAATGGATAACAAGAACATAAATATAATTATGTTTTACTGAAACCAAGGTATATCTGCAATTTCAAAACATATGAAGAAGGGGATAAAAGAGTGACAACTGACTTAAAAATTATTGGGAAGATAGAAAAATAACATCTCCAAACATTAAAAACTATTAATAATAAAAGTATTTTTTCCAGAAAACTATGAGTGATATCCTCCAGAAAAATAAAGAACTAAAGATGAGTAAACTTGGAAACCAGAAAGCATGTGATCTAACACAACTAAAACACAAAGGGAACCCCAGCATGAAGGTAAAGAGACATTCCATTGCCATAGCTGAGCAGGAGGTTTAGAAAGTGATCAGACAACACTGGACCCAGAGATGGAAGACTCTGCCTTAGGAGAAAGGATGCCAGAAAGATATGGATGTCATAGGTTTGAACATAAACAATTTTACTGTCATAGCAGAGATCTCCAAATTTTCTCAGTTCTTGATGCTTCTTTTATTTCAGTAATTTTTTTCATGGTACCCCAACAACAAAATAAACACATAAGAGTTTGATTACAAAGTGGTTTAGTCTAAAAAAGGTAATAAAGATTTCTATCTTAATATCCTAGTATATAATTAATTTAAAATGCATCTAAATGGGGGAAAAAAGTTTTTATATCCTTATTAAGTACAGGGAATTGTTCACTGATAGAGTGTGGATACTTACAACTCTCAAGATTTGAAATTAGATTAAAAACCAACATCCTCATTTTCTATTGTGCATTGAGTTTCCCCTAGTTTATCAGTTTTTACAACAGCAACCTTGCAAAACACAGCTTTGCAAAGATATGTCAATGAAAAGAATGTAGACGTGACATTTTCAGAAAGAATGTAGCTTCATTTAATATTGAAACTGTGACCTACCTTCAGCTAATATTTTGCTCAGTGCCTGGAAGATGTTAAGTATTGCTGTTTTCTTCAACAATGTGAACTATCCAACAGCACCCCCCTGAGTGTTCTGCAATGCATCAAGATACCTTGACACACAGTCTGTGAAATGAGATATTGATGTAATAACATTTATATAAACAAAAAAATAAAACCAACTAAGCAAATAAAAGTGCAATTTTTTATTCTAGGAAAATCAAAATCAAACAACAAAAAATATCAAGTGATTATCTAACATTTACTTATACTTCATTGTAAAATATGAAGCATATAGTAGTCACTGCTTCCCTCCTCATTTCCCCAGTTATTAATAATATCACTGTTCCATGGCTTCCTGGAAGTTGCCTTTATAACTTTAAATAATTTAATGCTTTTATTTACCCATCGTCCTGTGCCTGCTTTAATGTGGGTCGTCCTCTACTATGGAGTTCTGGTGAACTACACATCAGAGTATCCATTTCCCACTCAGATCTGATTCAGTTAGTTCTAATACTTTTTGGATCTTATTTTTTCTAACTTCTTGGATTTATTTGTACTTTTTATTAGAGTATACCTGACTAAATATATATTATTTCCTACAAAGAATGCTTAAAAGAAGGCTTATTTTTATCTATATATTTGAAAAAAATATATTTTTCTCATATAATAATTAAAATGTATATGAGATTTTTAATACATAACTTAATCTCACCACTTTGAATGTATTAGTCTATTACATCCAATGATGATGATGTCACTTTGATTCTGCTTCTTTTAGATAACCTCTACCTTTCTTTTTGGAGTTAGCATTTAGAATTCTCAATATTGAAAAATCAAGAGAATGTATTAGGTGTGGGTATAGATATTATATTACTCCTTTATCTTTCTCAGCATACCTTGAGTACTTTTAATATGAAAAGTCATGCTGTTTTTTATCTCATGAAAATTTTTATTTATTTCTTCAATGTCGAGTTTAATCCTTCTCTGTCTCTTCATTAAAACTCAGGAACCAGATAGAATTCAGACTTTATGGATATATTCTTCTTGCCTCTTACCTTTTAAGTAATTTTGCTCAAAATTTTGGGATATTGCATTAATTTTATTTTGAAATAAAATTTTTATTCTTTAACCACTTACACTCTGTTGTAGTCCTTTTCATTTTTTTTCTATTATGACATTAGATTTCAAGAATGTCTTCTATGTTTTTTACTTTCTCTTTCAGTGCAGTTTCTTTTTATATTATGGATTCAAATATCCTCTAATATACTTCAAATTAAACTATTAAATATTTTAAAGGGTTTTTTGGTTTTCTCATTTCCTGTTTACTTTGGAGTTAATTGTTCTCCTTATGTTACTTCTTTCTTATTGATTTTACTCAAATGTCTGATTATTCCTACTTGTGATGACAACTGATTAATATAGGAAGTTGCGTTGGTTTCTTTAATAGATGAGCAAGTCTATCTTCTCAAAAGGCTTCTCATTACAGGCCTGCATAAGTTTAAGTAAGTCTCTAAGATAAGTGCATGGATGAGAAGGAGGTAGGCAGGCTTTTTTTGGGCAATGAAATATCTAAGTGTTCCTGCCTGAGCAGAACTGCATTTACTGTGAGTGCAAACATCTTGATTTCCCTATAACTATGTTCCTTCTCTTTTCCATTCATATTCTGACCACTTTCTTCATTAATGTGTTTTATTATCAATACAATTTTATGACCCTTTCTTCCTTCCAAATTTTCCCAAAACTCTAGTTTATGAATGGCTGCTAATTTTTTCACAGTGTTGTTCTGTCCTCCTTTTCTCCCTTGCATCCTTGGTATCATTTTTATAATATTTAGGAAGCCACGGGAGCCGAATATGTATACTCTATTCAGTTGTGTGTTGGAAATTGGTTCTTACTGGCTTGTAAGAACCAATTATTAAAATTTCAAGAATTTTTGTGTGTTGATCATTAAACACAGTCATTATTAAATAGTACATTATATAACATAATTAAATAAAGTATATTGAAAACAAACAATTTTCAAAACTCATTGCTGCTTAATTATTTTTGCTGTATTTTAGTGATATCTATGATCTTGAGATTATTTACACAGATTTCTGTATGCTGAAAATACTATGTAATAGTGAGCTACTACTGTCCATCTCTTCCCAACTCCGGATTTCTCAGCATTACCTTGGTAGCTTGATATCTGTCCATTTGGGAGTATTTACACCACAAAGTTCAGCCAATGCTGCAAAGCAAGTCTTTTACTCCAGATAGCTGGCTATTAAACATTTACCAGCAGACCACTGCTTCTATCTTGTATTTTCTTTTCTTTTCTTTTCTTTTTCTTTTCTTTTCTTTTCTTTTCTTTTCCTTTCTTTTCTCTTTTCTTTTTTCTTTTCTTTTCTTCTCTCTCTCTCTCTCTCTCTCTCTCTCTCTCTCTCTCTCTCTCTCCTTTCTCTTCTTTCTCTCTTTTTCTTTCTTTTTTTTATAACATGTTAGTGTTTTATTTTATTTTATTTTTGATTAATTTATTTTTTATGGTGACATTGGTTAAAGAAATCCAATGTTTCAGTTGTACACTTTAACAGTAAGGCATTATATAATTTACACTTTGTGTTCACCTCCCATAGTCAGATTTCTTTCTGTCACCCCATATTTGATTAATTCCATCTACCTCCCCCTTTACCCCATCTACCTCCCCCTATTCCCCTACCCTCTGATATGGTGTTTTCAATCAGATATCAATCACTGACTTTATATGACAGTGTGAATTTACTGAACATTTTGGAGAAAGATCATGTTTATGGATATGTATACATGTGCATGCATGCGTGCACGCACACGCATACTATATGGATAAGGACATTCACATTTTCCTTTCATGTTTTATCAATATACTATATAATAACTTACTTAATTTCACTTATGCTTCAGTGTGTCTTAGTAAATTATATGACACTTAGGAGTATCCCTGAATTTTTATCATGTTCTATGATGCTATTTTGATTCTTTTTAAATCTTGCTTAAATAATTATAGAAATTAAGTGGGTTATTATACAGTATATTGATAAAACATGAAAAAGGAAAATGTGTGTCCTAACACAATGGAATATACAGATGTCTAATTATAACATACAACTGAAAATTAAATAATGTATTAACCAATATTACCCCCAATAAACTTAATTAAAAAAATAATCAGAATAGGTTATACTTATAAAAGGATTATTTTATTGTGAGATACTTTTACTTAAGATCTATTATTTAAGATCTATCAAAGTAAAACAACTATGAGAATGATACAAATGATACATTGTAATAATTATTAATTTATCAAAAATAGAATTACTTTATTTCTACATTCCACTGAAAATTGTCGATGAGTGATTATAGGAGAATGTTACAAGGTGGGGGAATTAGGGCAAAGGTTAGGAAGTGGAACTCTCATTGTCAGAATTAAGTGTTCCTACAGTCTTGCTTACCTCTCCCAGGTAAAGCAGGTTCTAGATAAACATGTGAAGGAAAGTATACTATATAAAGAAAAAACTTTTACAGATCCAAAAGCATAGCCTTATTAAAATACTTGCCTACTTGTGCTCTTCCAAGGAAATACCTCTTCTGTGTTGTAGTGATAAACTTTCTTGATGTACTCTATCTTCAATGTGTTATTTATGGAATCTGTCACCAGTAAGAAATAAAATGTACATTTCCCTTATCTCTAGCACTATTTTCTCAAGTCAAGCCAAGGGACAATTATTGCTTCATGAGGGTAAAGTTGAGCTGTATATATGTCTAGGATAGTGATGGCAGTGGGTATCAAAACGAAAAGGAAAGAATAGAAACTGCAAACACTTCTTTTTTTTTTTCTACTTTCTTTCACTGCCCTTTCAGAATCTGCCATAGACAAACTCTATGAGTACAATTAAGGAACTCCCTTAGTGCCTGTCATATCCTTTAGGAGTGTTAGAGTGGGATGAGAGGGATGGGATGCTGTGGGAAGTAAAAGTTTCTGTTGGAAAATTTTTTGAACCTTTATTTAAGAAGATAAACCACTGACTTGTAACTAATCATGTATTAATTATTATACAGTTTTTATGCTTATTTTAGATAAGAAATTAAGTTCATGAGCAATTCCTTCATGTGTAATTTAAAAACATGATTCTGAGGTTCACCAGGAGTATAGGGTTTAGAAGGCATTCTTTTTCTTTTTTTAATTCAGTTTATTGGGTGACATTGGTTAATAAAATTATATAGGTCTCAAAAGTACAATTTAATAATATGTCATATATATTGCATTGTGTGTTAACTATCCAAAGTCAAATCTCCTTCCGTCACCATATATTTGACCTCCTTTACCCGTTTCTACCTCTCCCACTCCCCCATTTCCCTCTGGTAACCACTAAACTGCTCTCTGTGTCTATGAGTTTTTGTTTGTCTTGTGTGTTTGTTGCTTTTGGTTTTATATTCTATATATAAGTGAAATTATATGGCGCTCAACTTTTTCTAACTGATTTTACTTAGCATGATAAGCTCAAGATCCATCCATGTTATTGCAAATGGCAGTATTTCATCTTTTTTTATGGCTGAGTAATATTCTGTTGTATATGCGGAACACATCTTTATTCGATCATCTATCGAAAGGCACTTTGATTGTTTCGATGTCTTGCCTAACTAATCACTCTCTTGGATGTGTTGATTTGATATATCTCTCCATAAAGTCATGAATAGGAGGTTGGGTATATGAATGAAACTTGGAATAGTTTATTTTTAAAAAGTATAAATATTAGCATGATTTTATATTGATGAGAAAAGTTAGAGAGAGAGAGTGAGACAGAGAGAGAGAGATGTTATAGTAAAGTAAAAAATTGCCACAGTGATATCCTTAGGTAAGTAAGAAAGAATAAGATCTCAAGAACACATGGAAGAATACGATTTTTGAGAGATGAATGGATAGTTTATCTCTTGTGTCTGGTGAGGAAGCAAATTATGTGAGTAAAGATAGATGGTAGGAGAGATAGGTGGATTTATGTGGTGTTCGAAATATATAAAAGTTCTCGTCTGATGCTTCCATTTTGTCAAAGAAATATGAAGAAATGTCCCTGAATCAGAGTCAGTTTTGGGATGGGACTGATAGAGATTTGAAGGGAGGTAAAAAGTGTGATATAGACTTCCAGGGAAGAGGAAGTGTGAATAGGCTAATGAAGTAGAATGTGATATATATTTTAAATGTGCACTTGAGGTCCATAGACATAAAATTAAAATAAACAGCTGGAAGATTTTCTTTTAATCATGGATGTGGGGTAAAAACAGGTAGAGAATTGGATTTAACAAGGGTTGTGGTCTTACCAAACAAGTACAATGAAGTGAGAGGAAGGGGAAGAAATCAAGGGTATAAGGAAGGTGATAATTATGTTCAACTATGAAATTTAAGCTAAGGAAAAAGGAGAGAGAAAATATAAAGATGAAGGATGGTAAAACAGTAGTAAAATTGATAGACTGGATATCTCAGTATGTTCAAAGTATTTTAGTGTCAGTGTAGCGGAGAAAATGAGACAGAATGATAGAAATTGGTGGTCAGCAAATGGGAATCATAAATTGAGATGAAAAAGAAATTGCAGCTTTTGGCACTAACAAGGACTAGGGTGTGGCTATGGGCTTCAGTAATCGTGGAAGTAAGGACATTGCAGAAAAGGAATTCATAAAACTTTGTGTCTGAGGTATTAGAAGGAGGAACAACATAAATCTTGAACCCACAAAAATATATACAGGAACAATGAGGGAGAGATTGATAATGAAGTGGAAAATTTTTTTTTCGTATTTTTTATGAAAAAATATAAGGGAGAAGCTGAGAAAAATGTGAGGAAACCACATGCTGCCATAATGAGTTAGTGGGTGATGTAAATGGCTGAAATGAGATTGAAAGCAGACTTGTTTTTTAGAAAGAAGGAGGAAAAATGGTCTGAGAGCAGCAATGAGGAGCAAAGATATCTCCTCCACTTCCAGGCCCAGTGGGACAAACACTGTGGCAGTAACAATAGACCTCACTGGTGAAAGGTGTAGGCAAACTAGGGACCCCAAGGCAAAGCTAGGTAGTTTTTTGTTTTTGTTCTTTTAAAGAACCAGTGTATGGAGACGACATTCTGGAAATAGGTAGAGGATACAGAGGATTTCTCTAATGGTGGACTGTGTGTTCCAGAGGGAGCAATAGGAGGAATTTAGGGGACTTGAGGGGTGGGAGAAGAGGGAAAAGAGGCTAGCATGAAGCAAATGAGAGTTTCCTTCCACATCTGGGGCTCCTTGAGGTGACTGAACTTAAAAAAAAAAAAAAAAAACACCTAAAAGTTTGAAGGGATTAGTGCCACTGATGGCCAGGCTGTGAAGGGTTTGGGCAATGGATAAAAAGGATAAAGTGTGAATGATGCCCTTATCCTGGTGGAATTAAGGAGGTTGGAGAGATGAATGTTGTTATGCCAGTGAGAGTGGACCACTCCTGACTGCAGGCAATAAAAGTGGGATGTCTAGAGAAGAGTTTCTAACTTTTGGCTTCCACTTGGTCAGGGAATAAATTGATTTACAGTTTACTCACTTCTCCTCAATCCCTGGGAGTGCAGTTGTGGATTTTCTGGGAAAATCGATTGTTAATCAGAGCCCTCAGGCCCTGAAAATGAGTTGGAAAGCCTAGGAGGCTTGATTTTAGCCTCAATGCTCACATTTATTCTTGGCTCATTATAGCTCCCTTAAGTAAGTAATCTTTTAAAATCTTTTAATTTTCCTGGTGTCCACAATTCAAAAACTCCCCCAAATCTATTATTGTATTTAGGATGCATGGAAAGGAGCCACTTTGGGGTGGACACTTAGGAACCCTTGCTTTGGGTGCTGCTTTTTTCTTCCTGGATCAAGACCATGTAGAGATGCTCAGCTGAGTTCATAATTAAAAGTTATTCCATGTTCATGAGCTTTTACTGAAATGGAGGCAGCAGGGGTGCAGATATCAGGTACACATTTTCCTGGGCACTGAAAGAGTATTTCCCTAGTAAAAAGATTAGTAGCAAAGTAGAAATATGATTTTCCATCTTCTTTTCTACTCTAAGAGTACCCTGCCTAAGCAAAAAAAAAAAAAACAACAACAAAAAACCCTTATGGAAAGACACTTTGCATTCGATCCTGCTCTTCATTCTCAAGTTTATTCTTTTCTTTCAAGTCCTTCCCCAAATAAAATATGATTTATTTCAACTGTGTGTATTGTCTCAACACCATTCATTAACTGTCTGAATGTTGAAAAATGCAAAGTCAATTTTAATTTTTATTATATAGCTTTATTAAAATGTGTTCAATAATGCTTTTATTGTAAACAGATTTTACTAAATCCAATTATGACCCATGCAAAATATTACAGCTATTAGAAACAAAATATTAACTTTATATATTTGATCTTTAAGTGTTTCTTAAAGTATATAGTAATTTTCCATAATATTTCTAAATACTGCTTTTTGGGATACTGGCTTCATATATTATCAAATGATATATCTTAATTACCTTTGGGAATAACTACAACATAGTGATCAAATGAACATTTTTGTACTTTGATTTAACAACAATTTTCTAAATAGAAATGACATATATACAATATCTACCTTGACTTTTAGAAATACTATTTTTTCGATTAAAGATACTTCTGTGGTTTTTAGTTATTTCTCACATTTTTCTAAACTAAAAGTAAGTTTACAAAAGAAGAAATGGAAGAATTGGAGAATTAAAAATTTACTCATACATACATAATGAGGAAGCTGTAGAACAGAGATTTGAACCCAGTAGTCACATTTAGGAGCCTAAACTATTCACCAATACAGTAATACCTACTCCTGCCCAAATTAAAGATTATAAATCACGTAACTTGTATTTTGATTTAATTCTGCTATGTATATTCCTTACAATGACTAATTAAAAGTATTGTGTATATTTTATGTGTCAGGCCCTGTGGAAAACAGATGATCACAATGAGATCCCTTTAACATCACCATGCTATAATATAGAACTAATCACCATTTTACAAGAAGCAGAACAATTCATTTGTCTGAAATCACATTCCTATTAAGCAGAATACCTGGAAGCCAAAGGCAGTGCGACTCTATACCCCTCAATGTTAGCTGAGCATTCAGTTAAAATATAATAGCAAATATCTGGGTTGTAACAAATATATTCTTTCAGTTATAATGTCTAAAATTTTATAGTCTCTATAGATAATTATGTAACAGGCACAGTAGCAATTGGTGTGGTCAACTGTCAGTTTCTTAAATTCAAATTTTTTTTTATTAGTGGATTTGTGCAAAATTCTAAAGTTAAAATAAAATGCCTAATTTGCACAAAAACACCAAAGCATTCGCTGTTTTCTCCATTAGTCTCATCCCAGTGAACATTTTACTATTCCTAACAATTTGATGAGGGCGATGAAGTGAATTAGTACTCCAGATTTTGAAGGCTTGTGGAGTTATGCCCTTTTGGAAGTTTTTTTTTTTTTTTTTTTTTTTTTTGTCCTAGGAATGTCAAAGCTGGCAACTTTTTGATGACGATTTGTTTCTCCATCTGTCCCATACATTTAGAACAGTTGTGAAGTGAAGAATGGATTTCATACCATGCGAACAGGCCTTTTCTTTTTTTGTGTTGCCAATCTTATTTCTCTAAGGCAAAGTCACTGGTGTATTGCTCTGTGACTGTCCAGGTGGAATTGTTATATTTTTTTTTTAGCCAATTTTAAGGAAGCTTAAAAGTGACAGACAAATAAATAAAATCTAAATTCTGATGTGTCTATATTAGCCAGGGTAGATCAGGCTATTTTCAGGGGACAGATACACTCCAAATACTAAGTGTCTTGATATATTCAAAGTCTACTACAGGCGCCACACCAGGGCAGATTTCTTTAAAATTGTACCTCAAGGAGCCAGAGTGAAAGAGAGCACAGATTCCAGGGTAAGTGAGTGACGAAGGGTTAAGCAGAAGCTTTTCATGCCTTAGCTTAGAAGCGCTGTAGGACAGGGGTCCCTAACACCCAGGACCACAGAATACCAGTCCAAAGCCTGTTAGGAACCTAGCTGCACAGCAGGAAGTAAGCAGAAGGCAAACCAGAGGAGTTTCATCTGTATTTGCAGCCACTCCCAATGCTAGCATCACGGCCTCAGCTCCACCTCAGATCATTAGACGTTAAATTCTCCTAGGAGCACCAGTCCCTGATGCCAAAAGAGTTGGGGACCACTGCTGCAGGACACTTCCCCCAGTCCTTCACTTAAAACTAGTTACAGGTCCCACCTAATATATGAAGCAGGAAATGGAAAGTGAGAGACAATAACTGGATATGATGAATAATGATTTCTAACATCTGCCAACACTCTTGGTTTAAAAAACTTATCTTTCAATATTCTAGCTTTTTTGATGTTGTGGATGACATAGTCTGAATTATCGCTCAGATCAGTAATGTACATTTGTGTTGTTTAGTGATTTACTTTGAAAGACAAAATTTACTACTGTGGGGAAATTAATTTGCCCCCAGTTTTGCCTGTTATGTTTAAAAAGATTATTTATGTAATATTATAATCTGAAAAATTAATGTTGCATAATTAATCAAGAGAGATAGCTAGAAGAAGTACACATTTCTAGTTTTCTCTAAAATATTGTAATCTCTGACATCTGAAGCATTTTAGTCTTTTTAAGAACCTCTGAACAAACTATATGTTCTTGGCCAAGTTATTTAACCTGCCCAAGATATAGCATCAAATGAAGGTATAGAAAGTAGCAATATCTCTTGTAGAATTATTGCGAGAAAATCCATGTAAAGAAATTATAATAGTTCCTGGCATTTTCTAAACCTCAGTGCAGTTAGCTAATGCTATATAAGGCTTAAAAATTAATGATCATGTCTATGTCAGGTGTTAGTCAAACACAGGTGTATGCATCCATGAGTTATCTACAGATGTCCCAAATGCTAAAATGCTGCTAATGTTCTTCATGAGTAATTGTTTAAATACCTCTGGGAGCTATTAAATGAAAACTTATTCTAACATATCCTGATATTTTATTTTTAATGTTTCTGATGATTTCTCATGCTTTAGTTTGTGACTTTTAATATTAAAACTCTTTTGTGTATTTAATAATTTCCATAGAGGATATATAAGTCTGGAAATGTATAAATTAAGTGATTGTTGTGGGTCTAGAAGAACTGGGTAATAAGAAATGTTATATAGTTTTCTGTTTTCAGTACTCTTTTGACTTTGTGGTTATGGTTGTATTATGTGTTGAATTGTTTCTCCCTCAAAACTGATATATTGGTTTCCTACTCTCTAGTATTTTAAGATGTGATCTAGTTTGGAAATAAAGTCATTGCAGATGTAATTAAGTAGCCCACCCTAGTCCAATATGACTAGTGACCTTATAATTAGGGGAAATTTAGACACAAGAATATGTCCAGAGCAAGGATGATGTGAAGACACAGAGAAATGCCATACACAAGCTAAGGAATGCTTGAGGTTACGGCCCTCAGAAGGAGTCAATCTTGCCAACGGTCCAGTCTTGGACTTCTAGCCTCCAGAACTATGAGACAATAAATTGTTATTTAAACCATCCAGTTTGTGGAACTTTGTTATGCAGCCCTAGGAAATAAATACAGATTGTCACACATTCCAATCTTATATTCATTTTAAGCACCATTAGAAATTATTAATATTTATTTACATTTGCAGCACTTTGAGGAAATCTTGCAGTTCCAGGTATAATCTAATATTCTACCTCAGCTACACAAAAAAATTGCCCAAACAGATAATATTAAATTATAGAATACTTAAGCAAGTTATATGAATAGATTAGTAAAAGTGTAATTTTTTTTTTAGAGAGGGAGTTTTTCATCAACTGTCTAGGACAGTTGTTCCCAACATTTTTGGCACTAGGGACAAGTGCTCCTATGAGAATCTAATGTCTGACGGTCTGAGGTAGAGCTGAGGTGGTGATGCTAGTGCTGGGGGGCAGCTGCAAATACAGATGAAGCTTCACTTGCTTGCTTGCCCCTCACCTCCTGTGCAGCCCAGTTCTTAACAGGCCACAGACAGGCATTGGTTTATGGCCTGAGGGCTGGTTACCCCTGGTCTAGGGCATTATGTTCTACAAACCAATCTGTGTAACCTAGTTCCTAAAATTTACATGTAGAGAATGTACTTGCATCTTTCCATTTTTTGTTACATCATTGGTCAGCAAGGATTAATTGCTTATCCACAGACTAGCTGGAGATGTGGGAGATTTTGTAATGTTAATCGATTCAGTGGATTTAGTATTTAGACTAAATTTCAGTACATCTGTAGCCTTTAGACCCTGGAGGTGGAAGAACACAGAGTACTACAAAATAGATGTCTCTTTTTGGATATATAATAATACCTTGGAATATAGTGTTCATATGCATTTCATATAGCAACATTTTGTTAGGTCTTATTCTAGTGATTCCTGGGATTTAAATGATTTTTGTGTGTATGCAAATTGTTGAATTTTGAGATAAATAATACATGAAGTTTTTCAGGCATGCCTCTAATAAGGCCATTGAAGGCCATTTTGTTTTCTAAAACTATAGAGCTAAATTTATAGATACTGAGGCTCTATACCTAAACTTTAAATGCAAATAAAATACCTCTGTAGTTTACTCCTTTCCCCTCTCTTCCACTTTTCTCCTATTTATATTGCAGCAATGAACACTTTATGTTATACAATATCCTCCTAGGAGCAATTCAGTGTGCATCTAACTGGGAAGAGAATGTGTGGACTCTAAATCAAGTTTCTTTATTTTACCCAGGAGGTGCTACTGTAATGTTGTGAGGCCAGAGTACACATGGCAGAGATCAAACTTGAGAGCAAACCTCTCATCGTTAGTTTTGCGGCTGCCAGTTTGAATCTTTCCTTTTTGATGTGAGGTGTTAATTTTCCCAATTTGGTATTCTCAAGTGGAATTCTATCAATATAAAAATTTTTAAATAAAATAAACAGTTGTAAAAAGCAAAATCAAATGATACTTATTGTTCCTGACAAGCTGACTTAAATAACCTCCTTTATCTGCTACCTTAGCTTAATGTCTTCAGCGCTATGTCGTCAAATTGTCGTGTGTTAATTTTGACCTTATTATATACCAATAGTGCCTTCTTTAATTTAAGACATTGTTTTTGATCTCCCAGTATGGAAATCGTTCTATCATGTCATTTGAATATGCTTGAGTTTTGATGATAAAACTTTCGATCTATGTGTTTAATACCGGTGGTCCTTCTTATCTTAGTTCAAAGACTTGTGGTAAGCACTTATATATAAAAATAATTACTTAATTTTGTGCTAGTTCCTGTCCTGGACTATATAACACAATTTGACTTTGGTTCATTGTTTTTAGCTTTAAGATAAAATTGATTTCTATGTTCCATTTTATAAAGTTATTCAATGTCATGATCATAAAAAATTATAGCTATTATAGCTTTCTCATATTTTTTCTATTTTTTATTAGAATAAACTGAAACTCAGAGAACTGTTCACAGTAGTCAAAATTATAAAAACTAGAGATTGACTTTGAACTCTTATTTAGCTTCTAATGTATGTTTTAAATACATTGCCATGTTATCACTCTGCCTCAAAACTCTACTAAGATATGATGTCTCTGCTGCTTAATTCACTGTTTTAAAAACACCTAACAAATTGGATGAAATATCTGTTGACTGTAATAATTGGCTTTGGGGAAATTTTCAACTGTGATGAAAAAATAGCTCTTCTAATTTAGGCCAATTTCTCCATTGTTATCTCTTCTGAGTCATAGGATGGTTCTGTTTCCCCAGGATTAAACTCAGAAGAAATATTCTCTAATTAATATTCAGTTCTCTAATTCTGCAGTACAAGGTCAGCACAAAAATCAGCACATAATAGGATCTCAATAAATATTATTACCTTCTCCACTTTCTCTTCACCTTTTCTTTCAATAATTTAGACAATTCTTTTTTATACTTTCTGCCTGTCTTTGTCCCTTTGGTTTAGAGTTCTGATTCCTAATTTTGCAAAGACAAAGACTATAATTTCTATTTACCTCTCCATCTTCATTTTGAAAGTTTATCTCCAAACTTAATATATATACACATATATCTTTCTATAGCTACTTCTCTATATCATATACTTACTATCCGTGTTATATATAAAATATGAGTTATTTTTTAGTCCAAGCCTTTTATCTTTTTTCTCAATTTTTATTCTTTAAAAATATCTTTTGTCTTAGTAAATGATTCTTAAATCTATTAACCTGATTCTGAAGTTTCTCCTGGGCTCCAGCTCTATATTTCTAACTGCTCAGCTAATTATTTTTGTTATCTTGTAATTACTTCACACTCTTCATGCTTAAACATTTCCTTCAAAACTGATTTACTTTTAGGTAACTGTCTTATGTCTATTTTTTATATGCCTATTAATGTAGGTTATCAGATTAAAAATTTTCTTGCAGATTCAACTCCTACAAATTAATGTTAGTTATGATTCATTAATATCTTTTATTTATTTCTTTTTTTCTTACTGCCACTATTATTTCAATCCCTGAGTTTTAAATAGTCACTTGGACAATTCTTCACTTCAGTCTCCTTCCCTGTTTGAATTATTCTGATATATTGCTGATATTTCTAACCCAAAACTTTCAACATGTACCTTCTTTGGTCGAATAAATTTAATGTCACACTGCAAAATACAAATTCTTTAGACTTGCGGTAAAGACTTTCGCAATCAGTTCTTTAATTCCATTTGTTACCTTCTCTTACTCTTTCTCTTTACAACCACTTCAATCTGACCAAAATCTCATGACTTAAACTCTGAAAATATGATTCTATGTGTCAGAGGAGTTAAAATATATTCATATCATATATCTACTTTTCATAATAAAATATCTTTTTATACTCGTGAGATTTAATGTTGAGAAGAGTAAAACTGCTGTGCAGACTAGTGTGAGTGATAAATGGTAGTAAATTTGTTGTGTTATGTTTTTTCCTAATAAGGCTGAACTTATTTGTTCATGTACTTAGTGTCTTAAAGTTCCTTTATGCTTTTCTATGATCTTTGAGATCAAACTGGAATTTCCTTTGGGTAATTATGATAACATTAAGAATTTATGATTATTCTTAGTTTTTAACCTTAATTCAATAAGGTGTTTATTTTAATTGTTAAAATAATAAGGTGTTTATTTTAATTGTTAAAATAATTGTTTTGTAGATAACTGAAAACCCTTAGTAATTAAGGTGGGCTATTAAATCATAATCATGGTGATAAGAAAGCAGCCTTATATATAACATGTATATTTCAGTCTAATTTACAGAACTGAATTACATTTTTCTCTTGTAACAAAACATTGGGATAAATAGGGCAATTAAAAAAACTGAGTTTAAGTAACTTTGTTTTAAATAAATTTGTTTAAAATTACATAAGAAATGTCAGTCAAAATATTGTTCTCAGAACTAGGTATTTAAGGAACCTTAATCCCAGACACAATGCTTAAAAATACTCTATAGTAAAAACATATGGATTCTAGTTGAGATAATTAAATTTAAAGTTTACATATGATATTTACTACTAGTTGTGTGTCTTTGGACAGATTACTTAATATCTTCAAAGCCTTAGCTTTCTCATCGATAAATGAGAAAGATAACAACTTTCTGAGATTGATTTTTTTGTGAAGATGAACAGAATAATAAAATTTAAGTATCTAGAACCATATCTAATTTATAGTAGATACTCAATAACTAACCTATAATGTAGTAAGAGTGATAATAATAGTAAACAATAAAAATCTTTCTGTTGGCCTTTTTTTCTTAATTGAAGATATTTTTAAAAAATCAGATGAGAAAGCAAGGAGAATAATTTTTACCTAATTTGAGGATTCAAAGTTGACTTCTTCTTAATGCTCTAATTATCTAGATTTCTGAAGTGGAAAAGAGAGAGCTTGATATAATGTTATCATGCATGCAAACATCATGAGACATGGATTTCAAAGGGATATATTTTGACAACACTTATGTAGGGCCCAAGACCTGTTTTCTTTCTGCAACATTTCAGTCATTCTTAGCATTTGCTTCTCTCCCATCAACATAACAGCTTATATCTCAAGCAGATGTGGCCGTATCATCAAAGATGGAAGGAAGAATAAGTTTCATGTCTAATTTTCTCTCGATAGGTTCACAGAAACTTCTGTGAGACCTCAGAAACTAATACAACACAACACATCTATAAACTGTGGAGAGTTTTAGTTGGATCAAGGATATACACAACCACTGGATACTAACAATAGCAACAATAATATGTGAGAACTCTGTTCAGATCTTGTGCTGAGTAATGATATCTCCTTTAATCTATACAGCAACCTTATTTGGTAGGGAGATAATTATATCATTTCTATTTTACGAAAGAGAAAACTGAAACACAGAAAGAAGAAATAACTTGCCCACAGTTGCACAGATAAGTTAGGGGTCAAGTTGGGTATATCTGACTCTGAAGTTCTTTTTTTTTTTTGTAAGTCCACTATTATTCTGGCAAAGTAGGGCATAGCTCTTGGGAGCTCTGATATGTCTGGTTTCACTCAATCTGAAAAATATTAAAGTACATAAATCCTACATAAAAATTAAGAGAAAAGCAAAGATAAAATATTCTAGACAAAAAAGGGTGTACAGTTTATTATTAGGCAATTCTGTTGAACAGGAAAAAAAAAATGAGTTACTACTGGATAAGCATTTTTAGCAGTGTCTGATTCTGGATTCCGAAAAGGAGTATGTATTAACAGTTTAGCTGGTCTCAGATCTCCACTGAGTAGAGTAAGTGAAAGAGTGTAGGCTTCGTTTTTCTTTGAGGAGCTACTCAATATGTTCACTGAGTCTTGGGTGTTTAAGGAATTTATACGGGAATTATGGAATTAAGCCAACTAATGAATTAGCCTGAATATAAAAAAATAACCAGATTCTGCTCAAACTTTTTGAGCATTTCTCAGGAAATAGATGCTATATTAAGAGTTTTATATAATAGTTAATTCTAACAAAAATAATAGCAAGAAGCATTTTATACTTATAAAGAAATGATAAAACTTCCCCCAAACAGTCTAAACTTATTAAGCTTGAAAGACAATTTTGTCATCAAAGGCACTAGGTAAATAAACTGGTAAAATAAAATTAACCAGTGTAATTTACACAATAACTGCAATAGATATGAAGCTATTTTCGAGGCAGCAGTGGCAAACAAATTTTGATTACCATTCGTATAAAAAGTCCCTCAGGTCTCTGTATCTATTGTTATTACAGCTTCCAGACCATTCTACAAACAGTTGAAATAATTTTTCTGATAATGGATTTGACCGCATTTCGTTGGTTCTCTATTGCATGTAGAATAAAAACTAGACCAGTTAGCCTGGCATTCAAGATTCTGCATAATCTCTCAATAATCCACTTCTTCAGCTTTCTTTTTACTTATGCAAGCACAGTTAGCATGCTTTAAAAAAATTTTTATGTGTAATCTCATCTTTGCAGGCTTATTCATTCCTTCATTCCCTTACGAATTTCTATTCCTCGTGTCTCTACATCTAAACCCAGTTGTTTATTTGAGAATCAGCTCACTATCCATCTTTTTTGAAATCTTTTGTATTATTCAACATAGTTCAATTTTTTTCTTCCCCTTCAGAATTAATGAACTTTATATTACTTAATATTTGTCAGACTTCCTTTTGCTATTTTGTATCTTAGAATATATTTATTTCTTCTTTCTTTACACTGCCAATTCAAGAGAATGGTGACTATGTATGATTAGTTATAATTACTTCAAAAATATTAAATAATAGGATAATTTATTTTTAGTCTCTGAACAAGGCTTTTAAGAAGTTTTTAATTTTTATAGAATCCAAATTATCAATTTTTATTTTACAAATTTTTTTTGGTGTCTTACCTAAGAAATTTGTGCCTCACAAAGGTTTCTCTGATGCTTTCAAAAAATTTGGATTTTGCTTTGAGTTTTATGACTCATTTTGAGTTAATTTTTGTAGTAAGATTAAAGTTCATTTTTTTGTATGTGAATATATTGTTCCAATATAATTTGCTGATAAGATTATCCTTTTTTCACTGAATTGCTTTGCATCTTTGTCGAAATCAGTTACCCATAAAAGTATGGACTTACTTTCGGATCTATATTCTGTTTCATTAATCTATATGTCTGTCTTGGTGAATACCACAATACCTAAATTATAGTAGCTTAAATAACTATTAAAATCAGCTATTTTTGGTCCCTTAACTTTGTTCTTTTTCAAGGTTGTTTTGACTCTTCCTTTGCATTCCATATAAATTTTAGAAAGCACTTGTCAATTTATATTTAAAAACCAGTTGAGATTTTGATTGAGATTGTATTAAATCTATAGATCTATTTGGGGAGAATTGATATCTTAATAATATTGAGGCTTCTGAACCATGAACCTATTGCTCATATTTATGTCCTAATTAATTTTTCTCAGCAATGTTTCATAATTTTGACCAAACAAATATTTCATATAGTTTGTCAAAATCTTCTCTATTTTCATTTATTTGATGCTATTATAAATAGCATGTTATTAATTTCAATTTGTGATTGTTGCTAATATATTTCTATACAATTTTGATTTTTGTCTATTGATTTTATGCCTCATTTCATAAACCTTGATAAACTCATATATTAGTCCTGGTAATATTGTTATAGATTGCTTTTGATATTATACATAGACATTAAATTTTATCTATGAATAAAGGCAGTTGTACTTCTTCCTTTCCGATCTAGATAAATTTTATTTCTTTTCCTTACTTTCTTTTACTTGCTAGACTCTCCAGTACAACACAAAATAAAAGAGAGTGGACATTCCAGTTTTGTTTCTACAGTTAGGGGGAAAAAGTTCAGTCTTTTGCCGTTAAATATAATATTAGTTACAAAGGTTCCACATAGGTGTCCTTTATTAGTTTAAAAACTTTCTATTTCTACTTTGCTGTGAGTTTTTGTGTGGAATAGATATTGGATTTTGTCAAATACTTTTTCTGCATTTATTGAGATTATTGTTCCTTAGATTTTGATTATTTTAGTTTGTTAATATGACAAATTACATTGATTGATTTTCAAATCTTAATTTAATTCGGTGTTCTTATGATAAACCCTACTTGGTCATAAAATATTAACTTTTTATATATTGCTGTATTTGATTTGCTAAAATTTTGTTCAGAAATTTTGCACCTACATTCATGAAGAATATTGATCTATAGTTTTCTGATTTGTGTATAAGGGTAATCATGGCCTTATAGAATTAGTTAGAAAATACTAGTTTTTCAGTTTTCTTGAAGAGTTTTTATAGAATTGATATTAGCTTTTCCTTAATCATTTTGTAGCATGTACCACTGAAGCCATATTCTATACCCTTATAGTTACTTTGTGTGATTTTTTAAAAACTAAATTTTAGTGTCGCTAATAGATATTGTGCAAGTTACCTATTTTTTTTTTTTCTTGAGTTAGCTCGAGTGACTTGAGTAAAGTAGTTTGTACCTTTCAAAGACTTGGTCCATTTCATTGAAGTTGTTGCATTTTTGATATCAAGTTGTTCATAATCTCTTATTATTCTTTAATATCTGTAGAATCGTACTGATGTTACCTTCTTTCTGGAATTGCTAATTTCATTGATTTTCTCAAAAAACTAGATTTAGGTTTGATTTAGTTTCTCTATTGTTTTTCTTTTCATAAAAATTTTATTAATTTTTGTCAGTTCTGCTTCACTGTCTTCTCACTTTCATTGTTTATAGCATGACATATACTTTTATCCTTATCTTTTTTCTTCTATTTATATAGTATGTCTTTATTCTCTCACTGAATTTAAGATTTTCTGCTTCTCAGTGGTTTTTAGTAATTTAATTTTGAGGTGCTTGGTATATTTTTCTGCATGTTTTTTGTACTTGGAGTTTGTTGAGCTTTTGGATTTTTGTATTTACAGAAATTTTCAAATAAAAAAAAAGTTGTGTCCATTACTTTTCAATTTTTTTGCCTCCCTTGTTCCATTTTCTTTAAGAATGAAAATTACACACATATTAAGCCATTTGAATGTTTCCAAAGCTCACTGATGCTCTTTTTACCTGTCTGTGTTTCATCTTGGATAGTTCTATTGTTATACTATCAAGTACACTTACCTTTCTTCTGCAATGTCTATTGTCTAATCTGCCATTAATCTCATCCAGTGTATTTTTCATCTTATACCTTGTAGTTTTAATCTCTACAACTTTAATTTTTTATATTTTCCATATCTCTAACTTTTTAATATATGCAATATATTTATAATACCTGTTTAATATTCTTATCTGCTATTTAACATCTCTGTCCATTCTGGGTTGGTTTTGATCAATCAGCACTTACTATATTACCTATTTTATTGCTTTGTTGTTACAAATGGTTTATTGGATATCAAACAATGTGAATTTTACTCTGTTAGGAGCTGCATATCTTTGTATTACCACAAATGTTGTTAAACTTTTCAGCATCTAGACTGATGCTGAATTACATTTAAAAAATTGATTTTTTAAATTTGCTTTTAAGATCTGCAAGGCAAGACTAGAGCAATTATCAGTCTATGGCTAATTTTTCCCCACCATTGAGACAAAATCATTTTGTGCACTCTACCTAATGACCCACGAATATTGAGGTTTTCCAATCTGTTAGTGGAAACAGATACGATTCCTATCCCTGTATGAATACTGAGCAGTGTTATCTTGACCTTTTCAGATAGTTTCTCCCCAGACTTGGGTGGTGTCCTAACAGAGATTTGTTGATCAGTACTCAAGATGAACCTTCTCCAAAACTGGAGTTTTCTCTCTGTCACTCTCTCTCCTCTCTGGTACTGTTTCCTGTGATTTCTAGATGCCTTGTTCTCCCAAATTTCAGCTTTTTTTTTTCTCATTTTAAGTAGTTTACCAGTCTCTGTCTTAGTTTCTTCTTCCTGCATTATGACTTGAAAAGTCTCCCAAATTAATATGCTGGGGCAATTTTACATCTCAGTTATTTGTTCATCATCTCTCAGAGGTCAGTGTTCTTCGTTGCCAAATGCGTCTGATAAACCTTTTCTCATAATTTTGTGCATTTTTGGTTGTTTCAGGCAACAGGATAAATTTAGTCTCTTTTACTTTATCTTGATCAGAAGTGAAAGTCCAAAATAGCTTTTTAATTGGCAAGTAAGTTCCAGTCTAAATATTCCTTAAGGGAATGAAAATATACATTGTTATCATTCTGTCTGAAATGTGCTTACACCTAGAAAATATCAGGGTTCTTGCTTATTAAAGTGATGATGTTAAACAATTTTTTCTTGGAAACCTCGAAAATAATTCCAGTCTAACACCCTTCACCTAAAAGAAATCAGGGTGGAGCAAATAAGAATCAGGCAACAGGCTAATGATGAAAATCTTAATATATTTAGTCTGTCTCTTCTTTTTGTCTGGTTTTCATGCTAATCTGAATTTGTGTGAGATTCCAAATCTATTTGGGATAGAGAGTCTTTTGTTTTTTTTCAACCCTTGATATGGATGGGCTCTAAGGTAGTGAAATGTAGTAAAGTTGAGGTGAAATGATTTAAAAAAAAAAAAAGGCTATGAGTCAAATAGACTATTTAAAGCGAAAATCAATTTTTGAGAATTGTGAGCTTGTGTTAAAAGACTTTTATATTACAGGATGTCTTAACTATTAATAAAATCAACATACCCCAGCACTATAGAAATATTGGTAGATTCTCTCACTCTGCCTTGATAGAAGTAAAAGTAATGTGGCTGACATTTGAGAGCAGGAGACATAAAAGAGCCAATAAAGATGCTACAAATAAGACGTAAAGGAAGAAATCAAAATGGTAATACATTCTGAACCTCTGAAAAGCATCCTAAATTCATCTCTTTCTACAGTAAAAGCCCTTGTGCTGTGGCCATAAAATATATGTAGTTAAAGGTATGATTAAATATTATTTTATTTTGTGAAGTATGTTTTGCCACATGATTTCTGTTCTGATAATTTGTTCTGCTCTGAGAAACTATCTTTGTGAATAAATACTTAATTTTTTCCTTTTCAATTTTATTATTTATGTTCAAACTTCCCTAGTTATATTTGCCTGTTTAAGTCAAAGGGTTGAACTTTGGATATGGAATTTCAGCCTCAAATTTTATTGGAACCATAGAGAAGTGTCACCCTTTCAGGAATGAAGGAGAGGAAGGGAAGTGAGTGCACTGAAATGTCAACCCAGACTTTGGACTGTGTAAGGCTAGTTTGCCATATGTGCTGCTTTCCAAGTTTGTCACTCCTACTGAATCTGTATTTTGAATTATTTTTCCCCTGGATGTGTTAGTTCTTTTTTCCAAGTTGAACCTTGGTTTATTTTTCTTGCTAGGGCCCATTTTATTATTCCAACATTTCCCATTTTAGTATCATCTGTGAAATTCATTTAGACACTGTTTACTTCCTCGCTGAGGTCTCTGAGCCACAGAGTGGGACCAGGTGGAGGGTCATTCCCTCTCCTTCATGCAGCCCTCATCACCCTCACTGGCTCACATAAAGAAGGATTTATGCTACAAGATTTCATTACAGAGGGATTTCTTAGGCTTTCTTATAATACAAAACTGTATTAAAAAGTGTAAAAAAAAATTAACAGCAATGTTTACCTTTGTTGCTTTGGAATAGAGCAATCAACAAACATTTATTAATCATCATTCAATACATGTTCATACCTTGGTTAAGTAGCATGGGCAATATAGAAGGGGGAAAAACTTGGCCCTCTCCCTTGAGGGATATGTAATGTAATTTAGAAAAGAAAGTGCGCGTGTACACACACACACACATACAAACACACACACTTCTAAAACGATGAAAAGACACCATGTATGGACACAGTGACTTGTGATATATCAAATAAAATTGCTCAGAGAGTATAAAATATCCACATGGATCATAAAGCTCAAGAAAGTTTTGGCAGAGAAGAAAACCAAGTATTCATAAATTTGTGCTGTCCTCTTTTAGATATTTATTGAGCATCTACTATATGAGAGAAATTCTCTTAGGGGAGAGAGTAAAAGACAGTAAAATGCTGTAATTAAGCTTTCAGCTGACAAGAAACAAAGAATCTCAATATAGTATGTGTGATAGGAACTACCAAAACTTTTCATTCTGGAATGCTTTTCCTTCTCTGTATGGGTTGTTGATTTATAATGTGTTGATTGATTTATGCACCACTCATTGTGAGTGTTTACTCTGAGTAAAAAGTTAGACACATTATATAAACACAAAGAAGAATTGGAGTGAAACCCTGAATTTAATATTTTAGTCTAATACAGGGAAATATACTGAAAATACCCAGTATAAAGTAGAAAATGATTTTTCCATTTTTACTTGGCTTACATTTTAGTTAGCAACATAAACCTAAGAGAACAATTCAAAAACATTTATGTTATAAGGAAGGAGGTTTTAATCACATGTACTGGCAAGAGAGAATGCCTGTTGGGGGCTTGGGTAGAAATCTGGCCTCATCCTGTAAAGAGAAGTGTACAAAAAGCCACCAATCATGGCTGTCTCTCCACTGGACATGTCAGAATAGCATGGTTGGTATTCAGAAAAGTATAACAGCAGTAGCAGAGCAGAAGTAACAGCTAGTATATATTCAGGACTTACTCTATGCCAAGACTTCAGTTAACAATTTCAAATTACAAAATCTTATTTGATCTTCCCAACCATTTCATGAGATAACTATTATATTTTATATTTCACATAACGTGATATGAGCCTTAGAAACTAACAAGGCCTGTACTGCTGTTAGGCAGCTGAGCGTGAACTCAAACTCAGGTATCTCTAAGTGTAAGGCCAAAATTCAAAAAGCAGGCATTGCCATGGGACCAAAGAGGTCTGGCTTTGCACAGTTGCCAAAGGCAATGGTTCTTAAGCGCAGTGCACATTAGAAACACCTGAGGAGTTTTAAAATATCACTGTTCTAATTCAATATGATAAGAATATCTGGGGGTGGGTCTCAGGCATTAAAAATTTTAAAGGCTCTCCTGGTGATTCTAACAACAAGTCAGGCTTGAGAAAAAATTTAGGTCTTACCCAGAGTAGAAGAGAAAAAAAAACAAACAACAACTATGTATATATATATGTATATATATATATATATATATATATATATATATATATATATATATACACACACACACATATAATAGTATTATTTTATATTTAGTATTATTTTGTTGTATATAGCATTTTATATAAATGTATATATACTTATGTACATATATTTGTGTATATATGGAATCTTATGTTTATACTTAGAATTCATAGTACATCCATGAGTAAATTCTGGGACTGAAACCTGCCCCAGGTAATATAAAAATCCTTTCTATTGTGAGTTATCCTATGATAGATAAAGTCCACATCATTTAAGCAGATCGACTTTCAGTAGAGTTCTCCAAGAAGTCAAAATGTTTAATGTCTTCTTTGCCCTAAATCTGACAGAAATTTTTACATCAGTACACCAAATAATTGAAAATACTTTTTATTACAGAGAAAGAATGCCCTTTTCCTTCAGAATAGAGGAGTGTGGAAGACCTAAGATCCCCTGAGCTCCCTATCACAGCCACCCTATAGATTCCCCTAACTCTTCTTTAGCACACACCTCAGGCACGTGTTATGTAAACTCAGGAAAAAAGTTCAAACACATGTAAGAGATCATGTATGAAAAAAAAATCTGTCCTGAACATCATTAATAATCCATAGTCTATTTGATTTTATTAACCAATGTTGTCCCAATCATTTTAATAAAGAAAATAAAGAGCAACAACTATGACAAAAAATAAAAATAATATTTTCCTTACATCCAACAACTTTCTTCAATTACAATTTTGAAACAAATCTTGATCTCAAGAGTTAACAGGTAAAGTGGAAGAGTTATAGCCATACATATCGAAAAATAAAGAAGCCGGTAGGAACATCCTTACATTTGGGTTAGCAACAAAATTTATTTATTTTTTTCATTCAATTTTACTGATTTTATTCTTGAGTATATTTTGTTTTACATTGAAAAATCTGATTTTAATAATATTGAATTACTTGTTTTCTTTATCCTAATAGATATGATATATACAGAATATATGTATATGTCTCAAACTGCATATATATGTGTGCATATATATAAATACACATATAAATATATATGTTTTAAACTAGCACACATACACACACATTTAAAACAATACCTGTACTACAAAAAACAATTGTCAAATGAAGGTTAAGATTTCCTTCTGGTTCTTTATGACCTTAGAATATATCATATTAAAAATAAACAAGTACTGCAAATTGAAATAGTTTCTCTGAGGTGGTTTGTTATCAATTTGCTTTACAGTTCGGTTTGCCTGTTTTATTTTGGTTTCAGTTTTAGGGCTTGCTTTTATGTTCATTTTAAATTTCAATGTGTAAAACATTGACATAGACCCCAAACCAGAGTTATATAAAGAGATACACTCAGAAGTTTTAGCTTTGTCTGTGTAGCTGCCACACTCTTCCCCACTCAAATATGTTCTATATGTAACCATTTTTATTAACTTCTGGATTATCTTTTAGGGTTGTTGTGGTGGTTATTGTTGTTTCAAGTATGTGTATGATGTATGTGTGTCTTTTTTCTCCTTTTTTTTTTTTTTTTACTAAACATAGCATGTAATTTCCATTGTTCTGCACCTTGTTGTTTTTACTTGACAATTTATCCTGAAAATTATTCCATATCAGTACAGAGAGAGCTTCCATATTTTTTGTGTTGTGTGTGTGTTGGGAGGCGGGGGGTGGTATATTATTCCGTTGTTTTCATTTTCCAAAATTTATTTCACTAGCTCATTATCAATCATTTGAGAGTCTTCCAATTTTTGAACATTATAGATTGGGTTAGCAAATTTTAGTTTCAACAATTTACTTTGTAAAAATTTTGCTCAATAGATCAAAAATTCTCATGCCTTGATGGAGGTAAATGATAAGGGTTAACGAACTGATAAATATAGCAAATATCTAAAAATTATGCAAAATATAAGAAATCTTTTAAGATCCAATGTCAGGCTTAAAATAATACCTTTCTCTTAAGACAGTCCTGAAATTATGGAGACTACATATTTTCCTAAATGCTGCAAATAAATTTAACATTTTAAAGATGTCAATTCATTCACTCCTGTGAATTACAGTGTTAGATCCCAAGCCAACACTTGTACTTGACAATTAAAAGTGGTTCATAGAATATTATTTTAGGCCAGCTAAATCTAATGACCTTTCTACTTTCCAAGTTTCAAACCAAAGATTTCAGGAACATAGACAAGAAATATGTATCCTACATTCCAGCAAGCAAAAGTAGTGAGGAACTTTTTCTGTGGCTAGTAAAGACCATGCTTCTTAATAAGAAAATGACTGAGCACTGTAATACATCAGGTCATTTCCTAGCCTGTATTTTACATATGGCTTCCTATTATTTTCTGATACACTCTGAATCCTTGATACCTCATTTCTCTTACAAAGCTTCACTTAACTTCTCCTTTATCAATGAATTCACCTGCTTGCTTCTCATATTTGGCTCAAGTGATTGTCAAAAAGGAATGGAGGATGTAGAAAATGGAGGACTAAGAAAAAAGAAAATTTTCTCTAAAGAAACCGAAAGATATCGTTAATACTTTAGTTTTGCTCAGGAGTCTGATATCTGTCTCTGTTTCACCAAGTTGTCAGTTATTGATGCTTTTTGTTGACATTATATAGCATCCCACAGTGGAGCCACTGCCCCCTTTTCCTGCCACCAGTCCTTTATAGGTCAATCTACCATTTCTTCATGTAATCTCCAACATTGCTTTTATATAAAATTAAGTAACTCAGAAACTGAATAAAGTAGAGGAGAATATATGAAGCAGAGATGATATGTGAATATATACCTTCTCTCCCCCTCTCATTTCTTTACTAGCTATATTTTTAGTATTAGAGTTCTCTCCTCTTAAACACTTTGGCTTTATTTCTCCTAAGAGACCAGTAGTTTATATCCATTTACAGTTTATAAAAGGGGTGCACTGAAAGGAAGATAACTAGCAAGGGCCATTCATAATTAATTAAAATATTAACTTACATTGAAGTGGATAAACATAGATTTTTCTTCATATATATATATTTTAATTAAAACTTCAATTTAATTGGATGCTATAGTAATTACTATGAAGTGTAAATATGAATAAGAACATTTCACACAAAGAGTTTACAGTTTTCTAGATATAGTTAGTTCTAATTTGACTATCACATAGAGAAGAATTGTGTTGTAATGGAAAGAACACTAGACCAGTTGACAGGAAGTCAGACCTAACTTCAATATCACTATTTCTCACTAGGGACTTGTTATAGACTGAATTGTGCCATTTACAAATTCAGATGTTGAAGCCTTAACCCCCTAATGTAACTAAATTTGAAGGTAAGGCCTTTAGAGAGGTAATCAGTCATAAGGATGGGCCCTGATCCAATATGTCTTTGCAAGAGAGAAAGAAAATGTGCACAAAAGAAAAACTGTGTGAAGACTGTGAGAAAGCAGCCACCTGGGAGCCAAGGAGAGAGAAGTCGTAGGAAAATCCAACTTTGTTAGTACCTTGATTTTATAAAACCAGCCTCAATAACTGTAAAAAAATTAATTTCTGTTGTTTAAGCCATAGTCTGTGGTATTATGTTAGGGTAGTCCAAGTAAACTAATACAGAGCTTTTAAGCAAATCTCTTAAAACTTTCAACCACAGCCACCTTCTGAAACACTCTATCCTTGTATTTTCTGACAGTTCTTGATTGTTTATTTTTCCAGGCAATGTTTCCTGTCTGTCCCTTAAATTGTTGGAGTGTGGCAGGGATTTGCTCCAGGTTTTCTCTTGTCAGTCTTCATGTAGTTCTGGGTGATATTGCACAGTCCTATAGCTTCAGTAACCACCAATCTGCTAATGGACCACTATACCATTTCTAGCCCAGACCTTTGTTTTTATTTTTAATTTCAGCTTTATTGAGGGATGATTAACCTATAAAATAGTAAAATATTTAAAGTATGCATTGTGGTAATTTGACATATCGAATACATTGTGAAAGGATTCCTTCATCTATTCAATGAACACATCCATCATCTCGCATATTTACTTTTTTTAATGAGAACATTTATGTTCTACTGTCAGCATATTTCTGTTATATAATACAGTGTTATCAAACACAATCAAGTGTCATACTTAGAGCCTCAGAACTTATTCATCTTATAGCTAAAAGTTTACTTTTTTTTTTTTTTTTTTACCAACATCTTATTTCTCTCACTCTGAGCCCTTGGCACTTTTCTACTCTCTGTTTCTATGAGTTTGACATTTTTTTTTTTTGTCTTTACGTATAAGTAATACCACACAATATTTGTCTTTCTCTGTCCGGTTTATTTCACTTTGCATACTGCCTCAAAGTCCATCCGTGTTGTCACAAATGGCAGAATTTTTTCCTTTCTCATGGCTGAATAATATTCCCATTTGTGTGTATGTCACATCTTTCTTTGTCCATTTATCTATTGACAGACACTTAGGTCGTTTTCATATTTGGCTATTGTGAATAATGCTGAAATAAACAAGGGAATGCAAATATCTCTTTGGTATTATGTTTTCATTTCCTTTGGCTATATACCTAGAAGTCGGATTGTTAGATCAAACAGTAGTTCTAATTTTTTGAGGAACCTCCATATTGTTTTCCATAGTGGCTACACCAATTTATATTTCTACCAAGAATGCACAAGTGTTTCCTTCTCTCCACAGTCTCACCAACACTTGTTATTTAATGTCTTTCCAATGATAACCATTCTAAAACATGTGATGTGATATGTCATTGTGGTTTTGCATTTTCCTGATGATTAATGATTTGAGCATCTTTTCATGTAGCAGTTGGCCATTTGTATGTCTTTTTTGGAAACATGTCTATTTGGCTCCTCTACTCAATTTAAAATAGATTTGTTTTTTGTTTTGCTACCGAGTGGGTGGGTTCTTTATATATTTTAAAAATAACTTCTTATTAGACATATGATTTAAAAATATTTCTTCTATTCTTTCCCTGAGCCTTAGATTTCTGTATTTAACTTTTTCCTTGACATCTCTACTTCCATTTTTTTTTCAGTTGCCTCAAACTCAGACTGTTTGAAACCAAACTTATATTTATTTGTTTAATGCTTTCTATTTCTATTTCTTTTATTGGAACCATCATATACTGAATTAAAAAAGAAAAACACCTGGGGATTTTCTTAGATGCCTTTTTCTCTTTCACTCCAAATAGTCAGCCAGTAACAGTTTTATGGATTCTACTTTAAAACATATGTCTTGAGATTGTGGACTTATCTCAGTTCCAAGATCATCATGCTAATAGAAATCACCATCATTCATGTAGTAGGCCCCAAATGGTCTCTTTGGATCCAGTCTTAGTCCCTCAAATACATTCTTCACACAAGAGCAAGTTCTGATACTGCCTTTAGAAGGACAAAAGTCTTCAGTGTATTCTCATTGCTTTCAGGATAAAGATCAAATTTACAGCTTTGACTTAAAAAGCTTTGTTTCTGCTTAACTGTATAATTTTAGCTTTTTACACATCCTCTTTTCTCTCATACACTTTATGCTCCAGCATAATTCAATTCTTCCTTCAGAATCCAGTGCCTCATTAATTCTTATTTACTTCTCTTTTTATACAGGCTTTTTCTTTTGTCTGGAATATCTTTTTCTTCTTATTTTAAATAATTCCTCCTCAAACCTCGTGTCTAACAGAGACCACATCCATTTCATCAACTACCTTCTTCCTCAGCTCTTGCCATGCCAGAGCAAGTATCTCTATTATGTCTACTCGTGGCATCCTATGCATTCCTTATCATAACACTTAACACCATTCACTAGTTATTTTAATCATTTATCTTCAGTTGTAGCTCACCATAATATTGCCAGTGCTTGACATCATGCATGATTATTCTGAGTGACTATTAAATATTAACCAAATGAATAAATAAATTTAACTCACTGAATCTATTTACTAGAAATTACAGTGATGATCCACTTTGTCCCAATAGAAATCTCTTATGAAGACAAATGATATGAAACATGCAAAAAGCCCGATAAAACACTATTATGAAAAACAATAAGCTAATAGTAAAGGTGGCCTTTAGCTAAACAGACTGAGAAAATTTTATTTAATTTAGATGTAGTTAATGATTGAAATGATTATGAATGATTCTAAGTTTTAAAAGCTGTAAAGCTCTCTGCACTTGGGAAAATCCTATTTAAGTTATTTCTAAGTGGGCACATAAACCTGTGTTTGGACAGGTATGCATAATCTGTTTCATTTGTGTAAGTTATGTGATATTACAATGATAGATTAAAATATGAAAATTTATGATAGTTTGTGATTTGGAAATTTCAACCCATAAATCCACAGTTATGCTGGAAAAACACTGAAGTTGGAATATTACTTTCTTTTTAAATAGGTTTTATTTTTCAATCTTTAGTGCCTTTCTTGCAAAATTGATTTAGTATTCATTGATTCTTGCATTTCTGAAAATCTTCTTAGAGATGCGATTTACAGATTCTACTCTAACATTATCTTTTACAAATTTCACTAGGCATTTTCGTAATAGTTGGATATTTCTGTATTCCTGACCTTTCTTCCATGTGGCCTGATTTAATAGAATAATAAATTGTATTTGGAAAAGGTCTTGGAGGTTATCTTACAACAATTCCATCTCCAGTTACACGGTTCCCAGCTTTAGCTTAAGCACTGTCAGGGACTTGGCACTCTTTATATTCTGAGAGAATTCTTTTCAGAATTGAAAATGCTTTTTCTCTTTTTACTTCAAACTATGTCTCTGTGTTAATAACATGTATCTGGCAGTCCTAGAATTTGTTCCTATAGCAAAACTGGTTGTTCATACAACAATACTTCTATTTTTTAAAATTAATTCTCACAATTAAAATAATGGATTTGAAATGTTCGTCACTATATTTTTTTCTAATTTGTCTTTTTTCTAAATATTTAATATAATCAACTAATATACATTATTGTAATTTTTCACTTTTTATGTTTTTCCACACACCCAGCATTTTAATGTTAATATAATATTTCATGTAAATGATATCTTCTACCCAGTGTTCTGTATTCTGTACTAAAAGTCCATAGTTCTTAAATGGGTCTCATTTATTTACTTTTGGATTCTAGCACATCTTGGCTGCAATTCTCAGGATACTCTGTTTTTGGCCAACATATCTCCCAAAGTGAACTTCTAGAACCAGATATAATATTATAAAGTTGGAGTGATAATAACACACCACAGTTCCAAAATTTTCCTGCATTCAATACTATTCATAGTATGAGAAAGTCACAGGCTTAGGCAATTATATGTTTTTTTTCCACATCTGTCAGCCATTGAGTGATAATGCTGAAACCAAAATTTATGGTACTGTCATTTGGCCAAGTCTAGCTTTCATGACAATATTAAGTTTCAATTCCAAAGATAGGTTCAAATTAAATGGCTGTTAATTCAGTCCTCTCCATTTGTAGCTAGCTTTCTGAATCTGTGAGAATATTTAATCTTCTGGTATTTGGCTTACCTATGAAGTCATAGATTTACATGAAAATTTGCTAAATGTGAAAAGCCTAAATTTCAGCTATAGAAAATTTGTAGTGAAGTTCTGTACAACACCTAGCATCCAATAGGTGACTAACTTGCCCAGTTTGGAATTGATTATGGTGGCCTTAACATTCTCCTCAGTTTAACTAAACTAGACAGGTTTTTTCCTGTCTCTAGGCCACTGACCTCTCTTTACTTAGAACATTTACTTTGAAAAACTTTCTATTTAAAATTTTTTAAATGCCCTTTTGAGATGTAAAGCTTCTCACACCTGGTTTCACAAACCAGGCATATCTTTCTGAGGGACATTGGAGTCATCTTTTGATATGCGATCATCAAGAAAGATAACATGCTCTCCAAGTTTCTGTAGGAAGATAGGAGCCTAACTTCAATAAAAAAAAAAAAAAATTAGCAAACACAATGGACTAATCCCTTGACCAATTTCCATACAATGTCCTTCTGAACTTTCTACAGATTTGCCTCAGAGCATTTTTACCTTTTGTTTTAGTAGAGTTAGTCTCTTCCCTATTGCAGTAGTCTTGAATAAGGCTTTTGTTTGTTTAACTCATCTGATGCAGTGTTCCTTTAACATGACATTAGGTGACTGACTAACTTGTCCAATTTGGGATTGATTACAGAAAAACTGCACCAGTTAGGCTGTGGCTGCTTTTTCTTTTCTTCTTCTTCCTCTTCCTCTTCCTCTTCTTTCCTCTTTCTCCTCCTCCTCCTCTTCTTCTTCTTCTTCTTCTTCTTCTTCTTCTTCTTCTTCTTCTTCTTCTTCTTCTTCTTCTTCTTCTTCTTCTTCCTCTTCCTCTTCCTCCTCCTCTTCCTCCTCCTTCTCCTTCTCCTCTTCCTCCTCCTCCTCCTCTTTCTTTCTTTCTTCTTCTTCTTTTTTTTTGCACAACCCTTTATCCCATTTATACCATTCTGCAGCCTCTATTTTCCAGAAAAGCAGGAGGTGCCAAAGACCAAATGGCAATTACTCAATAAAGATATGAACACAATGATGTCATTGCTGCATTTGCTTTTATTGTTAGATAAATGAAGAATATATGATGATTCTTGTTCATTTACTCATTTATTTATTCATCAATTAATTTGTTCATCTGTATATTTAACAAATAGATATTGAGAGTCTCTCTTTTTGTAGCAGCCTAACAAATTTTACCCCTGCTCATTAGTGATTTATAGACGAGAAAAAGAAACAGTAGTAAACTAAAGACAGTCATACATACCCACCCCACCCATATACACTCAGTTAAACTGTGGAAAATCCTGTGGATAAATTTAGAGAGTGATATAAAAGATGGTAAAGTAGGTTTCGACTATAATTTTTTATCTTCACTTTTTACAATCTTTAAAAAGTGTTTACACTCTTTAGAAGATTTGAAATTTGTTTTTTTATTGTTATTCTGAATATCATGATGTAATCCAATATATTCTTGTCAATATATCAAAATTTTAAGAAGGAAAGCTGTACATCTGCTGAATAGATAGTATAAATATCTACTATAAAAACAGTTTGGCTTGTGTTGAAAACAATATGTAGAATCCTGAATTTCAAAGAATTATTTAAAATTTTAAATAATAAATTTCAAATTAATGCTTTAGAATGTGATGATGAGTTCTTTGTGAGAGATTATCTGGTAAGCTAACAGACCTCACATGGCCAAACTGATGGAATTTTACTACTGACATCAATTTTTTCTATCCTTCCAGGAAACATAAAGTGATTCTTATTCCATGTAATACAGGAGAAAGGATGATATGGCCATGTCTAAGATTTGTGGATAAAGATTGGATCATATGCCACTTCTATGCCTTTCTTTTGGAGCAACAGAATAGTTCAGTGTGTGTGTGTGTGTGTGTGTGTGTGTGTGTGTGTGTGTGTGTGACTTTTAGAGTGCTATCTTTAAATGAATATATAGAGCTAGAATTATTTGTTTTTGCTGTGACTATTAGGGTGGAATTTAGGATGCTTACAAATGACTGAAAAAATGTTTTTTTTCCATAATGTTTTCCAGTTCTTCTATACTAGTGTTTGTTAATCTAGCATGCTTTATTTAACCTCACAGAGATTCTTATGGGGTCACTAGATAGGGTTCAATTAAAAATTTATGACATACTTCAGCACAGGTGTCAGCTAATGGATGCATGGTTCATAATGAGCAAAATTCCTACATGCCTGAACATTTGTTAGTCGGGTGGCACAAATCTAGGATATAGATGTGAAATTGTTATTCATGTTCATTAGGACTATTTAAATTACAAGTTACAGAATACTCAATACAAAGTGCTATAACCAACAACCACAAATTAATTTATTGACTTTTATAACTCAGCAGTCCAGAGAAAGGGTGCTTATGTGACTTGGCACAGTGGAATAAGTCACTAAGTTTCTAATTTTTTTTTCTCTTTGCTCCTTTCATGGCACTGGTGTTCTTTTCCAGTTCTACATGGTGAATGCTGGATCTTCTTTTATGGTGACTACAGTCCTGAACCTTCTATTATTTCATCAATTTATGGAGAAAAAGAAAGAGGCTACTTCTCTGTGGTCTCCCTGTGGTTTGAACCTTAAATTAAATACAAATGCCATGATGATAATATGAATTGATTGGATTAAGCCTGTTCAAGCCTATTTCAACAGCATTGCTACTAAATTGTAGGGAAAAGTAAAAAAGGAAAATCAGACTTCTTTTGATAGAAGGGGGAAATAGATGCTTTGCATTTTAAAGTTGAGAGGCAAACAGTAAAAATCCCTATACAATTTATACAAAGACTGATTATCTTGTCAAATAGTCTCTTCCAACATGGCTCATGGACATTGAAATAATAGCTTTGTAATGTTTCTTTCTTGCCCATTTTCTTGGTGCTTTCTAGAAAAGATTCTTCTCTTGACTTTGCTGTACTCCTTCCCTCCAGTTGGCTACTTGTCTTGCCCACTGAAGGCTCTCCAACCTTCCAGCCTCTACCTGTTTTAAGATGTGCATCTCAACCCCCCTTTTCATGTACCCACATAGTCAGCATTTGATGGTTTATCAGGTAGAATCTCAGTGATCCATTATAACTAGACTCCACACCATTATCTAAAGTAAACTACTTTTCATTTTATTGAAGACAGGTAGAAACCAGTTTTTATAAACAATAATTATCTAGTCTCTCCTTCTTGAAAGAGAAGGAATTTATTTTAATAGCCCTGGAAAAATATTCTCTTTTCATCAAAATGAGCAGAATGATTGCTTAAAAATGCTAAAAGAAAAAAGGTAAAATTAATTTGAGTTTAACATGTATTTTCTGTTACAATATTACTAAATTATGTCTTTGGCAAGAAGTGATACAGAGAAAAGAGAAGGCTTTGAGTTACAAATTCATGATAACTCTACTCAATTTTCCTGTTTTCAGGTAAGTTAATTAAAGGCTAAGATGATAGTAATAACAGCAAACACACACAGAGTATCTACTATGTGTCAGGCAATGTGCAAACATGTAATAATTTAATTCTTACAATAGTTCTATGGGATAGGTAATGTAGGTATCATTACCCACATTTTTAAGGAGAATTATGCTAACAAAGTAGCCAAAGGCATAACTAACAGGTGGTAGAGTTGGGCTGAGAATCTGTTCAGCTTTCAAATCTATGTTCTTGCTTCTAACTATATACTATTATGAATGAGTAAGTTTCTGAGTTGATGATATGCCAAAAAATTACTTAGATGAAATGATGGAATATGTGGTCAGAAAGAAGTTTCTATTTATTTTATCCTTTTTAGACTAAATTAGGACCCAGAACAGCTTATTCAGGGAGAATCTGGGACTTTCGTCTACTTCTGTAATAATTCTAGGGAATACCAATTATGTGTCCCACTTGGTATTGTGAAAGCTAAGATGGGATTATTAAGTTTGAGAATGTGATGAACTTTCAGATCATTTAACACAATATCTTATCATTTTTCTATCATTTCTGTGCATCTTCCCTAAGGGTTTTATTTATTATTCTGTGATGATCTAAGTCTTGGTTCAGAATTTGGGGAAACAGGAAGAAAGTAAACAGAATTGTTATTTTAATAATTCTTAAAACTTGATAAAAATAATTTCCATAGAAATAAGTTGAAACAAAGTAGCTTACATTATATGCTATTAAAAATGTTGCATTCTCTCTAAAAATATAAATATTATAATTTTCTACTATTCAGCATTTTAAGAACTTGGACAAATGTATTTGAGTTAAGAAAAAAAGACTGGTGTACATAGAAAAGCATTAAGCTTCATAATTTTTATGAAAAACAGCCCTATTAGAAATAGGAAATACTTAAGGGATATATAAAATAAACCCTGCTGTATATATTTTTAATATATCAGAAACTAATTTTTAGCATATGATTAAATAAGCTATGCATTTAAAAGTGTAATATATTATATGTTGATAATAAAAAAATTGAATTGTATCACTAAGGTAGCCAGATGGTTGGATTTATTCCATACTTCATAACTTCTAAAACCTATAAAATTAAAAATTCTTGCTACTAAATTTCATATTAATTTTAAATTAGTGTGAGTCTTAGAAATACCCATGGCATCAAATCAACTGAAATTCCTCCTAGTTTATATAATTCAAAGAGTATATTTATGCTAATTTTTGATAGCATCCATATGTCTGTAAATGTAAAATATACCACTCTTGTGCCCCTCAAGCTCACCTTCCATTCCTTAGAAATCTTCTCTGGCGACTGTTGTACTATTGGTCAATAAACACTTTTTTAGAAAAATCAATCTAAAGACTGGAAGTAATCTGCAAGGTTTGTTTATATGTCGGCCCCTCCTTACTAGTGCACATATTATTAAAATAGCACTTCACAAAGCTGACCTAAGCCAAAAATTGTGATATAAATGAGGTTGGTATTGGTCTCTTCTCCTTCATTTTTATTTTGGGCCCTTCTGATTTGGTGCCTAATTCTGATACCCAAGATTTTGATTCTGCCATAAGTTGCTCAAAGTTCTCTTTTGTTCCCTTTAATTGGACCCACTCACTCACCCCTGTCTTCACCTTGCACCCAGAAGACCCACTGAACATTATTCCATTGCCTGGCTGATTATGGACCACTCCCACCAACATGGAGGGATGGAGAAATAGCAAACTATTGTCCAGATAGTGTTTGAGGGAAAAGATGTGAATGATTTGAAAATGGATAGAGGATGAAAGAAGATGGCATAAAAAGAGTGTGATGTATACAGAGATAGTTGGTCCTTGCTTATCCACAGAAAATAATTTGCAGAGTAAGGTTTTTTTTCTGCAGTGAAATTTAAATCTAGTTTATTTTCCCACAATCATTGACAGATGCTATTAAATGTTAAAAAGCCAGAACCAGTTCAAAGGTTGCAAATGAAAAGGTAGTTGATTAGTTAATTAAAAACAACATTTTGATTCTAAAATTTTTTTTTAAGTTATATTACTGTGAAATACTGTGGGAAAGCCATGTTTAAATGTTTGGATGCATTTCCTTTTAGTATGACTTCTATACAAGTTTCTATATAGTTAAAATCATGATAAATATATAACATATCCTGTTTATGTAATATTTTATTGTGATTAAAAAGGCTCCTTATGATCTCTGTTATATGTTCATTGACTCTTGATGTATAACAATTTACTTACCTCATATTCTGTTTTTGTGTTGTCTTCATATTTTCTTACAAATAATATTATAATAAACATCTGATAATACATCCAAATAGAGTATTTTTAACCACAAGCCACTTTTTTTGTTTGTTTTTATAGAATTTATGATCAGATAAATCTCCCAAATTCCTTTACCTAAACAGTTGTCAAGCCAGGTCTACTCCACATCATTCTTACACAATTGGGTTTTTTTGCCCTCAAAATAGGACTTTATCTTTCTTACTCAGTTATGAGGCTTAAACCTATCATCTGTCAGAGTACTCCTGAATTTCAATTTTGTCATTTAATATTTTAACTATCCTTTTCAGCTTTATACTTTATGCAAAGGTAGTATTTACAAAGGTAGTATTTATATATTTTATGTTATTGGACAAATATCTCCTACAGAAAAGAATGAAGGATCAAACCTTATATGGAGTACTCATAAACACTGTGTTCTAGGGTGATCTCTTTCCAGTTTTACTATCATTTTTGCATCTGATGTATCAGCCTAGTGAACATAAAGTTATCAAATATGTATTACTCAAGCTTCTCTGAAATAATATCATAACTGACTTACAGAATTTGAATTTCACAGTGCGTATGGTATTTCCTGAGTTGCCAGACTATATAACATTATAATCCCTTCTAGGGGTCAGACATCCTTTCTCCTTACTCTAGAGCACAAGGCTTTACTTTAATAAGTGCTCCAAGAATATTTATTGAATGAGTGAACATAGATGTTAGTTTGAGTGTCCTGTTATTTTTAGTGATGCTTTTTTTTTAAAAAAAGGGCCTGTATGTATGCCAGTCTCTAGAATTCAAGGGTCCTCTCCAAATCTTCATACTTTGTCATAATATTTTTTATGAAGATGTAATTGATCTAAACAACTAAACTTTTTAAAGTGGCCTGTTACTCTCTCAAATTTCAAATTTCTCTTCACTCTTTTAGCTCTATCTCATCTTATCTGGGATGACAGAAGCCAAATAGAAGTTGAAGAATATACTTCTCTGTGAACCTTTCAATGAGCTCTTCAGACACTGACACTGGTTCTTGCTTCTTATGCTCTGGAAAGTTTTATGAGGCTTTATGGTCGTCGTAATTTGCTTATGAAATTCAGCTTATCTTGAGACCTAACTTTAACACTCTTTTTATGGAATTTTTTGAATTATTCTTGATCAGGACATTTTACGTCATCTTATTTTAAAATATGCAGGGCTGATGTGAAACTACATTATAGTGGTAAACTGGACTAGTTTGTTTATTGCTTCTCCTCCAACTGCTAAGTGTTCATGCCATACTGATTGTTTAATATTTTGAATGTAATCTTGTCTCTTTAAAAGCAAGACCTCATATAACAGCTTCCTCAGTAGCTATGTTATTCTTTATAGTTGGTGCATCTTTTTTTCTCCCTTCCAGGTCAGAAGCCAGAGTTTTATTTATTAGAAGCTCACATTTATCTAAGGCCCCTGAAATAATGTTAAAAGATCCTTATGTACAAAACATTGTGCTAGGAATTAAGGAAGAACCCTATAATGTTAAATTTTTCTTATAGTCTTTGAGGGTTAGATCATATTTATATTTACATATTAATTTTCAAAAATTCAATGTAAATATAAATTCACATCTATATTTTTAGAGTTTAGACTTTATGCTCATAGGTCACCTTTTTATTCAATATTATGAAGGGTAATATACCAGGATGGGTTTCTCTGTATATTTATTTTTGGTGCACTTCACTTAAAAAGTTTACATATTAGTTATGTATAAAGTAGCAATTTTAAACTTACCTTCTCCAAACTCCTGAGACATTTATTTTAGCCAAATGTTTCTTACTATAATTAATTAATTCTTATGGAATAACTATACCAACTATCAGACATAATATTAGGATCTTTGAGTTTAAAAAATGAGATGCCACCATTATATTCGTAATCTCACCTTTTATTATCTATGCTGTGGTTTTTCCGATCAGATAAATAGATTTTTGCCATATTTTTATTCTGCTTCCTCTTTTTAAAAATCTATTCTTTTGAAATAAGTAGGTACCATTTAGAAAGTCCATACCAAAAAATATAATGAAATTTGAAAAATTATCTACCACCTGGAATTGAGATTATATGATTATTTGGTTTGATGCAATTGTGGTTCTCAGCTATTGAATATCCATTAAAATCTTTTGAGAAGGCTTGTTTACTTGATTGTTTGTTTTTAAATTATAGGTGCAAGGATTGTGCTTCAGATCTACTCACTGAACCAGAATATCAAAGTAGATGTGTGGTGATAGATGATTTAAAAAAAAAAAAAAGCTCTGCAGTTGAGTCTTATAACAAGCCAGGGTTAAGAACCATTGTATATACCCAGTGTGAAAAATTTCAAACTTTATATATTTCTCTACCTCCTTCCCTGTTACTTTCTTCTAGGAATTATTAATGCTCTATTTTCTATCTGTTATCTCTTAGAATATCTGCTTTTACAGTTTTATTTTTTACTCTTGTGCATGAAAGCCTTTTGAGTTACCTTTGAATATTTCAGTAGTCATATGTTACTCTACTTTATGATGGTTTCTATAGATATCGACTGACTTCATAAATATTTAACCAAAGAAAAGCAATCAACTAAAGTAATTATCTGCCTAATTTTATATCTGTTTTATATGATTATTCACATGACATCCTTTTTTTTTAGTAGATAAATATTACGGCTATTGGAATGAAATTAAAATTGTAGAAAAAATCTGTTAACCTCTTTCAGAATGGTTAAGATTCTGTTAAATAATAAAATATGTTCCTTTTTATTGTGATGGTAAATAGCATATCTTTCTACAATGTATACTGCAAATTACAAATGATTTGTGTATCTCTAGTAGAGTATTCTGAATCATACAGAAGATATTAATAATAATAAATAGTTTCTCTTTCTTATTAGATTTGAAATCTAGTGGTTTTAGAATAATGCCTTATTCTCAGTATAGGACACCTTGATCTTGATCTGATGAATGGAATTTGAAACTTGGCTCTGTTAGTTAATTACATGAATTACATGAATCGAATGCTCAAAGCTTTATCTTTATCAATAGTAAAGAGGTTAATAATAATAATAATACCAATCTCACTTTTTTTGAGTTTCAGTGGAATAGTATATGTTAAATTATCATACTTATTGCTTGGCAAATGGCAGAGAACTTTTTAAAAATCTATTTTGCTACTTAGTACAGTATTTATCATTATACTATTGGTTTGAATGAATAAGGCCTTATAATTTTATTAGGAGTCTAAGGTAGGGATATTGTCTATTAATTTTATGAGCAAAGGAGAGAAGGCTTACAAAGTGTATTTTGTTAATATTTCACAATATAGGTGACTCAGAACCTTCAAACACAGCATTGTTGCATGAAATGACCTTCACAGATCATTTAGTAAATAGTATTTGAAGTATGCTTGGGTTGCAAGGATTAAAATGGGTGACATTAGTCTGGCACAACATATCCTGTGAAATCAAAGGGTAACTTATTTTCTCATTTAGCTTTCATCGAGTGAAGAATGTAATTTCAATTGAGCTCTGAATTGGAGATTCAGAGAACTAGGGTTTTATTACCAGCTCCATCACCGACATACAGTGGGACATTAGGAAAAAATTACTTTTCTGCTCTGAACATCACAATTTCCTTCTTTAAAATAGAAATACATTTGGTGGCTTGGAAAATGATGTTGAATTTGGCAAATATAGGTGAACTCAACATTCTAGAGCATCTGATTTAATGAATTCATGCTGTGTCCATAATACAAAGGAATAGCAAATAAGTATATATGTAAATAGTGATGATGATGATGATGATGATTATGACAATAATAAACAACTACATAAGAAATTACATCAGCCAGTGCAGCCATATTTATGCAGCATGTTGTGTTGTGTTATGAAAGTAGAAGAGCAAAATTATCTGTCCCCTTCAAGAGCAAGGCCAGCCAGCTACATTAGCCCTCTCCAGTGTGATCCGAACTGCCATCACCATCTGAAAAAAACTGAACTGGGTGCTTATGCTTGATCTCGGTGCTTGTAGGTGGTGTTTATCATTCAGTATTTGTATGTATATGCATAGGTGCCAGTTAGTATGTTTGTAGATCTTCATACTACGGATCAAGGGAATGTGTATAAAACAAGTCAGAAGTGAGTCTAGTTTCAGAAAAAGTGAGATGAAATAAGGCAAGGAATGGAACAATTTTCAGCAATAATGAGATGACTTTAACTAGCTTTCAAACCCATCAGGAGATTCTGGTAAGAACTAGGAACCAGGAAGACAGCCAGAAGACTAGAGATGTTGGATAGCCAGACACAATAGGGAGTAGATTGGCTGTTGTTTATTGTTCCTTTGGATGCACTACGGTGAGAAGGATATGCATGTGAAGACAAATCTAACTTTGAACTGGGAAGAGACTTTTTCCAAGTCTTTAACTTGGCGAAGAAGCTTTTAATCAGGTTCAAGCTATTAGTTGTATAGGATTAATCAGGGTGAGACTGGAAGAAGTCTTAATAGTCTGAGCTGAAGGGATCAAGGAATAGGCTAGTAGAGAATTTCAATGAATACCAAATTTAGTGATATTCCAGTTGTTTATGACTTTGGTTATTCATGTATTCTATAAACATGCATTTATATGATTTTAACCCACTAGATAGAGCTTTATTTAAAAATACATTATTAAGTAAGTCAGGAACACTAAATAGGCAAAAATATCAAAGAGCAATCTGGAGAAAAGAAGCAATGAGATTTCATTAATTAAAAGCAATAAATCACAAGTCCGAAAAGAATAATAAAACAGAAAAAATTTTAAAGGTTATGCATAGAAAGGAAATTTTACTTGTTTGTTTTTTAAACAATAGCAGAAATAATTAGATACACTTTTTTGTAGTTAGAGATGATTTATTTAAAGCATAGTCTACAAAAAATATAACAAAATTCAGACAAGTTAACTTGAAAATAAAAATAAAAATCATACATTTTACACTTAATTGAGTGCCTACATGTACTTGCATTATTTTAAGTGCTAGAGTAACATTAGAACATAGACATTGGCCCCATTCTCATGTGCCTTCTATTATAGTGGGAGAGCAAAAATAAATAATTTTAACAGTAAGTCAAAAAGCAATACAATAACAAACAAACAAAATTGGCAAACCTAGAACTACATTTGTGAAGAAGAATGTTTTGTTTGGAAATCATTTAATAAATTAGCCTTCCAAGAGATGATTAATGTACTTATTTATGGTTTTACCAATTAACTATGAAGAGGAATTTGGAGAAAATGGAAACATGTTCACTCATCCCTGAATCATTCTCTCAGCTTCCATTTATTATGGAATAGTATAACAAAAGGAGGCATAAAAACCACCTTTCAGTGAAATCTTTTAAGTCTCCCCTGAGTCTTGTAGGGAAGAAAGTAGATATTAGAATCTATCATCTTCAGTGCTCAGGGAGAGCCAAGGAACCAGATATTCTTAAGTAAATTAGCATTTTTTTTTTTTTTTTACTCACAGGTGCCCATCAGTGAAGAATACAATGACCAGTAGTATGGTTGGGAGCCACTACCTTGATTTGTACTAAGGCATCAACAGTTTTACCCATTATTGCTTTTGTGCCATTATTGCAAAAGTCAGGTCCAAAGAATGATAAAATTTAAAAACGTTATTTAAACTGAGCATTTATTTCAGTGCCACTTGTGTTTGGTGCCAAACATAAAACACATAAAATAAAATCTTCCCGGATGCTTAGTTGGTGCCTATACCAGATGAATACCAGCTAATGAGCAAGTCCAGCCATATCTGTACATTTATTCATTGGTAAGGAAAAAAATACAGCTGTGTAGATGAGATATTATCTCATCTTCATGTTTGTAGTAAATCTTTAATTTGACAAGACACTATAATATTGAAAATTGGCACTAATGTGAATACTTTTACTGATTTTTTATCATTGAGCAGTGCCAATGGCCCAAAGCCTTTATTAAACCCCAGCTATTGTGTGTTCTTCAATATACAGTATGGCAGCATATGCTGTAGGATGTTTCAGTGGCTTCTGTAAATCTAGTTTGAAAAGCTATAACAAATAGTTTTGGCTGTTAAAGACTTTAGCCCAACTATGTTTTAAATATTTAATTATTTTTTCTTTAACTTCTGAACATTTGGCCTCAAAATGACATTGCAACTTAACCGACACTATAAAACTATTTGAAAATATTCTGTTTCAAACCACAATAAAGAATTTATTAGCATGTATAAAGATGAGGGAAGTAGTATTTTGTCATAGTTTTGTTTCTTGGTTACAGTTTTACTCAGGTTTTTTAGAATAGATTCCTATCTTCCACAAGCCAAATAATCCTCTAATACAAAAGTTTTGTTTTTCTTAGCATCTTTAGATGTAGACAGTATATCTGTGGGTTGAGAAAACAAGCATTCTTATCTTTTTTAAAAGCCTATAATCATTCCTTAAATATAAGAAACATGTATTTTCTTTATTTCAAAATAAACTATTATTACATTCTAAAATAATAATAGTTTTAGGTGACACTTAAAACTATACAACATTTTTCAAAACTTTAAAAATATCATGCAAATATAGATAACTTTTTTTTTATTTCCATGTAGACACAAAGAGAATTTTAGGATTTCAAAGTAAGATTTATTAGATGATAATGAGTTTACAAAGATTAAAAGAAATATAACCAGTGACAATACTTAGTGTAAATATTAATTCAAAATTGTGCTAATATATGAAAATTCATATATTTACATGCTAATATTAGATTTAAAAAAAATGTAAGAATATACAAGTACATATTCCATAACATTCAGTGTTAAAAGCAACGATGTCCTGCATGGTATGTCATGTATGGAAATGTCCACTGTATTCTCATACGACAAGAATAAAAGTAAAAAAGCAAATAATGTTTTTACGTTATTATGGAAATAGTTTTGGCCTTGCAAAATTTCTAAATGTCCCTGGTGTCTCATCTATACTTTGAGAAATTGTTCTACTGGAGTGGATCATGAGCATATTAAGCTGAATTATGAAACAATATTAACGAGTTAGAATTTTCACATTTTCCCTTTGACTAAACATTTTAAATTCTAACTGCATTTATATTAATAAATTCAAAGCAATATTTTTAAAGGACAAAATCTTGATCTACATATAGAAGTATTTATATATATGTGTGTGTGTGTGTGTGTGTGTGTGTGTGTGTGTGTTCACATGTGTGTTTGATTTGTAAGAAGAAAAAAATTGCTTTTTTAATATAACAATTGACTTTCACTATAATAAGTACATAAATTTAGTTAATTTTTTTTTGTGAAGACTGGTAAACAACAATTTTATGAAAGTGATTTCTTTGTATGAAATCTATATTTGCTACTGAGAGGAATTCTATAATATTTTCTTAGGCAGTATCAATAAACTCTGCATGAACCACATGCTAAAAACAATAATCCCCAAATTATAAAAATTATTTCTTCAGGATATATGTCCAAATGTGTAATCAAGATGATAAGAGTCAGAATAAAAGAATGGCACTTTAAGATGCAACATAATGGTCACTGAATTGTCAAGTTGTGTGTGCTCTGGTCTAGAAGAAACCTTAACAGCTGTCTAGTTCAACTACCCATCAAATGCTTACATATATTCTACAGCTTCCCTGACAAGTTCAATCTCTGCTTAAATGCCTCTAAATTAATGGAAAACTTACAATTTTTAGTTTGTCATTTTTATGTGGCACTTTTGCTAGATGTCCTTCCTTCTATAGAATTGGCATTGGCCTTTTGATGCCTCTTCATACAAATTTGATCCTAGAGACAAAGTAAGACATTCCGACTCAGCATTGACTATTTACGCAAGCTTCAAAAGTCACCTAAGTGATCTAATTTCAGTCTTTCACAGGAAATGCTTATATTCAATCATCATTAAGGTTTCTTTAGGCTTTTTTTACTCTAAAACTTTACAGTTTTCTCTCAACATATATACATGTACATACACACAAATTTATACCAAATGTATAGTCTTTTACATTTATCTTCTAATCTTTGGGATCCCAGTTTCCTTTTCTCTAAATTGTTGAAAATAATATTTACTCTACTTTTATGGGATTATTTGAAAACAGTAAGTGAAAATACTTGATAAGCTGTAAATATTTTATATATTAGCAATTAAAACAATAACTGGTTTAAAATGAAAATTAACATTATGGGAAAATGAGAGAAGGGAAGGATAAGTAGCATATGCAATAGTTTAGTTAGTCTAAAGTACACATAAATATATTGATGTAAAATAATAGTATATGGAGGATTTCTGCCTTTAGTATGGTAGAATAAGGTTATAATAATGACTTGACCCTTCAGCAGATAACAATTATACACTCTGGAGCATTTATGCACGTGCGTGCGCACACACGCATGAATTCTACATGATGGCTCTGGAGCGTGAGTAAAAGTAAACATATATTGTAAGTGAGTTGGAATTTGGAAAAAAGGGCTGTCATGGTTGAGCTTCCTGTTTTTATCACCTAATCCTGAGACTAGCCACAGTCTCAAGTGCAAGGTAGTGAAGGGCAGCTAAAAAAAACAAAACAAAACAAAAAAAAAACAGAAAACAGCCCAGGGTGACCATGTTCTCTAGAGAGTGAGAAAGAAGTCCTGAAGAGGAAAAGCCAAAGATGAGCTCTAAATTCTATATGTAGACTCTACCCAAATCTCTGATGGATCCTGGGACCATGCATATATGGGGGAAAATAATTAAAGTTGTTGTCCTTAAGGATAAAGGACTGAACTATAATCTTCAATACCACCCACTGCAGGTGAAACAGAATTTGCAGTTTGGATCTAATTTCTGCTAAAATAAACATAACAAGAATAATGGTTAAAAACATACCAAGTTTTGGAAAAGACAATTTTAAAGCTCCAAAAATTTTGGTGAACCACAAGTAGAATAAATACAAATAAAATGACTAACCCCGTCAAAACAAATCTACTTGAAAACCAGAAAGAAAGAATCTTGAAAGCAGTTAAGAGAACAAAAATTATTTGAAAGATTGTGTTTTCACATCAGATACAATGAAGACCAGAAGACCATGGATCAAGTTTTTGAAGTACAAAATGGAAAATTTGTCAGGCCAAGACTCTCATCCAGAAAAAAATATGCTTCAAGAAAGAATGTGAAATAAAGGCATTTCAGGTTAACAAAAAACATAAAACAAACAAAAACAAAAAAATAATAATAATAACAAAAATTACTAGCAGATCTTCATGTCAAAAAAGGCAGTTCTTTAAGCTAAAATGAAATAATACCAGAAAGAAACACAAATTTTAAGAAATGAGTGAAAAGCATAGTCTATGGCCATGCCACCCTGAATGTGCCTGATCTCATCTGATCTCAGAAGCTAAGCAGGGTCGGGCCTTGTTTAGTAATTAGATGGGAGACCACCTAGGAATACCAGGTGCTATAGGTGTAAAAGAAAAAAAAAAGAAAAAAGAAAGAAAGAAAAAAATGTAAAAGCATAAGAAATGTCAATATTTAGATATGTATAAAGGATGCTTTTCTCTTTATTTAAAATAAATATAAAGATTTAAAGCAAAAACTATAACATTGCATTGTAAAGTATACAATGCATAGTGTTGAAATGCATGTGACAACTACAAAATAAAAAAGGTGAGGGTGGAAAAAGTCATATTAGATAGAAATCAGAAATATACAGACATAGCTATATACAGTAATAAATATAAATTTCTGTGTACGCTTGGGTTAGTATACATACATATATCTCCTAGCTCTGTCCACTGAAGAGGAATACAAGTAGTGAAATTTTACTTCTAATTAACATATATAGAACCTAGTTTTTGGTTTCTAAATATTATTTTCTAATAAATGGAACCAAGGAGATATGGTTGATTATAAGACCATGTTAAAAGGACACAGGAAGTAACCTAAAGGGTCTCACAATGGTCAAATCTAGAATAATTTGATAATAAACTAAATACTGATGGTATTGTTGTTATAATCCATAAAATAAAAATAATCCATGAAAAATCATGAATATAAATGAATATTTAGGGGAGAAGGCACAGTTCTTCCTTACAGAAGAATTGCAATTAATAAATGTATAAAGAATAAAAGAAATAGACAATTCTATTAGAAAACCACAGTAATGATTTTTATAGGAAAGATTATTGATAGATGCTGAAATTAGTAGATGAAAATTTGAGAAGAAACTGTATATTTGCATTGTCACAAAGTATCTGTCCCAAGATATTTATTACCTACAAATGGAAAAATAGTAACTTCACAGTGAAGACATCACCTTAACCAAATGATGGTAGTTAACAGCCCAAGAAATAAGACCTATTGACATCATGTACTCCTTGATATATAGCACTGAGAAGAAAATGTCACTTATGTGTTATTCTTGCCAATATATATAACTTCAATCTCATCAGGAAATAACATCAAACACAAATAACTCAGAAGCTGCCTTCAAAATGTTCAAGGTCACAAAGCATAAGGGAGACTGAGGTACTGTCACTCCTTGGATGAGATAAAGATGAGAGACTGAATGTACAAAAGGACAATGGCCAGACCATGTAAAAAGTAAAATTCTGACCCACAATCTTCAGCAACGAGTATAAGAAGTTAGCCCATTTTATGTAATAATCTGTCTGGGAAGTCAAACTACTATTTGTAGCAACCAGTCTTGAAAGCCAAATAACGCCAAATAATGCCCCTGTAGCAATTGGCCCCAAAGGCCAGGATTTGATTAATATCTGACAGCTTCCAAATTAGGGCAAATCAGAAAAAAACAAATATCAACCCATAAGGAATTACATATGATTTCCTTCCTCTAGTTAGCCTACCTATAGCTTTTCTATGCCAACAGCCTCCAGTCATGGCATACCTGAAGTCTATCCATTCTTCCATTATAAACTTTCTCATTCCTCTGCTTGCCTATGAGATTCTACCTAGTGCAAGTGATGGTGACTGATTCTCTTTCTATAGTAATCTTGATAGTTTTTGTGTGTTCTTATTTGGGTGGTCTTCATTTATTTCCATAAAGAAGACTTAACAACTGAATACAATATGGAACCTTGAGACAGAAAGATAATATTAGTGTAAGAACTTGTGAAATCCTAATAAAGTCTTCAGTTCAGTTAATATTTTACTAATCTTATCATTTTAGTTTTGACAATTGTAAAATGATTACAAAGGATGTTAAAATTAAGGGAATCTCTGCGAAGTGTTTTGGGAAACTTTCAGTATTACTTGGGAAACTTTTCTGTGTTTCTAATATTATCACAAAATTAAAAGTAAAATAATAAACTTCTAGAAAAAAACAAAAAGAAAATCTGTAATTTTGGAAAGTAGAAAACAAATCACACACACATAAATTGGCTTTATTATGAAATCTTGTTTTTCACTTCAAAAGGTATTGTTAGGAAAAAGAAGAAAAAAACAAACATGCCAAAGACTGGGAATAAATGTTTGCAATATGTGTATTTGCCAAAAGACTTGTAACTAAAATACATAAATACCTTTTACAATTCAATAAGAAAAACAGAAACAACCCTATGAAAATGATAAAAAACGAATACCTTCATTGACATGTCACAAAAGTAGGTAAAGTAATGGCCATAAGCACATGAACAGATGCTTAACATCATTAATCAGCAGGAAAATGCAGATAGGAATGAGATAGAGCTACACACATATTAGAATGAATGAAATTGAAAAGACCAACAATACCAAGTGTTGGTGAGGATAAGGAAGAACTCTTGTATACTGATGGTGGGAATGTAAAATTAGATCATCACTTTGGAAAACAATTCTACACTTTCTTAAAAATTTAAATATACAACTAACATATGACCCAGCCATTCCACTCAGTAAGATAACACTAAATATTTACCTAGGAGAAACACACAAAGATTTGTATATGCATGTTCATAACAGCTTTATTCATAATAACTCCAAACTAGAAATAACCTAAATGTTTATCAACAGATGCATGGTTTAAAAAAATCAGTTAGAATGAAGAAATTACTGATGCATACAATCACATGGATGAATCTTAAAAATAATTATACTGCATGAACAAAGGAAGACATTAAAGAATACATACTATATAATTACATTTCTATAAATATGAATGCCTTTATGATGACAGAAATCAGATCAGTGTTTGGCTGCATTGAAGGTAGAGGATGGTACTGATTATAAAGGAACACCAGGAATTATTTGGGAGTCATGGAAATTTTCTGCTTATTGATTGTGCTGGTGGTTTTATGGGTGTGTACATCTGTCAAAATTTATATAATTGTACACTTTAAATGCATGCAGTTTTTTGTACCGACAATATGCTTCAATAGACTTTGAGTGGTGGCCACACAATGCAGTATACAGATGATGTATTATTGAATTGTATACTTGAAACCAATACAATTTTATGAATCAATATCACACAATAAACTTAATAAAATTTAAAAAACCAAATGTGATAAAAATAAAATAACAATGTAATTTAGAATTTGTAGGCCTCAGAGATTATGTAATGGTCTTCTTCGAGGAGGAAAGGTTAGAATCTAGGTCTTTTACTTTCCAGAATGTGCTGTATTAACTATATAAATATGTATGACAATATATATATTTATATAAATATATATAAATATGTATATATATATGCATGACAATTCAGAATCATATATGATATTCTATAAGACTGTGTCACATCTTCTTTAAATTCTGAAAGCAATTTATTCTCAAATATGTACTGTCTGGACTGGCTACTTTGTCTTTCTTGTTAAAAGGGGAAAGGGAGGCCCCTAGGTTCTCAGAACATGTTGGTTTGTCTGGCTTTTTTATAAATGATAGACATTCCTATTAGGATTCATTTCCAAGACCTGGAAATGTTTTCAATAAGCCATCAGGAGTGCTGGCTCAAGCTTCTGTTTAGTTCATGCCTTTTGAGTTTCACAGAACACTCAGTCTACAACATGTGCTACAAACCTGGATGTGGCTATGATTGAAAACTTCTGCTGCCTATCATCTGCCACTTTTCTTTTTCTTTCATTCAGTGGTCTATTTCCACCTGTTGGGCAAAGTACACCTCAGAGCAGCTGCAGAAATGGGAGGTAAAAGTTAACCCTTCTCAGGTCTTGAAGCTGGCCCTCTCTTATCCAGCATATCTGAGTGAGTCTTAAAATCTTTATCTTGTCATCTGCAACGATCTGTTCAAAATGAGAAGTGTTAAAATATTAAAAACAAGAACAAACAAACAAAAAAATGAGAAGTGTTTGCATAGTATTTTACATGATATACACCAGCAGTTATCTGTAACAGAAAACGTTCAGTTCAGCTCAAATATGTGACAGAAGCTATGAAGTGTGCAGAGGGTTACTAAGCACTTAGGGGGCTTAGAGCCTTGTCAGGGAGATGCCTGCAGTAGCTCACCATTTTATCACGTGCATGGAGATATATGCAGGATAATTTTTTCCCCTGTCAAACTTGAATAAAACACAACAGAAGGATTTTGATAAAGAAAGATCTAAATTTTATTTTTAAAATTTAGAAAAGGGCAAAATACAGCTAGGAACAATTTTGGTTGTGTTTTCTTATTTGTGAAGTGAATATTTGGATAACTTTAAAACCAATTTGACCATTCTCTCCTTCTTTGATGATGATAGCAGGATGTCCTGTACAATAGGGTGATGGAATGAGCAACTCTGAAGTCCATCTCTTAGAAATTAGTCAGTGTTAGCCCCCTTTTGACTAAGACTCTAACAAGGAGAGTTGGTTCCCTTAATGATTCTTTCTATCTTCATGCATGTGGTTGTAGTCATTTTCACACTTTTGGCTCATCCTGCTAGGTCTTTACAAAGATGCAGATCAAAAAGACTATTTGTGCCTGATGTACTGAAATGGGTTTGAATTGTTAAATCTGGTTTGGGCATGTTAAATAAATCCAGAAACTAGTGGTTTGCAAAGGTTGCTGGTGAAAGTATGAAGCTTATGAAGTCAAAATTGCAGCACACACAAAAATGCCAGGTGTAGTTGCCTTTTTCTTTTTAATTGTATCTAGAGATAGAAAACCCATAAAATAAAATGGATGCTACTATTATGGCTGACTTTTTTTTTTTTAGATTAGTGCTTCTGCCATTAATTAGCCCCAGATATGCACTTTTGCTTGCTCTTTTTAATTCTAAATATGACAAAAGAGTATAGATACCAAATGTAATGATTGCTTAAAGCAAATATAATACACACACATAAAATGAACACTTGCTTCATGCAAAACACTGAATAGAAACAGGGGAAACAGAACGTTGAACAGTTCCTACCCACAAAGAGGACACACGCTAAAGGAGAGAATAAATTACTCATTTTAAAGAGATACACCTAAGTCTCATAAATTTGTGCAAAAGGTATATGAAGAGAAAAAGCCAAAATCCAGTTGATTAGATAGGTTTTTATCTTTGATATACTTAAATTACTTCTTTCTTGCACACTAGGGTAATTGCTTTGAGTCTCAGGCTTGGTGTCAAGTGATTAGTAACTCCAAATAAGCTTTTAAATGATAATTGTTTGCAGATATGATCTGCCTCATATGTTTGCACTTTAAAGCTATAAAAATCCGTAACAAAGAAACTATTAGTATAACAGACTTTGGAAAGGTTAATATATTTGCTTTAGGTCGTTGACTATCATACTAACATCCTTCAATGTTATTATATTTAAAGATAAAAACAATGTATTTCAGTTAGGTAAGCTCTCTAGATGTGTTCTACAGTTCTCTGGAAAACTCTAGAATATTAGTTGTTACTTGTGATTGGAATATTTCTTTCTTAATTTTCATTATTCTGTTAAAATTGAGCCATAATTTTTCTATTGGGAAAACTGGGGAAATGTCCCATAATTGGGTTGCACTGAATTTTTTATTTAAGTATAAAGAAAAAAACAGAAAGGGGCCTGATACAATAGATAGTACTTACACACCGAGTTTGAACAAGGGCTAGCCAGAAAGACATCTGGTAAGCAGCTTGGAAAGTCATTTCAATGTGAATGGAAAGGAAACTTTGAATTTTAAAATATTAGAAAAATGCACATTACTAGAAAAAAGAACAAACCAACAACTTGAGAACTGTACTCAGATTCTCTCAGTGTGTACTTTTCTCCTACAACCTAAAATTATCTTAGCCACTAAGAAAAAACCTCATAAGTTTCCTTTCACTTCTAAAATTCTATGATCCTATGATCTCACTCTATTTACATAAAATTTACATACTTTAGCATTACATTTAAGTAAAGCCCTGTATTTGAGGGGAAAAAAGATATTCTCATTCATTTAATTTAATGGGTGCTTACTGAGCAATTTCTGTGCTTCAGTCTTTATCCTCTAGCTGGAGACATAGAAGAGTGAATGCTCAAGATCTTAGATGGATTACTCTAACAAAAATCTAGACAGTCATCTAACATAAAAACCTATGTGAAAAAAATCCAAAACATTTACAGGCCATAAAGAGAGAGGTAGGCATTTTATTTCCATTTTAAATATTCATTTTCACCTTTTTCATCACTTTTGCTACTTATTATTTGGAGTGAAGATGTTTCTCACATCAAGAGACTGAATTTGCAGTTCAGCCCTTTAAGAAAAAAAGACTTTTTAAAAATTGCAAGAGATGACTCAAGTACTGCAATAATATTTCAAAACAAAAAATGTGTTATTTGTAAATCTTGGGCAAAAATTAGATGCAATGTGTGTTTTTAGCATAGCTTAGCAAGCATTGTATAGTAAAATAGTTATTAAAGTATAAAATATAACTCAAGCTAATTTATATTTATTCTATATAAAATTCCCTTGCAATAAACAGAATTTTATTCTAATATGGATTACTTTGGCATAGAATTCTACATTCAATATTTAGCATGGGATTCTTATTTTTCACTCTAGTCAAGGGTATTTACTTATTGAGGTAACAAAATAACATCATTTCATTACGAAATAAAGACGACCATAGATTCTGGAAATGAATTAATCAACAACAGGAGAGAAGGATCAAGAATAGAAATATCCATTGTTTTTATAGGGGACACTGGAGAGTCTAGCTGAGAGAAAGGTTTGTTTTGGATAATATTTAAGAGAAGGTCCTGGCTCTGCAGGATTCCTGCCATTAACCACCCACACATCCCTTTTAAGAAGTTTTCCATTTTACTGAAAAATGACACTCATCCTGTAATTGCAGACTCCACCCTGTTCTATCTTCATTGAACTCCAAAGGGCACTTAGTGAAAGTTATTCTAAATGCTTTGCAGGTGGCCACCAGGCACAGCCCAACTGGCTGAGCCATTGCTCAGTGGGTGTTGTTAAGGATCTGTAGTCTAATTAGTGATATGGTAACATTCATGATTTGAAAGTCTGAAGTTACTTTATTTTTTGGCTCACTTTATCTTCAGAAAATAAGATACTTATTTAATGCATCTGAATAAAAAAAAACTTGTATTTTCAACTTTTCCTATATGAGTGCACTATTGAATTTCATAAGCCCTATCTAGAGTAAGAGACAGAATGTCTGAGTCAAATTATGGCCTTAACACTCAGTAGCTGAATGTCATTGAGGAATCTCATCACTTTTGTTTCTCAGTTGCATCATCCATACAGTGAGAATACTCACTGTATGTAACTCTTGTAGTTATTCTTATATTAAGTTAGAAAAAACAACCTTAAGATAATACCATATTTTTATTACACTTTTATACATTTTCCCCTCAAATTTTCGCTCAAAATTTTACACCTCCCAATGCCCACATCTCATATTTGATCAAGGAAGACAAATCTGAGTTCTAAGACTTCTTTTTTTTTTTTCCCTATTCTATAACGTCATAACTGGTACTGTGCTTCAACTTTGGAGCAAACTCATCAAATTCCATTTGTTGACTTAAATTATGCAGCAGCATTGTGTTATCATGAAGTTCTCCAGAAAATTTTATTGTTCATAGTCAACAATTTTAACAAATGGGTGAGCAAGAAAAATGATGATATTGAGAGATAAGAATTTAAGGACTATTCTTTGACATTTGGAATAAGTTTACCTTATTCTTTTTTGATTGTTTAAACTACATAAGGGGTACTTAACATTTCACAGATGTTTTCCAGGAAAGTGTACTGTTGATAAATTGAAATTTCAGTCAACAAGTTACCTGAAACAATCACATTTTAAAGAAAGCTTATCAGAGTCAGCCCAAATGCTTTTTTTTTAGCTGTGATAATAATGGATTTTAATGAAAAAGCAAGTTTTGTTTTGCTGAGCAACTGCTGGAAGTAGTTATGCCTTAATATTGGATTAGAGTTTACATGGCCAGAAGCAAACTCAGACTTTAAGAGAATAAACATCATTCCCTTTCCTAGGAATGAAAACAAAACAAAACAACAAAATATCCTGAAGGTAGCATAGGAGCAAATGTCCCAGAAGAAAGCAGAAATGTTTCTTTGCAGCCTGTGCATATCAGGTAACCTAATTCAGATAAAAGCCAGAAGAGGGAAAAGATTTTACTATGAAAATGACAGTTATTTTTGTAATAACAAAACACATAATTTCCTGTTTTTCCTTATAATGATGAAAAAGTTAGGTAAGTCTTTTGAGACTATCAGGACACTTGCAGTTTCATGCTTTTAAACAATTTACAAAGCTTTTCTAACAAAAATGAGGCTGTTAGATTCTTAAAATTTTTTCTCAATTTACCTGCTACAATCAAGCATTTTATTGCTGTTCCTTGAGAACAGTGAGACATATTAATATTATTATAGAGTAATCCTGTGTTGGTATTTGTAATATCAAAGAATGCAACATAGAAAATATAACTATTCTGCTTTGTAACCTTCCTGAGTTTGATTTTACAGATTGAATCTCAAAATACTACACTGGGATGGGGCAGAGGTGGGGCAGAAGAACAAACCTATTAGTTTTGCTAACTTTTCTTTCATAATGTCATTAGTGATATCATAAAGAAATCTGAGATTGCTCAGAAAATAGTACAAAACCTGGAAATGTTATGATGTTATGATATGCTTCTTCACCATTAATCAAAGAATTTTAACTTAACCAGTGTATTGGTCAGGGTTCTCTAGAGAAACAGCTAGGTCAGTCTTTCTCTCTCTCTCTCTTTCTCTCTTGGTGGAGAGAGAAACTAATTTTTAATAACTGGTTCAAGTGATTGTAGTGGAATCCGGCAAGTACAAAATTTGCAGGTAGACCAGCAGACTGGAGACCCAGGGATGATTTGATGTTGCAGCTCAAATCTGAAGGCAGTCTACAGAGGAAATTCTTTCTTTCTCAGAGACCTTGCTTTTTTCTAAATAAAGCCTTCAGCTAATGAATATATTAACCTAAAAATAAAAGGCCAAAGTGAGAGTCGACAAAGTGTTTTGTTTTGTTTTGATTCAACAGAATAGCTATTGAGGAAGCACTGATTCAGGCAGAAACCCAAATAATGTTCTGATTAAGGCAGTGGGTATTTATGAGAAAAGAAAGGGGAACAATTACATCAATAATAGGAAAGTAGTTTTAAAAGTCTAGATAAGCTAACATAGTGATGCTAATTCTAAAGAATGTCTTCAACTCTAAATCCTGTAGTCATAACAAACAGTTGTTTGTAAGACCATGCTACTTTAGATCCAGTTCAAAGGTTATTTTGCCCAGTTTCAACATTCCAAAGGTTTAGAGGTTAAGACTCGCAAGGCAGTCTCTCTGAGATAGCAGCTCCGACTCCATTTTAAAATGGCTCCTTTTACGTTATTTTTCATAAGTTCTATCATTATGGAAGTTAATCTACTTTACTCAAAGTCTACTAATTTAAATGTTAATCTCTTCAAAAAAACCTTCACAGCAACTGGTATTTAATCAAAATCTGGTACTGTAACTAGGCCAATTGACACATAAAATTAACCATCATGGTCATTGATTGGTGAAATGAAGTGGCCTATCCAGGACAATAGCCGCATTGAAACTGGAGAGCAACTGAGTCCAGGGCTCATGCTGCCTGTGCTGCTCATGCTGCCTGTGCTGCTTAGCCAGTAGACTGACATAGAAGTAGGGCTTATTTAGAGTAAGCACTTATTGTCAGAGCACCAGTGATCTGAGATGGCAGCAAGTTAACACCTTCAAAAACTGCCTTGCCTTCTCAGTCTGGCTTAGGGTATTTAAGGGAAAATCTGGGCATTATCCCAGGGGCTACATGACATTTCAGGGGCAGGGTCGGGGGGATCTGTTGTCCTTCTCGGAGCTGTTCCTCTGGTTACATGGTCCTCCAGTGCCGTTAGGAACCTAGGAACAAAGATGGAAGTAGTCTGGAAGGAATGCTAGACCAGAAGGATCGTGATCAGTAAGCAGAAGGGTGTTAATCATGAGTTTTAGGACAACTTTCTATGGAAGGAAACGTTACAAGCTCTGGGTCAATCCACTGGGGACAATCTATTTTTAACCTATAGGGCAAGGAAAAGTGAAGCCAGGGATGCTGTGAGGCCTCTTCTACATGTAGCCGCCAGCCCCCGATAGACACACGGACCATGAGAAATCAGTGAGTTATAGGAAACACACACTTTATTCAGCCAGCTGGGTCTGCCAGGGGTATGCAGATCACAAATTAAGCAGCCCCGAAATGTAGAGGTATAGGGTTAAGCCCTAAACCCCATTCTTAATCCTGTTTGAACACACAAGTCTATTTTTCTTCTTTTTACTAACTGTCAATCCACAGGTTGGTTGTGCAAGCAGAGGGTATAGAAGCAGAAAGCTTATTGTTAGAGCATTATGTTCCCATAGGTGATAGTCAATCAGTAATTTTCCAGCCAGCACATTCCCCACTGGCCTTAGCGGAAAATCAAATCCTTGATTCTTTATGTGGAATTAATTCTTTTCCTTATATATCTAAATAAGAAATTGAGGAAACGTAGACCAAAAGTTAATAAGAGAAGGAGGATTAAAGGTCCAGCTATAGCAAATAGGAGAGTTGTTAGAACATCCTATGAAACAAGTTATTTGATTCTAATCTTTGTTTTTCCCTGGCATCTAAATTTCTCTGTACTAGTAGTAAACTTTCTCTAATTATTCCAGAGTTATTGGCATAGAAGCAACAGGTTTCAGTTAGAGCCATACATAATCTATCTTGTTCTAAGAATAATAAATCTAAACCTCTTCTATTTTGGAGGACTACTTCAGCTAGTGAATCGGCTTGAAGTTCTAGCCTGCTGAGCTTAGTTAAATTTAGAGGAATTCCTATCCGACATAGTAAAGGGGTTTTGGGTTTAGGCACAAACAGCAATCTTGTCCTATGTCTGGGGTAGTCTTATTTAAGACCCTGTGTATTGTCGTTAGCAGAGTTATTAATTCTCCTTCTGGTTTTGGTTGTGGCTAGTCAAATGCCTGGGCTAAAGGGGGAAAAAGGAAGAAACAGCGGGTTAGACTTATGTATGCTTGAGTCTTAGTCTTAAGGGCTCGTCTTCCTGAGCTGTCCACTTTCGTGCTGCCTTCACATGGGAGTGACGAATCCATGATGGGATGCCATATACTTTAACTGCAGTGGGTATTATCAGGTATACAATGAAGGGTTACTTTCATTGGACTAGAACCATTTGGGTTCTAGTCCAATGAAAGTGAATTTCTGGATCCACACAGAGTCCCCACGCTGAAACTGATGAAGAAGTCTGTCCCTCGGGGCTGAATGGGCAGCATGAACCCAGGACTAAATCTGCTTCTGTACACTTTGGAGGGCCTGTAAAGACCTAAGTAAGACAAGGTTACATAGTTCTGCCTTTTTCTCATCTTCTATTTTAGGTACTAAAGGTGGGGGTTTTTTAAAGAAAATTTTAAATGGGGTGAATCCATTAATATACGAAATATACCTGGCTCAGAGAAGAGCGAAGGGGAGAAATTCTACCCAGGTCCCACCAGTTTCTAATCCTAACTTGACTAATGTCTCTTTTAGGGTCCAATTCATTCACTCTACTTGGCCCGAACTTTGGGGCTGGTAGGCATAGTGGAGTTTCCATCGCAGATTTAGGTAGCTAGCCAATTGTTGTGATACCTTTGCTATGAAGCCTAGCCCGTCATGCTGCCCTAAAGTTCCAGGGACACCAAAGGAGGAAGAATTTCTTGTAGTAGTTTCTTAGTAACTACTACTAAGGCAGTCTCTTTCCTGGTAAAGACATCCTGAAAAGATGTCTATAAAAACAAGTAAATATTTGTAGCCCCTCACAGACAGTGTTACCTCAGCAAAATTGATTTCCCAGTGGTCCCCCAGATAAGTTCCTCTTTCCCTATGCCTAGGTTCTTCTATCTTCCCCTTCTTTGGATTAATTTGGGCACAAGCTGGGCATCATGAGGCAATCTCCTCTGCAGTTCTTCTCTCTTTTAACAAGTGAAAGTAGAGGTCTAAAGCTTGGAGCATCTTAGTTCACTCTAGGTGTGTGGTCTGGTGTAGTTGGTGAGTCCTTCCAAGGACCCGTGAGAGCCCAATTTTTCCATCTGGGGTTGTCCACCACCCCTGTTGGTTCCTAGTGGCTCCCTTAACTTGAAAATACTGTTTTCTTCTGCTTTATAGGTTGGAGATGGAGGCAGTTCTGGGTAAGGGACAACAGTCAGTAGATGTGGTGGGGGCCTTACTGGCCTTGTGGCTGCTGTTCTTGTCTCTGCATTGGCTCATCGGTTTCCCTCAGCTACAGGACTATTCCCTTTTTGATGCCCTTTACAAAGAACAATAGCAAGAGCCTTAGGCATCTATATGGCTTCAAGTAAGGCTAAAATCTCCCCCCTTGTTCTTGATGTCCTTCCCAGCTGAAGTCAGAAGCCTTCTTTCCTTGTAGATGGCTCCGTGTACATGTGCAGTGGCAAAGGCATATTGGCTGTCAGTGTATATTGTGACTGCCTTATCCTTTCCCCATCTTAGTGCCTCAGTGAGAGTGATGAATCCTGCCTTTTGAACAGAAGTCCTATGAGGAAGAGCTGTTGACCGCTACCCCAGCATACCTCCTTCCTTCCTGCATGAAGCTGCTACCGTCTGTGAACAGAACTTTAACGGCCTCAGGCAGAGGGGAGTCTTTAAGGTCTGGCGATGAGGAACACACAGCGTCAGTGAAATCTGTGCAGTCATGAAGTGGGGTCTTGGGGTCTGGGTCTGGCAACAGATTGGCTGGGTTAAAGACAGTAGCTTTGGATTTTAGTCATATGTTTGGGGTCATCTGGTGCCTCTGTTATTGATCACCTTCTGGGCTATTTTGACAAGTTGGGACAGGTTTATCCCTGCAAAACCTTCTAATTTTTGCAATTTATGCAGGATATCAGGGGGTTGCCCGAGTAGCAAAGGCTATAGTAACTGCCCACTGGTTCTAGGGGGCTTCAGGATCAATGGGGGTGTATATCCATACGCCTTGTTCAAGAAACACTCCAGGGGATTCCTGAGATCTCTCCCTGTATAACTTTAGTCACCTTAGAAAGGTTAGTTGGCTGACGAGCAGCCATCCTAATTCCCCCAATTAGAATCTGGTGGTACCGATCTAATGCCATTCTCCCTGCCTGAGAATTGTGTCCCCAGTTGGGGCAGGTGGAGGGAAATTTCTCCTCAATATGTTCCCCTGCTTCCTCAACTCTCCTCCTTCCCGCAGCTGTCTTCTGTGTTTCAGTCTGAATGCATCTGCCGAGGTGAAGAGGGTAATTAAAAGCTGTTGGCAATCATCCCAGGTGGGGCAGTGAGTCTGAAAGACACTTTCTAAGAGTCCCATTAATGCCTGGGGTTTCTCGGAGAAAGGCAGATTCTGAGCCTTCCAGTTGTACAGGTCACTAGTCGAGAAAGACACATAAACCATAAAGGGCCTGTCTGTGTGATGTCTGTGCTTTTCCCAAGGGGAGGATGGCCGAGGTGGTGGTATAGGCTGGTGCCCCACCTGGAGCAGGAGCAGGAGGCCCATACAGGTTACCTGCCTGCATCCGAGGAGGTGAAGCAGTGCTATTTGGCCTCTGTTGTCCTGGATTATTGGGTGGGGGAAGGTCACTGTTCTCCAGTAGAGATTGGAGGACTGAGGGACTGGGCTGACTTGGAGATTCAGTTGCCATATGTTTTGAAGTGCCCACAACTAAGACTCACACTTAGAGAAAGGGCACACCAGTGGAGCCAAGGAGGGGGGTTCTGAACAAGGTTTAACCATTGATCAATGTAGGGAAACTGATCGGGATGTCCCGGGTTTCTCGTGACAATCTTCCAAAGATTCCTCACTAAACTCCTGTTAAAAACTGGTCCGGAGACCAGTTTACATCAAAAGACAGCCACTCACCTTTACACAATGTTCTTAGTCTGCCTGGAGAAAACTTTATGCCATAGTAAGCTCCCTCTACAAACCCTTCTTTGAAATGTTACAGGAGATACCCCAAGGGTGTCTTCTGTGAACTTGGGCCTCCCCGCATCGCTTGCGCAGAATACACAAGACAGACACTCAGACAAGAACAATTACTGGGATGTAGGTAGACCCAGAGAAGTCCGCCACCCACAACCTAGACAAGACCAAAGACAATAGACAGAACCCAATGACAGAGCACAGGAGGCGGTGTCCCACGGCCTGGACATGGTCTGGAAGATATGACTGCATCCAGTTTTTTCACGGACCCCCAATGACTGGTCAACAGAAACAGAAAGGTACCTTTTTATCCAGATGTGAGGCCTCAGAGATTCCCGTTGGGACCAGGAACAAAGAGTGTGTCCTAAAGATTGCATCCTTGACGATTGCATTGACCCCGTTTCAGCGTTCAAGGGCCCTGGAACATCTCAGGATGGCCACTCCTTTGAATTTGTAACAGGGACAGTAACCACTTTGGAGGCCAGTTTGATCTTAGATCTCAGGGCCACTCCCTGAGATCTCGCTGGGGCCTCTAAATGTTGTAGCCACCAGCCCCCAATAGAAACATAGTCCACCAGAAATCAGTGAGTTACAGGAAACACACTCTTTATTCAGCCAGCTGGGTCTGCCAAGGGTACGCAGACCCTGAATTAAGCAGCCCTGAAATGTAGAGGTACAGAGTTTTTAAGCCCTAAACCCCATTCTTCATCTTGTTTGAACAAACAAGTCTCTTTTTCTTCTTTTTACTAACTGTCAACCCACAGGTCGGTTGTGCAAGCAGAAGGTACAGAAAGCTTATTATTAGAGCATTATGTTCCCATGGGCGATAGCCAAACAGTAATTTTCCAGTCAGCACATACGGAGGTACCTACTGGGCCCGTCTTCCTGATAAAGTGATCAGTACATGTGTTCAAAAAAGACTTAAAATTAAAGTGTGTGTGTGTGCATGTGGGTTTATTCACACACATTTGAAATATGCCTGACATTATATTTTGGCCTAACCTCAGAACAATAAGTTATAAAGTTGAGATAACTGCTTAATCAATTTTTACCCATTTATTATTTATATAAAAAGTACTATTTCAAAACAATAAGATATAGAATTGTATTATTATTTTTCTCATATGCTTCCTGAGTATTTTACCATTTAAGGTATTATGGAGTAATTGGCTATAATTACTAATAGTTCCAATAATTCTTAATTATTCCTAAATATGCTCGATTACATATTAATTGGCTAGTCCTTAACCGGACTTCCTTTGAATTGCATTAAATGTGTCATATCTGACAGTGTAGGCTCATATTCATGTTACTGGATCTCAACTGACATTCCTTAGTCATTAATACAAGCAGTAACTGTTAGAGTTATCTCTAAGAAAAAAGATATTAAAAGAATGTGAATGAAAAAAGAGGTTCTATGGAAAGTAACCTCACAGAGTGATCTGATCATAAATTAACTGTCATGATAGATAATTATGCCTGAGGCATATAACTTTTTTAGTGAAAGGTTAATCTTTGCCTTAAGCAAGCCCTGTTCATTGTTTCTATGCATCTAGGTAAATGTCAAACCTCTCCGGACCACTCTTCTTGACACTTCCTTCAAAGAGTGCAAGAGGTAATCTAATTCCATCTTGCTTTTTCTGATGTTCATATAATCTTCCTTAATTCCCTCCTTAATCTCTAACGGGTAAAATAAACTGCAAACTGTTAGTCTCCAAAGCATTAATCTCAGTCTGTTGAGATCTTGCATCCAGATGTATCCTCTGTTTGGCTCAAATATATTTTTATAAAAATTCTCTATAGGTTTGGATATTCATACATTGACAAGAATAATACAAACATAATAACACTTAATTTTATTTGTTGTCTGTCATTATATTTAAATTATAATGAAATGTACCTAAATATATTTAATCTAAATGTAGAATCTGTAGGAATCACTGTTGAGTGAGTTTTTCTCCAAGAAGGCACTTAGTATGTAGACAACCCAGTTCTCCTTAATTTCTCCATTACTCTAACACTGCTAACACACACTTCTGACACCAGATGTGTGTGTGTGTGTGTGTGTGTGTGTGTGTGTGTGTGTTTCCTACACCAAATAATAGATCCACAAGTTACCCACAACTTCTTTTCAACTTGACTACAAATCAGAGGTATTTGGGAAGGGGTACAGAGCTTTCATGCCCACTCTGAGTATGCCACTTTCCCTGAGTCGCCATGTATTTACCAACCTGGAAGCTCTCTGAACCCTGTTGTTTTTAGCGTTTATGGAGGCTTCATTACATAGGCTTGATAGATTAAATCATTGGCTGTCAGTGATTAAGGTCAATCTGGGGTAGAGGGGAGAGTTTGGGGAAGGAGAATTGACTAGGGGAAATGTTACTAAAAGTTTCAACCCTCTAATCTGCTCCACTGGCAACAAGTCCCTAGCCTTAGATTACCTAAAAGTTTTCCAAAAGTCACCTCATTAGCATAACAAAAGACATCTTGATTTCTCTCAACACTTGGAAATTCCAGTGGTTTTAGGAGCTTTGTGCCAGGAATGGGATGAAGACCAAATATATATCTCTTATAAAAATCATAGTATCACACTTAGTAAATCCAGGGACTATACATAATGCTCAGAGTAATAATTCCTGTCCTTGTAAAGGTTTCTGTTTCACGTTTGAACTTCCACACATAGACTGACTGGCTTTAGAACCAGTTATTTTGTAGCCAATGAAGCAATGACCAGGAAATAAATAATGTAGATTTGTGATGGAGCAAGGGCTCGCTGCCAAAGGACATAGAAGCCAACACTATGGCACCAGTTTTGAAAAACGAAAAGGCTTTTATTGTGAAGTCAGCTGGCAAGGATACAGAAAAAAAAAAAAAAAAAGGCTCAAATCTTTTTTCCTGATCCAGAGTTGTGGGCAAATTTTAAGGATTAGAGGGAATAGTCTGGTATGCTGAAGTAATGGTGAGGTATGTTTTGATTGGAGAAATTTTGGAACTTGGCCATTTATGGTAAGGGGCTTTAGCATGGGATGATCCTAAACCATGAACTATTCCCTTCTGAAAAGTTTCCATTGTTCAAGTTCTGGTCATGTTCTAGTCCTTCCGTTCCATGGGAGGGGGAGATTTTGCTTCCAGATGCAACCAGAGGTCAGAATTGTCTCTTCTGCACATGCTTCAGGTTCATGACTAGTGGTTTTGGTCTGTTGTCTTTGACAAGTAACTCAGTCTTTTGTTAGAAACAGATTAGAGCCAGTTTGAGATGGTTCTGTGGTTACAGATTCATTTCCTTTGTGGACTTGTTGCAAGCAATGAAAGCAGCTACCAAAGTAACACCCTTGAATGAGTTTGTGTTTTTCCACAATGTCAGGTTTATTTAGTGAAACCATCTCAGATAAACCAATCAGATATCTATCCATACAAGTTAACACACAACACACAGAGAGGGAAAGCACAGAAGCTTATGCATAAGAACAAACGGATGAAAGTCCTCAGAGTCTCCAGGGAGATCTCTGTTGACTGGCAGTGCAGATAGTTGTGTGTCTGTCCCAAGCCAGCAGATACTGAGTCAGAAGGTCTGAGTTTTCGACCCATTACAACTCTTCATGATGCTCTCAGTTAGGCCTGAGTGTTGTCTGTATATGAACTGTACAAGGTGGGATCCTTATGCTTATTGGTTCCTGCAGATGAGAGTTGTGGCTGACACTTCTGTGGTTTTGGGCAGTACGGTCACACTCTAAGGGCATCCCCGTTATATGCTAGTTGACATTACTGTCATGGCTCCCATGGAATCCATTTTGTAAAGTCTAAAATGTCCTCATTTCTTTATGCTCTATATAGGACTCCAACTTAGAGTCTGAATATTTATGGTATGTTCCAAGTTATGCTTTACTCTCATCCCATTCTTTCTTTCCATGTGTGGGACTAGCTGAGAAAGTTGCGTAAAGATGTTACAACTTCAAATTACTTTTAGTATTTTCTTTTCCCTGTCAAAGTGCAACAGTGACCATTTTCATAAAACAAGAAATGGTGTGACAGTAAAAAAGTAAATGGTATGGGGTTAAATGGGAAAACAATTGATGTTTAAAGGTAAGAGGGATGATGAGGTAGAAGGCACTGGGAGGCCTTTGTGACATGATCAAGAAAACTGAGACATCTATGCTGACTCTAATTATACTTTTTCCACTCATTTTAATGCATGTAAAAACTAAGGAACAATTCCAAACTACTGGTCTGTGTTTATAATTTATGGAATTTTTACCAATTATCTATGGACAGAGTAAATGACTTACCATATAATCTTGCTTTGAAATGTTTGACTTTTTTGAGAGATCTCATACTTATTGTCCCAGTAGTCTTCCTGGTCATTTGGAGAGTATATTAATTTTCTAATGCTGTTGTGCAAATCACCAAAAATTTGGTGACTTAAAACAGCATAAATTTATTTTTTTAAAGTTCTAGAGGTCAAAAGTCTAAAATCAAAATGTCAAGCAGGACTGTGTTCTATTTGGAAGCTTCAAGGGAGAATGCATTTCCTTACCTTTTTTCTGCTTCTAGATATTGTCTGCATTCCTTGGCTCATAGCCTTTCTTTACATCACTCTAACCTCTTGCTTTCATAGTCACATTGTCTGTTGCTCATTCTGATTCTCCTACCTCACTCTTACAAGGACCTTTGTTTTAGCATTGGAACCTCTCAAATAATTCACAAAAATCTCACTATCTCAAGATCCTTAACTTTATCACACCTGTAACATCTGTTTTGACATGTAAAGTAACATATTTATAGGTTCTAGGAATTTTGAACATGGACATCTTAAAGGTGTCATTATTCAGCCTATCATAGGGATTAAAAGGGCACTGATTATTAGCCAATTTGACAGGTAAAGAAACTGAAATAATATTCTTACAGAGTCTTTTATGAATTTCTCTCCTAGTTAGTGGAAGAGACAGAGCTAGGATCCAGAATTCTGGACTCAAATTGTGGGAGTTCTTTGTAATCCAATTGGGATTTCTTGGACTGAGATTGTGCCAAGTAGGCACTTCCACTCTGATCACATTTCTACCCAGGACAGACTGACAGTCAGTGACAATACCTAAAACTCAGTGCTTGATAGTTAGTTGTACCTTAGAGTCGTAAGGTTTGAATTCTGCACCTCTACCACAGAGACAATTACAATATATCAATTAGTTGCTTGCCTTGGATCAGAATTGTGGGGGAAATAAATGGCACAACAATTTCTCACTACTGGCATACTACCTTAATAAGTATTTGAATAATCAGTTAACTTATTTTTTGAGGTGACGTGTGGATACTCTCTTATATCAATCATAAATAAAAAATTGGTCTGACAATTACTAAGAACAATGTAAAGACAATACAGTGGCCCATATTATCTAGATATTTATTATCTATGTCTTACCAATTAGAAAATTACAATTAATGAGGTAAAGGGCACTATAATAGGAACATATTTACAAATGAACTGACCATTTATAAAATTAATTCCCCAATTTAGAACTAGGTAAAATAGCAGTTCCCCCCTTATCTTAAGTTTTATATTCTGTGGTTTCAATTACTCATAGTCACCTTAAGTTCTAAAATATTACACAGAGAATTCCAGAAATAAACAATGTATAGGTTTTAAATTGTGTGCTGTTCTATGCAGCATGAGAGAATTTCGAGCCATCCTATTCCATCCTTGTTGGGTATGTGAATCATCTCTTTGTTCAGCATATCCACGCTGTATATGCTACTCACCGATAGGTGCTCAGCAGCCATCTAATATCAGATCGATATTTCTATAGTGCTTGTGTTCAAATAACATATATTTTATTTAATAATGTTACATTTACATAATTCTAATAGTATATTACTATAATTGTTCTATTTTATATTATTGTTAACAATCTCATACTGTGCCTAATTTATAAATTAAACATTATTACAGCTATATATGTATGTATATATAGGGTTTGATACTATCTGTGGTTTCAGGCATCCACTAGGGGTCCCCCTGTAGGAGGATACATTCCAAAAAGATACTACTGTATTCTTCTCTACTTATCATCTTTTTGATTTTTGAATACTGTGAACACTAAACAATACAGTGCAATTACTATGAGAATCAGTTACAACTGATAATTCTGATTTTGCAATAAAATATTAGAGAATTA
>PVKZ01000129.1:797500-1097637 GCA_004027375.1 Macroglossus sobrinus
GCCTCTCTGTTCAAAGAGAGGAGGTTACCCTTGTAACTATGTTTAGCTTAGATTTGGCAGAATAAAAAAAGCCAAATAATCCTGGCAGATATAGAGACCACTATGTCTGCATTATATCCAACCATTGTTTGACTCTACATAAATAGACTTTTCTTTGTTGTATATAATTTGAGTTTATGTGCTATGGTGTTCCGTTTTTACCTATAACTCAGCTGGCCAGACTCTAGATTGTTTACAGATAAGGTGTCTGTTTCTGCATGGTGTAGACTTGATGCTGATGGCTTCTATGTCCTTGGTTTGGTTAAAGAACTGTTTGGGAAGGCAATTCAAGGGATTGTGGAAGCATAACATATTTGCTTTTATGACAATATATAAGCTTATAAATGGAGATGATTTATCAGTGTTTGCAATTCAAGGGATTGTGGAAACATAACATATTTGCTTTTATGACAATATATAAGCTTATAAATGGAGATGATTTATCAGTGTTTGCATCAATCCCATCGGGTGGGTGGAAGCTAAGTAACATCCATAAAATTAACATCTGTGGGTCAGCTATATGCTGAATGCTGTATTTACAAGGATTTTTTCCATTGGCACCGCTCTTCCAAACATTGCTTCTGTTTCCCTCTTCACAGGTTCCTTGATAAATCAGATGTAGAAAAAGGCAGGCTACAGGCAAGGCACAGATGGATGAATAAGAGCACTAGATTAGCAAGGCTGGTGACTCAGATTTTAATTAGAGAGTTGACAATGATTTGCTGTGTGATTTTGAATGAGTTATTTAATTTTTCTAAGCCTCAGTGTTCTTAACTAAAATTGGGAGACTTATCTCATAGACAGAAGAGGTTCCTTTTGGCTCTGACATGCAGTAGGTCTACTGAAAAATGTCAAGGAAATGTTAATTATTTCAGAGGCTTGAGAGGTTTTTAGGTCTTCACTTCGTGGTGAAGGCAGAGTTGAGGAAGCAAACATCAAAACAGGGGCCTCCTGAAACTGAGCTCTGAGGAACAGGAGATAAATAGGAAATTCCTTTCTGCCCTATATCTGTCTTGTAGTTTCTGTCATCGCTGTAATTTTTCTCTCTTGCTTTAAGTTCTCATCCTTTATTCCCAACTGCCTCTCGTATTTTTTTAATCACTCACCCATATTACATGATAACCATCCAACTAATCTCTAAATTTCGGTCTTCCACAACTCTAATGAATTTTACATTCTTCCAGATTATTGAAGTAAAATCTGTTAATGTTACTGTATTACAGCAAATTCATACTAAATAAAAACACAGGGTGAATTTCTACTGAAATAGTTCAAACAAAGCCATTTACCTCTATAATTTGGCTTAAATATTATTTTCTGAAAAGAATTCTCATTACTCTTTACACAGTTTATGTTCCAGCAAACTGTCATTGTGACATTTCCTATTGATGTGCCTTGATGTGTTTGACATTTCTATTCTTTCTGAGAAAGATTCCAGAAATGTCTTTTCAACTACATCTTCCCAAATATCTACACACCAAACTATATCTCTTTCAAGGTTTAGATAAAATATCACCACATCCTCAAAGTTTTTTGTAATACTCCATTTGAAATACTATTTTCATTTAAAATTCTATAGCATACTTATACTCTTTATACTGATATTTTATAATATAGACATATAATCTGAGTATGATTCTTTTCTAATTTTATATTGCCTTACAAACAGTAATTACTCAACAAACATTTGATGAGTTGATAAATAGGCACAGATAATTTATCATCCACTTGTATACCACACTATGATTCTAAATGAGAAGGAATAGAACTAGAAAACAATAATAACAATAACAATAATAACAATAATTAATAAATAATAGATTGAACTCTATTTCTTAATTGGAAATTTGTTTGCCTATTTTCATAAAGCTTTAAGATCCTGAATAGTTGCTAGAAATTGAGAAATCTTTGTTACTCAACTGATTATTTCACCACTGTTTATTTCTTAGCTGAATGATTGATCATATTCTTTCATATTCAAATAGTTTCTCTGTTACATACCACATGACATATATATCAAGTTGCTCACTTTTGTTTGTCTCACATGGCATACTGATTTGATTTTTTAGTTCATAGAGCCAATATATAAATTGCATAAATTCTCTTATCCAAGTTCATCCATTACATGGGCGTACATCTATTTTGATGTTTCTCTGATAGTAGATAATGAATTTGAATTATTTCTGGTGAGATTTTTAAGAAAAAATGTAGAAAATATACAGCTGTTGAAATAACTTGCATTTTCAAAATTTATGATATTGTTTCTTTAAGACCTTTTTTAAATCACTCTTTGGTAGGAAAAATTATAATTTATGTGAGTTGAGACAAAGGGAGTACATTAGATGGGGTTTATTTGAGCACACCAGTAACCACATTTCCTCAAAGGGTGATTCATTTTTTCCTAAGACAATTTATTTTACTTCTCTGCAATTAAAATTTTCTTCTCGTGAGAACAGTGAAAATGAGTACCAGGAAAAAATGTATAACAAGCAATATAAATTGTGTTTGGGGATTACAGCTTTATATATTACAGTTCCATCTTAGCTGAGTAAAATCTATGAGTGCTCATGTACTTTTATCATAATAGAGAACTTTATCTTCAAATTGAAGAATTAGAGTGATATTTTGCTTGTTTTTCTCTGAGCTGCAAGAAATGGGTGATAAATGAAAATGAGATTGAAAAATTAGCTATTCAAATGTTAATTAATGTTACTTGAAGAATATATAATATCACTGGTAATGATTATAAAATAGGTTAATATTATATGCCTAAAATATTATATTTTGTGCCCATCACACCCTGCAACAGAAAACTAACACTTTTATTTTATTTCCCAGATATATAATAGAGTTCTCTAAGGGATGTTCACACTACAGTTTCTAAACTGTTTTTACATTATCTAGCCTCTTCTTCTGCTCTTAGCATCCCAAGACTGAAGGCTGCTGCCTGTAAATCAATTAGAAGTTTTTCTCCTGTCATTGCTAGTGATGCCTATCACGACAGTAGCAATGTCTCAGCCAAAGCTGCATTCTTCATTCTAGACCCTTTAGAATCTAGACAGGGAAGGAAAAATGACCTCATTTGTCACCTAGTCTTTTATTTTTTAAATAATTATTTTACAGTTTTTGTTTTATTTTTTTTAATGCTTAAATGTTAATAAAATCTCCAGAGTATAGTTATATCTGTTTCTGGATTTCAACCCTCTTCCAGAATTCCAAAGTCTCTTGTGTAAACATTTTTTTCAACTTCCATTTGTCAATATTTATTTTGTACCTTTGTGTATAAGGGAGTGTGCACACAAACTTTTTGCTGTTGTGGTGGTGGATTATTGCTCTCTATGCTTCAATCATACCTCTACCCATGACATTTACTGTGTGACTCTACACTTAAGGACAGTATAGTCAATAGAAGTTTATTCATTTGTAACAACCAGCTTTTTCTGCATAATAAGCAACAGCAAAATATCCAATTGGCATGCATCAATGTGGTTATTTTTACAGATCTGTTAGTCATTGAGGGTCAGATGACTCACACTAGGCTCAGTAGGTGGCTCTGCTCTGCTTCAGTAGCAGTGGACTAGAAGCTCTGCTTCTTGCTGCAGATTTGTGGGTTGACGGGGGGAAGAGTTCTGCTTCCCCCAGTCTATTATTCTTTTTGGACCACAGAATTCACCAAAGTATGTTCGTCTCATGACAGTGGTAAAAATATAAGAGTCAAGCCAAAATATGCAAGTCTTCTTCCCCATATCATTGCTGTATAAGTCACTCAGCCAAACTATAATCAAAGGATAGGAATATATACACTGCCAACTGGATTTTATCTTTTGCAAAGTACCTGTTGAAGTGTTTTCTCACCTTTCTATTGGAGTGTATGTCTTTTTATCTGGCTGAATTTTAAGGATATTTAATACTTTTACTCAGAATCTATTCCTACTCTTCTATTAACATTAACTCCCAGACAACAAATTTATATTGCCATCTAACAGAACCTATCTTTGTTCAAATGAAAGTGTCCTCCAAAAAGGGAAGACTTAAATTTACCATATTTACTACTTTCATATCTCCAAATGACATGTTCTAGTTATTCAAATTGCTGGATTTATTTTGATGTGAAATGAAAAACTCCATGGTTATATCAATGATGTTTGGGTTATAATGATGCAAAAGACATTCCATTAATCCATGAATGATGAATTTTGCAGAATATAATTCATATGGAAGACAAATACGTATCATACATGTAAGCGTGAATACTGGTAGATAAATGAAAGGAAATGCGTCAATGAGATCAACCTGTCCCAGGTTCTTAGCTGGTTTCCCCAGTGACTGCAGCCATATCAGAGGTTCACATTGACTTTTTTATTTACCTGGTTGAGCTTTCAGCAGTGACAGTATATAGATCAGTCTTGGTGAGAAGACATTCATGTTTTTATACTATTCATCATCTCCCAACTACCAAGGCTAATTTGTATGTGGATCCATTTAATAAGTATGGTAGCTATAGAGAAAAAAAAATGATGAATAGCCATAGGATGTCATATTTCTACCTGATTTTTTGATAAAGTTTGATAGGTTTTCACACTGGGTGCAATTCAAAATCTATATGTACTCTGAGAGGTGCATTTCCAGATATTTTTGTCACCAATTTTCCTATCTTTTTCTTTACCAGACCAAACTGACAACTCATTATCATTGCCTATGACTTGATGTAGAACTGTGAGTCATGTTATCTATTTTCCCATTAAGAATGGGCAGCCATGTATATTGTCTGAGTATAGGGAACTCCACATGAGGCCATAGGTGGAAGCTGAAGAAGAATCAGCAATGAAAACAGGAACAGGCATTCTGAGAATCTGATTTATCTGCTCAAGCAACATACTTGTATGTTCTGACCTGTTAAAACATAATATTGTGTATGTCTTTTCCACATAATGATATTGATGCTGCATTCACTTACTTTCATGGCTTATTGAATCAGGTAACACCTAGTTTATTTGAAGAAGGCCAGTTTATTATAGTCACTTTGTTTTCTTTGGTCAAGTTTTCAGTCTCTACCAAAGTTTAGTAGCAGTCAAATAACTACTTCTTCAAAAAGAATATTCATACAAGAGAAAATATATTTTCTCCAAAATTGTGGTTTACACTGACTGTCCTATTGGAGCCAAGTAGAGGCTCCATTAGAACATTTCTATTTGCCATAAAAACCTATGATTACTGTTGGTTCTACTGGGTTACAAGGCTTAAGTAGAAAAACTAATTGTATCGCAACTTGACTCTGCTGCAGAGAAGTTTCTTGCTCTGGGTCCACTCACAGTTATCTATTTATGTGTTAAATCAAGTAAGAATCCCAAATGTGGTTTGTGTTGATTTCTAAGTCTGAAAAAGTCCATCATATATTGTACTTTTTAACAACTGGTAGCTATTACAGAATACAGCAACCTGTTTTTCCTTTAGCTTAGGTATCCATAGATGTCATGGACCACTGAATCTCTAGAAATTTCACTGCTATGCTAGGGTCTTAATTTTTAGGGAGTTTATCTTCCATACTCTGATATGCTTGACAGAAAGGCATCTTGATACTAAAGTATCTGGTACATTGTATTCATAGGTGCAATAATAAAGTCATCAGTATAGTGGATAGACATGACGTTCTTTGAGACTGTGAACTATATTATGACATAAAGCAGGAGAATTAACTTAGCTCTAAGGTAAGACAGTAAAGGTGTATTGATGTCTTCAATATATAAACCTCAAATTAATTCTGATATGCCTTGCTATGGAGAAGTTTATTTGCCTGATCATTAGCTGTATGCCACTAGCTGTGTTGATTTGCTACAGTAAAGGTACACATCTGGAGGAAAGCTGCAATTAAAATCAGTCTTTCATAATTAGCGATAGCTCATCATCATCATAGATCCATTTAACTTTTGCATCAGACAAACAGACAGTGTAAGCAGGGATGGGCTATGAATCATTACCCTTGTATCTTTCGAATTTTTGATGGTTAGAGTAATTTCTAACTGACTCAGAAATGGAGTATTGCATTTGGTTTAGTATTGTAGCAGGAAGGAGTAAACTTTGGAATTTATACTTGGTTTTTCTAGTATATTAGCTCTCAGTCCATGAGTTGGGAAGCCAGTTTGTGGATTTTTTTTTTTTTTTAATTTGCTGAGTTCAGCGACTTCAACTAAATATAGGAATTAACATGCGGGAACACCACAGAATGTGTTCACTGATTAACTAGGCCCAGTAAAAAATGAACTCAGGTTAAAGCTCCATTTATCACTGACCTATCTTGTATAAGTACTACAGTACTATTTTATTTCCCCAAATTAGCATTATTTCAGAGACAGTGTCCCTAAAGTCTGGTTTTTACTCTTTTCCAAGTTCATAGTCATTTTGCATAAATAGCTTCACGGACAGTCGGAAACAACTTGATGAAGTATTTACAGAATATATTTGTAATAGTTTAATCTTGTTGATGTAGCAAAGTACCACAAATTTGATAACTTAAAACACCACCAATTTGCTATCCTACATTTCTGTAGATTAGAAGTCTGATACAGGTGCTGTAGAGGAAATCTTTTCTTGCCTTTTCCAGCTCTGGAGACTGCCCACATTCCTTGGTCCTTGGCTCCTTCCTCCATTTTCAAAGCCAGCAACGATGCAACTCTCTGGCCATTCTTCCTAGCCACATCTCCCTCTGACTCTACGAGTTCCTGTTCTGCCTCTCTCATCCACATTTACAGACTCTTATTACTACATTAGATTTATCTAAATAAGGCAGAAAAATTTCCCTATTTTAAGGTCAGCTTAATATCATATGCAATTTTAATTCTACTTTACCATGTAATCTAACATAGTTACAGGGTTTCTGAATTAGAACAAATGCATCTTTCGGAGATCATTATTCTGCTTACCACCTTACTATGGCCTGGTTGCAGAGAACTTCCTCAAGAAGATCAGACACCCCTTCTATAAAGGATTGCTAACTGGGTGAGAAACCATGACTTTCTATGTTGATAGTTCAAATAAAGAGTCTGCTCACCATGAATAAGGTTTTTTGTTGTTGTATAGATAAAGTAACACTTTAGTAAACTGACTATCTATTTTATTCCTTGGCTTAACGTAAAGAATAAAACACTTTCATAGATTCTTTTATGTCAAAATACTTTAATTTCCTCTCTATTCATGATGCCTATTGCAATGTTGGTGCCACATTATCTCTGATCGATTCCTTTACTTCAGAATTTCATCATCTCTATTGAATTCAGAAAGCCCATTTCAATGGCAGCATCTTTCACCATCTTTTCTAACCTATAAAGGACATGTATTGGGAGATTTTATGGATGCTATCTCTCTTGTTATTACTTACTTTCTTAATGCCTTAGGAAAAGGAGTGTCCACTGGGTTCTGGTGGATATAGTCAAGGAGAGTGTGTTCTATCTGTATATAATACATTCAATCTAAAACCAAGATGCAGGCAATCAAATAAATAATATATTAGAGTCATTTTTTAGTTGCTCACAGTAATATATGACATGAAGAAACTTGATTAAAGACATCTATATTAATAAGTTTATTCTTCCTTTCTGGAGTTCATGGAGTCCAATCCCATATACATTCCCAAAGTCCCAGCTGATATAAATTAGCAAAATATTGTAATTCTTTGGTTTATAAGCTATATCTTTATAGAGAATATTCTATATTGGTAACTACTTATGGACTTGAGAGTAATGAAGGATATTTGGATGGATTATGAGGAAAATAGGATGTCCCTTGTGAAGCAACCTTTACAGGTAAAGCCATCACAGGGGCTTTAAGCATGGAAGGGCTTATATACTTAGAGAGAACAGAGGTTACTTCTGTTGGCAAAGGAAGCTCAGAAATATTTAGAGGCTCAAGTTGCATAAGAGCCTACCTAAAACACCCAGTTACAAAAATCAGAGACTCACTTATTTCAAGTAATCTCTTGAATTAAATAAAAAATGACTTGTTGAAGTTGCATTTTCAACTTGAGTTTTGATTGTGAAAATATGCATGTTTAATCTTTTAAATCTAATCCTAAACCATGTGTTCTCTGGCACTACTAAAACAGGGGTCTAAAAACTGAAAGCTACAGCCTATGGCCTATGCTAAGAATGGTTTAACATTTGTAAAGAGTTAAAAAAAAAAGAAAAAGAAAAAGACTATGTAAATAGACTGTATGTGGTCCCACAAATTCTGAAATATTTACTATCTCACCCTTTATAGAAAAAAAATTGCTGAACCTTGAACAAGTGATTATTTTAAGGTTATGTAGAAGGTCTGAGGTTTCAGCTACATTGCCTTAATCTAAGAGTTAATATTCCAGTGCTTTTTTTCTGTAAACTTTAATACAGTCATAAGTAGTCATCCCACCTCTAAAAATTTGCAGTCATTATTACATCTCTACTGTTAGGTGGAATAAATACGTGACTCCTAAAGCCTTGCAATCAACCAGCACTTCATCGCAAGAATTTATAAAATATAAATTCATGAAGCCACTTATTGCTAGTATCCCATTTTCACCAGAAAAGATATCATCAAAATATTTAAGTTCAAAGAATTGACTCTCCAGTTTCATATTCTCATACTGACAATCTTGGTACCATGAACAATAATAGTCAGAATCTGATCAGTAAATGGAAACCATGTATTTTAAATGGAGGAAATTTAATATAAGAAATTGATTATTTGAATAATGGAAAATGGAGAAGCAACTCAGAAATAAGCAATATTAGAAATTCCATAACACCTCTAAATGCTATAAAGAAAAAGGGAAGAGAGAGTGTTATCAGAGGCCTGGCGCAGGTCCATCAGACAGAAGCTAGAATTAGAGTGAGCTTGTCTATCAAGAATTGGGACTATAAGGCATGGGGGTTGTTCAACAGATGATGGAACAATAGGAGGTGGAAGGAAGGGAGGAAGGGATGCAACTGCTTTTATTGATGCTGCTTAAAGCAAGTGAGTGGGAATATCCTATCTTCTCTCTTCCTTCTGTCTTGCAGTCTTCTGCTCTACCTGCTCAGGCTGAAGTTATTTGGAAACAAAAAGCAGGGAAACCTGGAGGATGTGATTCTCTTCTAGACATGGCAAGGCAGAAAAGCATAGAATTGAACATGAAACAGAAAATAACTGTCCTTTGTTTTATATTCAGCAACATGCTAAAAATCTTTTATTGATTCTAATAATTTCTCTATATTCTGCTTTATTATGTACATAAAATATATATTTGTGATTAATAATTATTTTCCAATGCATACACTATTGTTATTGTTTTTTGAACTCATTAGGACTTCCAATAAAATATCATATAAAAGCACTAGCATTGGTAATTCTTGTCTTTTCACTATTACAAAGGAAAAATTTTCAACATTTCACCATTAAGTATATTTGCAATGGTTATAGGGCGATTTTATTTCTTTTATTTTAGTTTTATTGATCTAAATAGATGCACAAAAACTGCACATATTTGATATAATTTCATGAGTTTGGACATATGCATACACCTGTGATACTAACACCACTATCAAGGTAATAAACATATATATCCATTGCCTCCAAAAGTTTTCTTGTATCTCTTTGCTCTGTGTGTGTATGGGATAAAAACATTGAATGTGAGATGTACTCTTAAATTTTTAAGCACACAACACCATATTATTTATTATAGACACTTAGTTTTGCAGTAGATATCTAGAATTTATTCATCTCGTATAACTGTAACTTTATACATACTGGACAACAGCTTTCTCATTTCCCCCTCCTTCCAACCCTTGGTAATCACCATTCTATTTTTTTATAAACTATTTCAAATTCCTTTTGTAAGTGGAATCATGTGATTATTGTCTTCTGTTTGATAATAATTATCCTAACAGGTATCAGATGATATCTCATTGTGGTTTTGATTTGTGTTTTCCTATTGGTTAGTGATGTTGAGCATCTTTTTATATACCTGTTGGTCATTTGTATGTCTTCTTTGGGAAAATGTGAGAAAACTGGATATTCACTTGCAAAAGAATGAAATTGGACCCTTACCTTACACCATGCATAAAAATCAACTCAAAGTGTATTAAAGATTTAAATATAAGACCTGAAACTATAAAATTTCTAGAAGAAAACATAGCAACAACAACAACAACGACGACAACAACAACTTTATGGCATAGGGTACCTTTATTTTTTATACTGTAAAGTTTTTTTTACCTCATGAATTACTTCATTTACATCTTTGATAACTGCTGCTATTGTGGTTGATCTGGTTTTTAAAAAATAATTTCTTTTGGCTTTCCATTCCCTGTTCTCTAAATGATTATTTCCCACATTATTACATTTTTTGCATTGTCTATAAAGGCCATACAAAAATTAAATTTCTCCTTTGCATTGCTCCTTCTTTCTCTCTCTCTCCCATATTTATAATACTTAAGCCTTCAATTGAAGTTTGAAAACTACTAAATCATTTTTTTCAGTCTTCATTTTCTCACCTTTTCTATTCATTTTATATTCTTGCATTTTTGTCTCATCTTATTTTTTCTTTACCAACTGGATATCTGTGTTGCATGAATCATGTCATATTTTTCCCATTGAGTATGCAAAATAATTTTCTTAACTATTAATTTGTTTTCTATAGTAAAATACTTTGAAGGTGTTATCTTTCTCTGAGTCTTCCAAATATGTTCTCTTTTATGCTAAAGAAAGTTTTCATAACTACTATTTTGGAATTTTAATATTTATAAACCCTCGATCAAAAGAAGATATGATCCAATAGTATGCCAATTGTTTGGGGATCTATTCAAATTCTATGTGTATCTCAGTGCTGGGAATCCCTTTATCATTTTTATAACTGCTGGACACATCGTTGTTGTGTACAGTTTATCTCTCTATCCTCAATATGTGAGTGTTTATTTAACAGAATGCTGCTAGGACAAACCTCTTATACTTTTAATACCTAACTCTTTGAAAGTGTTAGCATATCAGGTAATTGAAAAACTTCATGTCCAGGTATAAATTGATATCAGGATACTGATGTCTTCTCACATGCATGGTATGTTCTTTGTGGGAAACACATCCTAACACCAGCAGTAGTACCCAACTCCTTAATAACATGTAAGTGGAAACTTGAGAAAAGCCTAACATTTTTATTTAAGACACTATTATACAGCAAATTAATTTTTGATTAATTTTAAATATATACATACTCATGTATACATTGAACACTGTTTTAATAGTATAATAAAAATGCTCACAAAGATTGTTTTCTATTTTTATTACTACAATTTCCCCTTGATCCTGCTTATACACCATCCTGTTAAACTATACTATGAGAGAGGTTATAAAAAATATTTAGCAAGAGTACAAATATCTTTAACATACCAAGATTTATCCAATTTTATTCCAAAATTTTTACGATTTTATTTCTCAATTTTATCCTGATTTTAGTCATGAGTTCCTTGGAGGAGTTATAAACTAAAGATTTCTCCAGCACCATCTGGTTTGGATTACTGCAGACATTGGTGGTAGAGAGTTAAAGGATTGTGGTACTAATCTTCTTTGTATATCATCTGATCCTCTACTACAGAATCGAGAGTGTCTGTGTTCTGTATAAAACAAGAATGCTGAAAGTCAGCCAGAACAGAACAAAACTTTAATCAATTCACTGTATCTTGTTGAACATAGTTTTGCTTCAGTGGACAGAAATCTGATTATCCATAAAATGCTGAGTAAAATTTTCTATACCCTCTGATAATGATTTACTGACTGCATTGTTTTTCCTATTTCAGTTTGCCCATAGGATAAAGATGAGCTCAGAAAATGAAATCCAATATTTATGCATTTATTTGACAAAAACTATGATTGCATGTGACATGCCAGACATTGTAATAGGCACTGAGGAATCCAGAGATGCATAGAAATCTCTTTAATATCAAAGTGCTCCTAGTCTAAAGGCGAAGAAAAACCAAGGTAAAACCATTAGCACTACTGCAGGAATATAGACCAAATTTCTTCTCTTTCTCCACTGATAAGATTGAAAAAAAAAAAAAAGAAGGTACAAAAAAGAGATAAAATTACAACATATTTTTTCAAGTTTGAAATTATTTTATATATGTACATATATGAAAATAAATGTATATATGTACATATGTGTATCTCTCTCTCTCTCTCTCTCTCTCTCTTTCTCTCTCTCTCTATCTATATATACACACACACACAAACACACCTTCCTCTCCCTTTTTTTCTCTCTTTCTTACTTCATTTTTCCTTATTATTATTAAAGTTTCAACTAACAGAAGAAAACCTGATTAATTGATTATGTTCTGCATGTCTTGCTAAGGCAATTATGTTACAATATAAGGCACTGGAATAATCATTAAAACTATTTGAAGTTCTACTACTTCATAAAGTAAAAATATAAATTACATTTTAAAATTTAGAACTTTTTTATTAGAGTTCAAATCTTATCTGAAGACAATAAAATAATGGAAACAACATAAAGAAAAAGAGCAAGTTAAATTTAATTTAAATTACACTGGTAAAATATAAGAAATTAGGAAATGTGAAGAGTCTCATGCTTCTTTTCCCTAATCTTCTTGCTTGTTTTAAAACAAATTTTCAGTATTCATCAAAGCACAATAAAATTTATTCAAGATTTCTTTTGAAATCATGGAAGAGGGAGATGTGTTTTGAACCATGAAATGAATCTTGGAAGAATAAACATCTCTGAGCATTTTGGATTTCAACTAGTACCCTTTCAAAATCACATCTGTTTCAGTTCAATATAAGTTCATCCCATTTATGAAAAGTCACAGTCAGAGAGGTTTTAACATATAGGTACTAGTTTTAAACTCAATCTTATTGATAACATTCATTACATAATGCTTTTTCAAATGAGAATTTAAGTAATTCATATGCTGTTGGGTTAGAACTTACCAACTACAGTGTCTTTTCTAACATATTAGTGAATGATTTTATAGTTTATTTGAACACAAAATACTTCTATTTAAATATACACATAGCAGGGTCTTCCAATAACAGTAGTGTGAAGGTAGTGAGTCCAACCATAAATAATAATTTCTCATTTTAAAAATGAGAACAAAATATTTTTAAAACAGCTATTTAAAGGCATTTGAAAATGAGTAAGTCAGAAACTTGTAAAGTGTTTACTCTAGAGCCACTGCTGCATCAGATAAGAACAGCAAATTTGTGGCTTTCATGTTTGAGGGTATTCCTTAACCTGGTGTCCCCCAGTTTAGATAGTGGTAACATGCAATATTACTGGCTCGAGTTGTATATAAAGAGTTCTGAAGAGCAGATAAACTGGAAAACATTGGACACACATGGGAGACCTCACTGAGCTCAGTGCAAGGTGGACAGAAATTAGGAAATACCTAATTTGAAAGAGAGAGCTGCTCCTGATGACATTTGAATGTTTGCTGTATTATTAGTGTATTCTAAATCCATGTACAATTTGGGAGACGTTTGAGCAGAACTTGAGTCTTGTAGTGAGATTGGAAGCAAAGCCCAGGTACAAAGAAATGTCAAAAAGGTAAAATCTGGAAATCTGAATGTAAACTCTTTGAATGAATACTAAATTACATAAGCTCAGGTGAGACTCTCAGGGATACAAGCTTAAAAAGTAACAGTTGGTAGAAGAAAAAAATGAGCAATCATGAACAGTTGCCCACCATGAGGGAGAAAGATTGCTTGAGTCTTGACAAGTTAACTGACAACTATAACAAAATAAGGGTTGCAATCATCAGTAGGAAAAAAGACCATATCCCAAAGTCTTCAAAACATATTATTAAGAATAACCAGTGGTACATGAACATGTGAACCACATTTAGAAGAAAAAGCTATTATTAAAAATTGACTCCAAATGGACCCAGCTGTAAGATAGAGCAGATAAAGACTTCAAAGCATCTATTTTAAATTTGTTCAAAGTAAACCATGTATTAAGAATTAAAGGTGAATCTAATATTAATGATAAAAAGATAAGGAATCACAATAAGGAACTGGAAATTACAAAATTAAAATAATTTGAAATAGTAAGCTAAACAGTGAAGCAACTGAAATGAAAAAACTTACTCCATGATTTTTAAAGCAAATTTAAAATAACCAGAGGACTTTAAGTTAGATCAATAGATATTTTCCAAACTAAACAACAGAAAGAAGAAGAATATGTAAGAAAAAGATGAATAAGGGTGGCAGAGACCTGTGGTACAATATTAAATGGACGTTATACTTGTAATTGGAGACCCAGAAGGAGAAGTGAGTAAAAAAGGGGAAGACAATTTTTTTGAAAAAGTAATGGGTAAAAACCATCTCAAATTCAGTGAAAAACATTAGTTTATAGATAAAAAAAAAACACAGATGCAAATAAAACTGCACGTAGACACATTGTAGTTAAACTGATACAAGCCAAAAATAAAAGGAAAGTATTGAAAACAGCAAGAAAAAATGGCACATATCATCATTGGGTTCTGCAACTTTAAATGAAACAACATATAATAAAACTGATTTGCCATAGGCTAATTGGTATAAACAAAAGTTAAGTTCCTATGGCATCTTATCAACATTATAATGAAATAAGGTTGAACAAAATGACAGAACTGTACTTCATGAAATACTAAAGAAAATCATGCTGAAAGGAAATGTCACCAGTGAGTAAAATGGATTATACAAGAAAGAACACCAGAAACAATAAATGTATGGGTAAATACATGAGACTATACACATATACACATATATATGTTTATATGTACATACATACCCACCACACACATATAATTTATCACTAATTTATTTGAGGCATATAAATTAAAACAAAAAATATCTAACACTATTTTCTTGGGTTTTTAAAACACATAGATGGAATGTATATGATAACACTGCTATAAAGAACGAAGGGGTATAAATAAAACATTACTATTGAAAGTTTCTTGTTTTAGTAAAAGTAATCCAATATTAAACTGTAATAAATTTAATATAAATATTGTAAAATTGAACACAATGCTAAAATATATGAGTATAGCTAAAAAGTCAAAAGATTAATTAAAATATCATATTAAAAATGTCAACACAAAATAAGGCATGAAAAGGGGAAGAGAGAGAAAAAGAACACATTAGACAAACAAAAAAAGAAAAATGGCAAACCAAAATCCAACCATATTGTAAATTACATTAAATAGAAATGTACTAAGCATTCTAATAAAAGGCAGAAATTGCTATACCTGATAAGAAAGCAAAACTCACCTCTATATTATATAAAGGAGATATACTTTAAATAAAAAGACAAAAAAAAGTTTTAAAGTAAAAGAAGGGAAAAATATATATCTTGCAAAAAATAAGCACAGTAAAGTTGGTTGGATACTTTAATAGAAAATAAAATATACTTTCAGATAAAAAGTATGACTTTTTAAATTTACAAAGGTTGTAAAAAAACAGGGCAATATACAAAATCAGTTGTATTTCTGTATACTAGTAATGAACAAGGGGAAGTTAAATGAAATACCAATTTCTTTTATAATAAAATCAAATACTTAGATTCTATAGATTCTATAGATTCTATTCAAAATCAGCCAAATTTCTCACAGGATTTTATCAGAAATGCCAGATAGATTTAAGATTTTCTATACATAAATTCAAAAAAATCAACAAAAGCTAAAAAAAATTAAGAAGAATAAAGTTGGTTTTGCAATAACTGATTTCAAGACTTACTGTAATGTAACTGAGAGTGTGGTATTGGTTTTAAGGACATTTAAGATAAACAGGCCAGTGGAACAAAGCAGGGAAGCAGTCGCCAATCTTTTTGGTGCCAGGGACCTGTGCTGCTATGAGACTTTAATAATGCCTGATGATCTGAGGTGGAGCTGAAGTGGTGATGCTAATGCTGGAAAACAGCTGTATATACAGATGAAGCTTCCCTGGCTTATCTTCTGCTCACCTCCTGCTGTGAAGCCCAGTTCCTAACAGGCCATCAACTGATACTTGTCTTCCTACCCAGGGGCTGAGAACTCCATGATGAGAGAAGCAATTGACCTGAAAGAAAAGTTTAATGATGGCGAAAGTATGTTTCCAAGAAAAGGTGCTGGAAAAAATAAATATGGAAAAATTTACCTTAATTTTTACCTCACACTATGCAAAAATTAATTCAAAATCAATCATAGATCTAAACATAATAGATAAAATCATAAAAAATATTTTAAAGACAACATAGGATAAAATCTTCATGACTTTGGGTTAGGTAAACATTTTTCTTTTTCTTTTTTTTTTTTTGATAGAGCACAAAAATCACAAACTACAAAAGAAAAAATAATGAATTGGATCACAACAAAATGAAAAACTATGGTTCTTTTAAAAAATTATTAAATTAGGGTGCCATTGGTCAATCAAATTATATAGGTTTTAATCATACAGTTCTATAATTCATTATCTGTATATTGCATTGTGTGTTGTTCATCACCCAAAGCCAAATCTATTGTCACCATGCATTTGACCCCCCTTACCCTTGTCTACCTTTTTATTCCCCTTTCCCTCTGGTAACCACCATACTGTTGTCTGTGTCTATGAGTTTTTGTTTATTTGTTTTTCCTGTTTGTTTGTTGCTTTCTGTTTTATATCTTACATATGTGTGGAATCATATGGTTCTTGATTTTTTTCGTCTGACTTATTTTACTTAGAATGATGTTCTCAAGATCCATCTATGTTGTTGCAAATGACAGTATTTCATCTCTTCTTATAGCTGAGTAATATTCTATTCTATATATGTACCACATCTTTATTCAGCAAACAAAGTGCCCTTTAATAGATATTTGGATAAAAACTATTGCTCTTTAAGGCAATGAAGAACAATCTGCAAACTCTAGGATAAAGTATTTCCAAAATATTATAGCAAGTCAAATGTTAGTATTTAGTTAATTCATACAATTTAATAATTAATAGTGTCCACCAAAAGAGTTTAATAGATACTTAACAAAGAAGTTATACACAAAAGAGGCTATACCCAACATCACTAATCAACAAGGAAATGAAAAATAACCACTATTGGATACCATTAAAATCAAACATGGAGTGAGTAAAATGAATAAAACTGACCATACCAAATGCTGGCAATAAATGAAGGCCAAATGAAATCCCTATATTGCTAGTGAAAATTCAAAATGAAAACAACTTTGAAAAGTAGATTAGCAGTTTCTTATGTAGTCAAAGCAAAACTAAATATGACCACCATATGACAATGATTTTACTCCAAGTAATTACACAAGTAAATCAATGAAATATGTGTTGTTGTAAAGCCTGTATGTGAATATTTATAGCAGTATGGTTTATAAAAGGCCAAAAACAGAAAACAAATGACCACCAGTTGGTGAATGGATAAACAAATTGTGATATATCCATTCAATTAAATGCTCAATGAAATACTATCTATCAATAAGAAAGGAACAGTCTACTTTTACATACAATAATATGAATGGATTTGAAATACTTTTAATGAAAGAAGACAAACATATTTTCATTTTCACAAAATTCTAGAAAAGGCAAAATTATATTGAATAAAAGCAGATCCATGATTCCCTTGAGTTGGGAGCACAAAAGGATATGAAAAGACATTTTGGAAGATGGAAATGTTCTGTATGTTGATTTTCATAGTGAGTACATGCCCATATGGATTTTTAAATACTTATTGAACTATACCATTAAATGAGGGAATTTACTATATGTAAATTATACTTTTATAAATCTGATTTAAATGATCTTAATAAGGAAGAAATAGATTATCGAGAGTTATAAAACTCTTATTTTGCTTCCATGAAATCATGCAACTTGATTTCTTTTTTACAAACTTTTTATCCCCTTTAATTAGAATAGACATATTCTAATTCTTTCGTACTCTCTAGTCATCTCTTACAGTCAAAATCTATATTATCCATCTTATGACTTCAACTGTATAGAGATAATGCTATGGTTTATCATTTCAGTACTAATCTTTTTCTTGAGACGTTTCAAACTTCTAACAGCTTTTCAAACATTTATGCTCATGTCTCTACACATTTTTATGTTCAAGGTGACAAAATAAGATTTAATACCATCCAACCTGCAAAAGTATTATAACGTCCTTTTTCTGAGCCTCAGCTAATACTAGGCACTGTGAAGACTATTTAGCAAACATATCATCTAATTTTTACAAAAAGTATTGATTTGTGATTATTAATTTTTTTTATAAATGATACATCTGAATCTCAGAGAAACTAAACAAGTTGTTCAAATTTACTGTGAGTAAGATAAGGAATTGAGAGGTCAATGCTCAAATTCTTAAGCCTAAAATAATTCTTAAGCCTGTTACTTTTGAAAGAAACCATACAAGCTTGAACTTTGAACTATTTATTCTTTTCTCTTTTTTGTATGGTCATAGCCAATATAGCTAACTTTTTATGTCCTTGTTCTGCATTTATTTTGTTTGGCCTTGGTTAAATTATTCAGTAACTGAGTCTATCCTTATCATGCCAAAACCAACCATATAACCAGTTCAAAGGTATAATAATAGTATCTCATAGATACTTTAAAATACTAACAAATTAACATTAATGTACCTAATGCAGTGCAACTAAAATACTAATTATTATTTAGTAGGCAGCTGAAAGTACTATTATGACTTATCAATACAATCTTTTAAATTGCTTTTCACACATGCTTTACTTTCTCTTTCACTCTGCTGTAGCTCTAGTAAAGGTCTGCATCATCCTCACTTAAACCATCACAATAAGCTTTCATTACACCCTCTTATTCATCTGTATTCTAATATCATCCTTCTCTTCTTATAGAATTTGCAGCATATTATTCTTCTAGAAAGAAACTCTCTATTGTCTACCTATTAAAATCTGCATTTGTTTTGTCCTTCAGTTATTTAATATAGTTTTATCTCATATTCCAGTAAAGGGATTGTATTTATTAACTTAATATTTCCAAGTTCTTTCTTTCACTTTTTTTCTCATTAAACTTTGCCTGTGCTTGCTCCCTTTAAAATAATAAAACTCTCTCTGGCTTTAATCTATTATGTTTATATATCAAGATTGATTTAAAATTTAGCCACTTCAGTGAATTCTCTTCTGTGATTCTTAGATGGTAATGAACATTCTTTTCTTTGAAATTCTATAGCTCTTGTCCTCTGAACCTTTGAAAGAAGCAAAGTAAGGTTTCAAAAACATAGTTTGAGTCAAGAGACTTAGATTCATCTGCCTTTTTTTTTATGACCTACCTATGAAATGATGAACAAATCATCTAATGTTTTTGAGGATCAAATATTGGAGTGTATATGGTAATCCATGGAAAAATGCACAATTATTAGTTATAATTATCAGTACATGGCTTTTTATGCACTATATAGTTTTTTTATTATTGAAATTCTGATATTGAATTGGGACCTCTCAGAAATTTAAGTCATCAGGTATTGTTATACTGCACCTGAAATGCAACCGATAACATTCAGCAAATATGCACTCAGTAAACACTTTGAAATCATTCTTAGTAAAAAAATTCTATATATACACGTACATAATAAATGTAAAAATCAATGATAATACTTTTCATTATAAAACTAATGTGAAATATATAGGTGAAAACTTCAAGTTTTTTTTTACATGTTTTAGAATAGCAAATTTCATTGGTGTTAATTATATTTTCCAAAATGTGCCTCTTAAAAATTTTTGAGCATCACATAACCCTTTTCATGACTTTGTGAATATTTAGAGCATTTTTAAAATGTTAACGTCTAAATTTCAAGGATGTTTTCCACTTGTTACTTAGTTAAGGATAAAGATGGAAACCATAGAGAGATACCACATGACTTTGCTATATTTCACCTTTTTCCTTTTGTCTTTTTAGTTTAGCATGATCATAAAATTTAGATCAAATTCTGTGCTGAATAATAACCACGTTTGTCATCACTGATTAAAAAATATGACTCAGAATCAACTCGATTTGATAACATAATAATATAACAAAAATAATAATAACATCTACTCTTTAGTACTGTAATAGGTACTATTACATGCATTTTACATGTATAATTTATTTCAATCTCCATTATAATTATAATTATTATTTCCATTTGTAAATGAAAAAGTTATGGCAGAGATGGCTTAAATAAACTTCACAAAGTCATATACCTCATATTTGGAGAAGCCAATTTTGGGGGGCAGGCAACTTGAATCCAGACCACACAGCTGTGATTAAAATCTTGAGGAAAACCAACACATCTTGTAGTATTTAATAGGTCACATATGTGTGGCAGATATTAAACCATAAAGTCTTATTTTGGCCAGTTATGTGATTTAAAGGGATTGGTAGTTCACATATAATTAGTATGGTTGGAAGGATAAGATGCCTGGAGTAGGCTGAAACATTAGCCCCAAAGATATCCAGGTACCAAACCCTAGAACCTGGGAATGTTTAAAGAGATTTTTTGGATGTGACTAGGTTAAGAATCTTGAGATGGAGAGATTGTTCTAGATTATCTGGAGGGATTTCGCAATGAAGAGGAGAGGGCCATGTGGCCATGGAGATAGTGAATAGAGTGATGCAGCTACAAGGCAAGGAGTCCCACCAACCACCAGAATCTGGAAAGGCAAGGGATAAATTTTCTCCTAGAGCTTCTAGAGGGCATGCAGCACTGCTGACATCTCGAGTTTGGCCTAGTGAAACTGACTCAGACATCTGACCTCCATTAAGATAAGAAAATAAATATATGTTGTTTAATACTCAACTTTGTGGTAATTTCTTACAGCAGCCATAGGAAACTAATACAATACCAAATAAAGCTGTGGATAACTTGTGTGCTGACTCTATCCCCCCACCTCAGGTGCTACACAAGGTATAAAATAGTGTGAGACATACGCCTCTTTCTCTAGTATTGAAAGTTAAAGACCATCAACAAAATGAAAAAACAGCCTACTAAATGGGATAAGATATTTGTCAATGATACAGTTGATAAGGGGTTAATATCCAAAATTTATAATGAGCTCATACAACTCAACAATGAAATTTAAAAAAAAATGAGCAGAAGACTTGAATAGGCATTTCTTCAAAGAGGATATACAAATGGACAATAGAAATATGGAAAGATGTCATCAGAGAAATGCAAATTAAAAGCACAGTGAGATCATCTTATAGCTGTCTGAGTGGCTATCATCAATAAATTAACAACAATTCTTGATGAGGTTGTGGAGTAAAGGGAATCCTCTGAACTGTTGGTGGGATTGCAAATGGGAGCAGCCACTATGGAAAACAGTTTGGCGGTTCCTCAAAAATAAAAAACTACTAAAAACTATTAAAAATATAGAACAACCTTATGACCCAACAATTTCACTTATGGATATTTATATGAAGAAAACCAAAACACTAAATCGAAAAGATATATGCACCCACTATGTTCACTGCAGTGCTATTTACAATAGCCAAGATATGGAGCAACCTGTGTCCATCAATAAATGATAGGACCAAGAAGAGGTGGTACATATATACAATGGAATATTATCCAACCATAAAAAATGAAACCTTACTATATGCAACAATATGGATTGACCTAAAGGGTATTCTGCTAAGTGAAATAAGTTAGACAGAGAAAGGCAAATACCATATGATTTCACTTATATGTGGAATCTAAAGAACAAAAATTTTTTTAAAAAAGACTCATAGACATAGAGAACAAACTGGTGACTGCCAGATAGGGCTGGGTGAAAAAAGTGATGGGATTAAGAAGTACAAATTGGTAGTTATAAAATAGCAGTATATAAAGTACAGCATAGGGATTATAGTTAATAGTATTGTAATAACTGTATATAGTGTCAGGTGGGTGCTAGACTAATCGGATCACTTCATAAATTATATAATGTCTAACCACTAGGCTGTACACCTGAAACTAATATAAAATAATATTGAATGTCAACTTCAATTGAAAAATAAAAATTAGAAAATGTTTAAGAAAGATATGTTCCCCAGGATGCAGGAGAGAATAATATTAGCTAATTTGTATTCACCTTGTACTTTGTGCCTGGATCTATGCTAAACACTGCCCAGTTTGTCTTATTTAAGCCTCACAACTCTATAAGATGCTTAATGTGATCATTTCCATTGTAAATGACACAAAGCATTCAGAGAGATTAAATAAATTGCTCATGTTTACTCATGTGAGACTGGAACTCACTTCTGTCTTTGGACCATGTTTTGTTTCAACCATTAATTATAATATCTCTTAATCAGGTGCATTGTTTCTTAACAATCCAGCCATGGGGAAAAATTGTTCTAGGAAAAATCTGGGTACAATCAGAAAAACAATGATGAAGTATTGATTTAAAATTCCCTTTCCATTTACCTTCTTTGTACTTTACCATTTGAATAAAATACAAATATATTTCTAATAATGTTATACAGAAAGAAAAGATAAGATATGCCTTCTATCCCCTCCCCATGTTGCTAAACCCTAAAAATGAGACATAGAAATGAATCTTTGAAATTACTCATCCAGAAAATCTCACAAAAATATAAGACTTTCAGGAACCTAAATAAACAAAAATGTAGATAATAGTTGGTAGAGATGGAAAGCTAGGTAGCTGGCTAGATTTCATTGTTAGATAAGCAGATACAATTTCTTAATTTCTTTTATATTTTTCTTTTGATTTCCAATACAAATATACTTCTTTCCCCGTGGAGATGAATTTAATATATTGGGGGATATTCCCTCCAACATTCTTTAGGCTATGTCCAAAAGAAGTATACTTTGACTTTGCTGATGTTCTCTTTCTTTCATAGGATTTGGCCTAGAATAATAACAGCACACATAAAATGGCTGTGAGTTGTACTACAAACCAGAGCAAGAATATTATGTTAAACAGCGAGCTTTCAGGCATTCTAACTTGCAAGCAAGAGCAAAGGAAAAATGTTATACTATCTTCAGAAGGAAACCACTAGAAGGATAGTTCTGCTTTCTTTAATCTATGTGTATTAGTCTGCAGATTATCAAACATTGCAGTGTCCTATAATGTTCAAATAAATTGGTAAAAATGCAACCCAATTTATTTATTTATATTTATTTATTTGTTTATTATTTTTAAATTAAATTTACTGAGTGACAAATGGTTATTGAAATTATAAAGGTTTCAAGTATACTATTCAACAATATGTCATATGTATATTGCACTGTGTTTACCACCCAAAATTAAATATATATTTCCTTCTGTCACCATATATTTAAATACATCTTAAATACATATTACTTGTAAACTACTTGAAGTTAAAAGGAAATTACTCAATTTTGTTGAAAAAAATTCTAATGCTGGATATGTGAATTTCTTTTTATTTGTGTCTCAGTAATAGAATCATTAAGTAGTGTTTTAGAATAAAAAACCATAAGTTCTGGGACCACTTTATTCTTAATTTCAGTTTTATTGAGGTATAATTAACATATAAAATTGTAAGATATACAATGGTGATGTGACATATGTGTATATTATGAAAGAATTTTTCCTATCTAGTTAACATACCTGCCATCTCATACAGTAATCCTTTTTGTGTGTGTGTGAGAATATTTAAGTTCTGCTTTTTTAGAAAAGTTCAATGATTATACAGTGCTATCAACTATAGTCACCATGTTTAACATTATAATTCCATACCTTATTTACCTTATAGTTGAAAATTTGTAACCTTTACTAAACTCTCCTGTTCATTCCACCTACCCAAGCCCCTGGAAACCACTTTTCTATCGTCTGCTACTACACATTTGACTTAAAAAAAAAAAAACAACTATGAGCTTGGTATCAGGGGGATTTTTCTGCTTCGTATTTCTGGACTCGTTGTCTTTAATATTCTTTTTAAAGGTGTGTACCTCCAAAGTCTTATCCGCTTCTTTTTAATTTTTTCATCCTAAATATTATTATGCATTCAAAAAACTATCAAGATTAATATAATGGGCACTCATTTAAATATTATTATACAAATGAAATAAAATCCTTATGTTTCTTTCCCAAGACTATTTTTTTCATTCAGTAATATCATGCTATGGGCAACTCTAGCTCTCTTAGAGACAACTATTATAAGCATTTAGTTGCGTAATTACTATACACTTGCTCTTTTTAAAAATATATTTTCATCAGTGTGTAATATTGTTTTGTATGCTTTAAAACTACATTTTTATTATACTTCACTATGTATATATTTTTCTAACTTGTATTTTCTCTTATATAATGCCTTTTACTTTTTTCAGTTTATTGAGATATAATTGACATATTACATTGTATAAGATTAAGGTATATAACATAATGACTTGATTTATGTATACATACTACCAATTATTACAATAGTAAGGTTAGTTAACATAAATCTCCTGTTGTAGTTACACATTTTTTTTTCTTGTGATGAGACCTTTTAAGTCTATTCTATTAGCAACTTTCAAAAATTGCTAATACAGAGAATAGATTGCCAGTAACTGCCAATTTATTCTCTGTATTTATGAATTTAGTTTTTTAAGATTACACATATAAATGAGATAACAGTTTTATGCATATTTAATCTAATGGTTGTTGAAACACATTGCTTTAGTTCATTCTTTCTAAATGATACACGGTAAGCCATTGTATAAGTAGGTTGCAATTGATGTTTTTTTGTTAAGCAAATTTACATGTTTTCACATTTTCTATTATAATCAATGCCGCTATGAACATTAGTGTATATTTTTTCCAGAAGCACATGAACATAATTTTCACTAGGGTATATAGTTAGTAATAAAAGTCAACATTATTAGATAATATTAAATTACTTTCCACAATGCTTGTATGAATTTACAAACCCTCAACAATGTACAGAAATTTTCATTACTTTATTACTTTATTTATAATGCCATCGTGAGACTTAATTTTTTAGTATTTTACTCATTACTAATGGGGTTGAGTAGCTTTTCATATGTTTATCAGTTGTCTTTATTTCCTCTTCCATGAAGATTTTTTTATTGGATTGCTTACATTTCTTACTGAGAAGAAGGAATTTGTTAAGTTTTCTGCCTGCTAATTCTGTGTTAGATATTTTGCAAATACCTTTTCCAGTTTGTCTTTTGATGCATGGGTATTTCAAATTTGAATGTGGTAAAATGTATTATTTTTTTTTTCATTTTGTTTTGTGATTTTAGCCCTTGTTTTAGAAATTTATCCTGACTTTGAGCTTATCAAGTTAATTCTAATTAAAAGTTATTTTATTAAAATAATTAAAGTTTTACTTTTTCATATTTAGGTTTTTAATCAACTTGCATTTAAGTTTTGTAAATAATGTAAACTATAGATTCAGTTTCACTTATTCAATATAGATGTTTTAAGTTCCAATCCCATGTGCCCAATGACCTATTTGCTCTATTTCAATGATTTATTGACACCTAATTTCAATATCTTGAACCAAATTGTTTCACATACATCATTCATGCTGGCTATTACTAACTCCAAATGCTTTTCACTAAGTAAAATTAAATTTTTGGTTCCAGCTATGGCTAGAGAGTTTGGTTCCTCCCCTGCTCTCTTTGGCTTTTCTTCATTTTTGTCATCCTGACTATGCAATACTTGCTGGTTTTTGTTTGATTTTTGGTGCCTATATCTAGTACCTGGCTCATTGGAATGACCTTTTTTTTTAGCACCCCAGCTTTCATACTGTTTATAAGTCATGAGTTAGAGGGAAAAGAAAGCATTTGTCTAAATGTCTACTGTGTGCCAATTACTTCCAGGCACTTTACACATGTTAGGTCCTTTAATCTTCACACAGCTCCATGAAGTGTGTTTTATTATACAACTTTACATACAAGAAACAGAGTTTGTGTACATACATCACCACAAATTAGAGTTTGTGTACATCACCACAAATTTCACAGTTAATAATAAAATCAAGATTTGTGTTTAGGTCTAGCTGTTATCAAAGGGCATGCTTTTTTCCCTAGGAAAAAACAAGTCAATGTATGCACTTCCTAAGCTCTATTTTTATAGATAGCTCTTCTGTAGTTCTTAATTTGCTACTGAAATGAATCATGCAAGCACCAAGGCAGATTCAGTGCCCTCAGTTTATTTACCTCCTTCAGTGTAGCTGCCATCTCTCCAGGATGACTTCTCTCCTTCATATAGAGTATGATAGAAATGATGTAAACCATCTTAGCTTTTGATAGGTGTTCCTCAGTTGAGTGACACTTTTCTCCTACTTGTCTAGATATCTTTTGAAACTCAGAATTCATAAATATATAATACTTCATGGAACTGATGCTCAAACCATTCAGACATGGTAATGTTTTACTATTTTATCTTCATTATGTGTGGATCACAATATCAGACTGACCCAAACAGAAAGTGTTGAGAAAAACACCTCCATTTCCTTTCTGTGAATCTAATAAAGTTACTTTATTCTACTGGTTTGAAAAGAAACTATAATAATAGAACAGTGAAAGTTTGTGAGGTTAATTTGAAATGTTCTATGACTTTGTAGCTTTGTGTATAAGCATGCTCACTTAATTTGTATGCATTATTTTATTCTTTTAGAAAAAATATTTATTATATTTTATAAAACTTTGGAGTACCAATGATAGAATTTTAAAATTTACAATGCTATTTTATTAGTCCTAATAATTCAATTGAATTCATTAGCTATTTATAAATAAAAATCATTCACTGGTCCTGTTACTATATATAAATAAGTATGCAGTACGAAATATCTCAAGTGACTACTTGACTCTAATATAAAAGTTTGCCTAAAATTGTGAAATATAATTAAAACAATTCATTTCATTATATAGAGATTTGCTTATGAGAAAGTAAGGTTTAAATATTTTTGTTTAATTTTGTGGCCACATTCATATTTTATTTTGATTTAGACTGGCATAAATAGTTTAAGCTTTTTTTTAAAAAATAGAAGCTATTGTTGAATTTGCCACAGATTATATTTCTAATAAGGTATAGAAAATTGAAATCATGTAATGATTTTGATTTTTCCAAAAAATTTAATATTATAATTGAAGATTATATTTCCATTTAAGGACCCTTAAAATTTTTTTAAGATCATAAATACCATATTTTATCAACTCTAAATAAATAACATCTGGTATATGGAATAACATTTAAATATATATATATATATATATATATATATATATATATATATATATATAACTCTGACACACCTAGCTTATAAAGTGTCATGCAATATTTCAAATAACATCAAGAATATTTAAGAAAAATAAGAATATTTTTCACAAAACATAACAGACTAGAAAGTTAGAAAAAAAGTCTTTAAAACTAGATTCTCTGGGTTTCACCTCTACGTACTTACTAAAATTCAGCTCTAAACACTTAATACCTTGATAACCATAAATAAGTTGCCTAACCTTAGTTCTTTATTCATATGTCTATAATGAGAAAAATTACAGTTATACCTCATAGGACTGCTTCAATTATTCACTGAGATAATATGTGTAAATACATCTTAAAGATCCTAGCATGTAACTGATATGGAATGCTAACAATTATAATAAGCCTCCTTCAAAAGTGTTTATTTTAAATAGTCTCAAAAGGTGAATAAAAATGCCAAACTGTTAAAAGAATAGTTTATTTTAGGAGTTGTGATGATAAAAATTTTTAATTTTTATATATTTCTTTCTGTTTATCGTATTTCTAAAATAAGCACATATTTTTTACTTCTAATAACTATAAAGACATCATTACATGTTAATCATTTAATTCATTAGCAAATAGGGAGAAATTAATTCATTCAAACTATGGTCTAAGCTCCTTGACATTTCAGCTGTGTCTCTTCAGGTGTTCCAAAGTCAGTACTCTGTGCATTTGACAAAAGACTAGACATAGGACACTCAGAAATTCATTAATGAATATAAACTGGAAGCCTCACTAGTTTCTCATGCTATGTTCAGGCAAAGATGGAGAGTGTCATCAATGGCTTTTTAGTAAAAATTAACAATTAGCTCTCCAGAAATAAAAAGTTCTAATTTTTGGTGTTTTAAATTCTTTCCAACAATCATGAATGTTCCAGTTTCTTCACATTATTGCCAGCATTTGGTATTTTCAGTGTATTTTACCTTAGACACTGTGATTATAGTTTACATTTTCCAAATAGCTAATGACATCAAGGCTCTTTTTATGTGCTTATTTTCTATCTGTATATATCCTTTGGTGAAATGTCTCTTCATGTCTTATGTCCTGTTTTCTAACTGGATTGCTTACATTTTTTTACTATTGTGTTTTGAAAGTTCTTTTTGTATTATGGATACTAATCTTTTGTCAGATATATGGTTTGCAAATATTTTATCTCAGTCTGTAGCTTGCTTTTATCCTCTTAAGAAGAACTTTTACAGAGCAAATATTTTTAATTTTGATCAAGTCCAATTTCTCAATCTTTCTTTATATGAATCATGCTTTAGGAGAAATTTTTGAAAATGATTAATGTAATCTCAGTTTTAGAACCATATGATTTCACTTATATGTAGACTATAAATCAGAAAACAACAAATGAACTAGACAGACAAACAGAGACTCATGGACACGGACAACAATTTAGTGGTTACCAGAGGGAAGGTGGATAAGGGTAAAGAGGGTCAAATATATGGTGATGAAAAGAAATTACACAATGCAATTACAGATGATGTATTATAGAACTGTACACTAGAAACTTATATGATTGTATTAACTATTGTTATCCCAATAAATTTAATTTTTTAAAAAAGGAAAAAAACTAGTTCTAGACTAGAAGATTTTCTCTTATGTTCTTTTTCTAAAAGTTTTATACTTTTTAATTTTACTTTAAGTCCAAGATCCATTTTGAGTTAAATTTTGTGAAAGGTATGAACTTAAGTCACCAAACCAAACACCTCCTTGGTGAAGTTTATTCCTAAGCATTTTATTTTATTTTTGATGCTATTATAAATTGGGTTATTTTCTTAAATTTTTTGGATAGTTCATTATTACTGCATGGAAACAAAATTAATTTTCATATTTTGACTTTGTATTCTACAACTTTATCATTTCTAACATTCCTTTGTGAAGTCTTTGGGATTTACTATGTATAAGATCATGTTATAATAGAAAAAAATTACTTTTAATTTTCTGATTTGGATCCTTTTATTTCTTTTCCTTGCTTCATTGCTTTGGATGAGATGTCCAGTACTATATTAAATAGAAATGGTGAGAGTGGACATCATTGTCTTGTTCCTCATTTTAGAACAAAAGCTTAGATTTTTTCACCGTTGAGTACAATGTTAGCTGTGGGATTATTATATTTGGCCCTTATTATGTTAAGGTACATTCTTTTTACATCTAATTTGTTGAGAATTTTTATTATGAAAAGACACTGAATTTTGCCAAATGCTTTTTCTTCATCTATTGAGACAATCATTTGATTTTCTTATTCATTCCGCTAATGCAGTGTACCACATTTATTGATTTGTGTATGTTGAACTGTTCTTGCATGCCAGAGATAAGTTCCACTTGATTATGGTGTATGACCCTTTTAATATACTGTTGAATTCAATTTGTTAATATTTTTATGAGGTAATACTTATGAAATGAGTTTGGGAGCGTTCCTTCCTCTTCAAAATTTCTTGGGGAGAGTTTGAGAATTGGTGTTAATTTTTCTTTAAATGTTTGGTAGAATTTACTCTTGAAGTCATCAGGTCCTGGACTCTCCTTGATTGGGAGGTTTTTGACTATTGATTCAATCTTCTTACTTGTTATTGGTCTGCTTGGGTTTTCTATTTCTTCACAAATCACTCTTGCTAGATTGTATATTTCTAGGAATTTTTACATTCTTTCTAGGTTATCCAATTTGTAGGCTTATAATTGTTCATAGTAGTCGCTCATGATTTTTTCTTTTAGTTAGTCTGACTAAGGGTTTGTCTATTTTGTTTACCTATTTGAAAAACTCTTAGTTTTATGATTTTTTTTCTATTGTTTTGCAGTCTATATATTTTTTCTATATTTTTTCAGTCTATATATATATGTGCTTGAGATGTCTCTTCTTTTTTTGATAAAAGCATTTATTACTTCCTTCCTTGTACTGCTTTTGCTACATCCTATAAGTTTTGTTGTTATATTGTGTTTTCATTTTCATTTATATTTAATTACCTTCTGATTTAATTTAATCATCTTCTTTGATTCGTTGGTTGTTCTGAATATGTCAATTTCCACATATTTCCAAATTTTCCAATTTTTTTTTTATTGTCAATTTATAGTTTCGTACCATTGTGGTTGGAAAAGATGCTCGATGTAGTTTGAATCTTCTTAAATTTATTATAACTTGTTTTATAGTCTAAAATGTGATCTATCATAAAGAACATTCTCTATGCACTTGATAAGAATCTGTAATGTGCTGCTATTTGCATGAGAAGTTTCGTATGTGCCTATTAAATTTACTTGGTCTATAGTCAGCTATTTCTGTATTTTTTTTTGTCTCTAGATATTCTATTTATTGTTGAAAGTGAGTATGAAGTCTCCTATTATTGCAATGCTGTTTATTTCTCCCTTTAGTTCTATTAATATTTGTTTTATCTATTTAAATGTTCAGTTGTTGGATACATACATATTTATAATTTTTATATCTTCTTGATGAATTGATCCTTTATCATTACATAATGTACACTTTAGTCTCATATTTTTAAATTTAGAGTCTATTTTGTCTGATATACATATAGCCGCCCCTGTTGTTTACCATTTGCATGAAATACATTTTTTCATTCCTTCACTTTCAGCCTGTGTGTATCCTTAATCTAAAGTGAGTCACTTCCACACAGTATATAGTTGAGTTTTGTGTTTTTAGCTATTCAGGCACTGCAAATATTTTGACTGGTGAGTTTAATCCATTTATGTCTATAATTATTATTGGTAAAGAAGGTATACTTTTGCCATTTTTGTTAATTATTTTGTCTTTTCCCCTTTTCTGTTTTTTTGTATGTGCATTGTCTTTTTGTGTTTTGTTATTTTTAGTAATATTCTTTGATTCCATTCTCTTTTTTCCTATCACATATACATGCGATATGTGATATATGTACATATACATAAATATGTACATATACATAAAAGATCTTGAATTCTTGATTTTTTTTCTTTCAATGCTTTGGATATATCATTCTATTCTCTTCTGAACTCAAAGTTTATGCTGAGAAACCTGCTAATAGTTTTATGGAGCATCATTATACCTGACAAATCTTTTTTGTCTTATTTTCAAAATTTTCTTGCCTTTGACTCAACAATTTTATTACGTGTCTTGATGCAGACTGCTTTTGATTTCTCATATTTCGATTTCTTGTGCTTCATGAATCTAGATGTTCTTTCTTTCTCTAATTTTGAAGGTTTTGGCCATTATTTCTTTCAATAAGCTTTTAGTCCCTTTATATTCCTTTCCTTCATCTGGGACTCTCATGATACACATATTATATTAGTTCACTTGATTGTTTCTCATAAGTCATTTAGGCTTTTTTCATTTTTTCATTGTTTTTCTTTTTGTTCCTTGGACTGGATAATTTCAAAAGACCTATATCCAAATTCACTGATACTTTTGCTTTATCAAATCTTCTGTGAAGCTCTGTATTGGATTTTTCAATTCAATTATGGTATCTTTCAGCTTCATAATTTCTGTTTGGTTCTTTGTATGATTTCTATCTTTTTGTCGATGTTCCTATTTTCTTCATGCATTATTTTCCTCATTTTGTTTGTATTTTCTTGAAGCTCACTAAGCTTCTTTAAGATGATTATTTTGAATTCTTTGCATGTTCTTCATAGATTTCTATTTCTTTTCTGTTGGTAACTGAGAATGTTTATTTTTCATTCATTAATGTTATATTTCTCTGTTTCTTTGTGTTTCTTGAGGCTTTGTGTTTGTGTATGCACATTTGAAGAAGTAGCTACCCCTTTCAGTTTAAAAACTGTCTTTAGCAAGGAAAGACTTTAAACCAATCAGCCTGGTTAGAGATTCTGGAAGTCTGTCAAACCTCTTTTATAAAATGTGCACATTCCACTCCTCTCCTTCCTTTTTGGGAGAGAAATGTCAGGATTGTGTATTTTCTCATTCTGCTGAGAGCTATGCTGTATATTGAGAGCCATCCTCTTTTCCCTACAACAGTGCATTGAGATTCAGGACATTGGGCACAAGTCCCACTTCTTTTTCTCTCTCCTGAAGAAGTCTTATTGTTATGCACCTCATTGCAGTCCCGCAGATCTGATCCAGTTGCTATCTTCTGAGAATTGTGCCTTCTGCTGAGAACTGCGTCATCTGCTGAGATCCACACAGGCTGCTGGGATCTGTATTTTCTGTTGAGTCCTTGCTATCTGCTGGGGGCTGAGCTGGCTTCTGTGTGCTTTACCAGCTTCCAAGAGCCACCTATGCCTTTTCTTTGTTCTTAACTGCACCAAAGCATGTTAGCTATGTCAAATTCCTCAGCAATCTAAGTGAAGCATGACAGGAGAAGATTTCTCAGGCAGCAGTTCAAAAGGCTTGGTATGTTGGATGTAGCTATTGCTCTTTCTTTTCTCTTAAGGAGAAATTTCTTGTTTAACTCTGCCAGCTTGGAAGAGGGAGGACACAGGTAAGGGTAAATTGCTCTTATTTCAATGCAGTTGTTCTCAGTCTCATGTTTTTCTAGGGCACTGCAATTTCTTAACTTGATTCTGTTGTTCTCATGAAGGTATTTTGGTCCATACATGGTTGTTAAAGCATCATTGTTTTTTCAGAGGAAGTGGGGAAATGAGTCAGAACTTCCTCTTCTGCTGTCTTGCTGACAGTCCCTCTCTTCAAAACTTTTTGAGATATATGTTTGTCAGGGCTTTTCTCCCATTTGTATGTGAAGTTTTATTATTTATGTAAGTTCTATTCCCAGTAGTGTCTCCTCACAGTGCTCTTTCCCTTCACTGAGTATTTTGGGAAGCCCTGTGGCCTAGGTTGCCCAGCATGCTCCGATTGTCTCACAGTCCCCTTTGCACTTACCTGCAAGTTGGATACTTTGGATGCTTCCCCAATTCGTCAATTACCTCTTTTACTCATAGTGGGGAACCCCTTATTGTAGAAATGAGGGCTAGTTAGGAATTTTTGTTTTCTACATCTTAAGTCTAGCAGAAGCTCCCTTTGTCTTTCCTTTGCTATCTCTTCCTGTGCACCTTTTCATGCTGCATTTGGGTTGGCCTTGCTCACACTCTGAGACTGAAAGAAATATCTTGTCAGCAACTCTTGTGGTAGACATTATTTTTTTTTCTATCTTAATTGTCTTATCTCTTTTTAAGAAAAGATTGGAAACTGTGAAATTTTAAGCAAAAAAAGTATAGCAAGATTCTCATTTGGAAGATCAATGGTGTCAGAGGCCTAAAACTTATCATTCTAGAGGAAAAACTGGGAAATATTACCTAAAACAGAATGTTTATAATTGTATTATGTGTCAGAAGCAGTAAGGCAGTAATCTGATATGAGTTTGACAAATCAAGGACAGCATAAAATAATGCGGGCAAAACAAGCAGAGCCCTAAAATAGTGGTCCTTATATTTGAATTTCAGGATGCTAAAAATAATCTAGGAATATCAAAATACACTGCTCAAATTACCCTGTCTAAGCAAGTCACTAATGTGTTAATTTTCTTTGGTCCTAAATACTTATATCATTCAGATTATTGAACAACTTCACTAAAGTGCTCACATTGACTGTCTACCTTCCTATTTTATAACTTTTTAAATTCAGTGCTAGTATACAGAAATGATTTAATTCAATAGACAAACAAAGACTGCTTCATTTCACAAGAGGATAGATTATAGCCAAATATTAGGATGTATCAGCACAAAAATAGGAAAGAAAAAGATGTGTAGTAACTTGAAGTTATAAAAGATGCTTCACACTTAGATCCCAAGTGGAAGTTATTATTTGTTTAATTTACTTGTTTTAATGGGAAAGGAAATGAATAACTCAGTATGTTACTATAAAAACGAATATATAATTTATGTTTAAAAAACATAACATTTAGAATTACCAGGATAAATTTGCAGGACTGTTTTAAATATTGAGCAGAATTTCAAAGGTAGAAGAGCAGACGATAAGAGATCCTATGAAACAGGCAATATTCTAATATATAGTAGTTCTATCCTGTGTCTTACATTTGTTCTTTCAAAAATATCAGAAAGTAATGTCTGGTATTAAAATTTATTATCATTCTAAGCATTTTATTTTGAAGCTTCAAAAGTCACACTTAAACCTGACTTTACTTTAGTTTTAAGTATTGTATAAATAATTTATATTTGTTTTATTTAAGAAAATTATCAAGATAAAATGTTCATTCTGTTATTGTCTATCGATACTAAGAGGGCTCCATGTGAATGTTCAGACTGGTTCACCAATCTTACCATTATGTAAGATTTTTTACCATTTTAGCATTATAACTGATTGTAACAAAATTTGATTTATGTTATGCTGAATGATATATTGTTTCTTTTTTCTTGGTTGTTTCCTTATTCAGATATTTCTATCAAAATGGAAAAATCCTTTGTGGTATTTCTGTTGTTTATATATAGTGGAACTACTATATACTGCGTCTTCCCAACTTTATGTCCAGTGATATCACTTTGGTAACTTATAGTCAGTCATAGTGGTATTATTTATACTACAAAAATCAGCAAATGCCTTGAACAAGGGCTCCTTTTCTTCCTTTTCTTCCATTCCTTTTCTTTCTCTTCTCTTCTCTTCTCTTCTCTTCTCTTCTCTTCTCTTCTCTTCTCTTCTCTCTCTTTCTCTCTGTCTCTCTCTCTCTCTCTGTCTCTCTCTCTCCTCTCTTTTATTACTGGCCATCTCACTGTTAAGTATTTACCAATAAACCACTAGTGGGGACCAAGAGTATTAGATGCCAAATGACAGCAATTAATTGCTAAAGATAAGGCTGACATATTTACCACAAAGGGTAAAAAGAAAATGTCAGAAATCAGAATTCCTTGGTTTTAAGAGATCTCTGACAGTGTTTAATTGATCCAGTGTCCTTAAAAGCAAAATAAATGGTCAGTCAACTATAGTATTGCATGATCTATATAGCAGAAAAAAAAAAAAGCTTTTATATCAGGTAGCCAAGAACCTGTCTTGAGTGATCATGATGGAAACTCAGAATTGGATAAATTTTAGTCCCAGAGTCTCTTTTTAAAGGAGACAGTGAGTTCTTTTGAGGAAACACCCTGCACCATTGCTGCCAGTACATATAGTAAATATTCCAATCTTTCTCCAAAGGTACCTGAGGCTATTTATTGTAGTTACTGTACATCCAGAAAAAAAGCCCAGATCTTGTAGGTAATACTAGACATTAGTTCTGAATTGATGCTAAAACCTGGGGACCGAAAATACCACCATGGCCCATGAATCAAAGCAGGAGATTAGGGTATCCAGGTGATAAAGTAAGCTTAAGTTCATTTCACAGTGGCTCTAATTCAGTTTTTGAATATATAATTGGAATAGGCAAAAGAGACAACTGGCAGAATTCTTACATGTGCTCTATGGCCCATTGGATGAAGGACATTTTGGTAGAAATAGTCAAGTGGAAATTCCTGAAACTTCCTCTCCTTATGAAAGTTGCTTTCTGTTTCATGGCAGAATAAATTTTTGCAGGAATTATAGAGGCTAATGCCACTATCACTGTTTGAAAGACTCAGGGAGGAGGAGCAGTTATATCTGTCACATCTCCATGTAACTCATAAGTTTAATCACTTAGCCTGGGTAGAAATTGGATGGATCTTAGAGAATATCTATAGACTATCATAAACTTAATCAGGTGGTGGCTCTCATTACATCTTTTGTTCTAGATATAGTACCATACTAAAAAAATCAAGATGGTCCCTGACACTTGGTACATGGCTGTTGACTTGGTTAATATATTTTTTTCTCATACTTATTTGTAAGGACCACCAGAAGCAACTAGTTTTTTTTTATTTTTTATTTTTTATTTTTTTTTATTTTACAGTGCCAACCAAGAGTAGGTTTGGTTCAGTCATTTATATATTATCCTACTCTTTCTGACATTATAATCCTTATATATCTTGTTCCTTTAACATTCCACAAAATTTTACACTAATCCTTTCCATTTACTACATTATGCTCTTCAGATCCTATGAGCAGGAAGTGCAAGTACCTTAGGTACCTTAATAAGAAAGAACAAACAAGACAGTGAGATATAAAACTCACAAAAGTTTTTGGAGTTCTCCAGCTCAATAACATTTCTAATGTTGGGGGAGGTGCTAAATGTCAGGAATCTGTTGATATATCCCTCCAACGTGAAAAGCGAGTTGATGCGCTTCAATCAATCTACCTTGAGAAATAAGTTCATGGTTTGTGTTTCTGGATTTTGGAGGCAACACATACCACTTTAAACAGTGTTATTTTAATGAATCAACAGAGTTATCTGTAAGACTACCAGTTTCTACTGGGAGCTAGAACAAGAGATGACTTGCAGGAAGTTAAGGCTTCAGTAAAAATTACTCTAATACTTGGGTCTTTTAGTCCAGGCAAACCAAAGATACTCAAAATGTCTATAGCAAATGGGGAAGCCAAATAAAATCTGTCATCACCAATAGGAGAATCATAGCACTAACGTCTAGAACTTTGGAGCCATTCAATGCCTTTCCCTGTAGATAAATAACCTAACTTTGAGAAACAGTTTCTGGCTTGCTAGTAGTCCTTCAAAAAGACTCAGATCACCATGGGATCTGAAATTACCATTACTGAGTGTTGTCTGCCCACTTACCTATAGTTTGGGTGTATGCAGCAGCAATCTATCATCATGTGGAAATGACATATAAAAGACTGAGCTCGAGCAGGTTCAAAAGGTATGTTATATGAGTAGGATACTCAGATTTCTTTGACACATTCATCTTATATCACCACTTTCCCTTCATTCTGTGCCTATGGTCTATTGCAGTGTCCTTATAAGTTGACTGAGGAAGAAAAAACTTGAGATTAATGAACAATTGAGTCTTTATAGTATGCTAACTAAAAGAGGGATAGCTATAGTATTACAGCCCCACTGAAGGGTGACTCACAATGACAGTGATAAAGAAAATCCTACTAGTGGGCATAAATGTAAGCAGAACATTTTGTTGTTCACTTTTTCTGGTGCAGATGGTCAGAAATATGGCTTTGCAGAGATCCATGGCCAATTGTTAATGGCTTGACTAGATGGGTGGTGACTTGGAAGGTACAGGATTGAAAGACTGGTGACAAGGAAGTCTGGGTAAGAGGTATATAGTTGAACTTTTCAGAATGAATACAGATTCTGAACATATTTATGCCCAATGTGAATAACCGTCAAAAGGATCCAAAACAAGAAAATTTTAATTATCAGGTAGACAAAATGAAAGAATCTGTGGATGTGTCACTTGCATTTCAGTTCTTTATTAAAAAGCCCATGAAAAAGGTAACTGGAGAGACTGAAGTGGAAGTTCAATAACATGGAATTCTTGTCACCAAGCCTGACCTGGATAATGCTGCTGCTCAATACCCAGCCTGTTATTAGCAGGGACCAACACTGAGTTCTCGTTGTGGCACCATTTCTTAGTGTAACCAGCTAGCTACTCAGTTGCATTGAATTTCTTCCAGCATGGAGGGGCAGAGGTTTATCTTTACTGGAATATTACACATGCATTCTGGATATAGATTAACCTTCTTTGCTTGTAATACTTCTGTAAACAGACTCGCAGAGCTCCTTAATAACTTTTATCACTGTTCCTGATCAGGGAGCTCATTTCACAACAAAGAAAGTTCAGTGATAGATTCATACCTATAAAATTAACTTGTCTTACCACAGACCTCAATATCCAGAAGTTACTGAAGTAACTGAAAGGTGGATCAGCTCACTAAAGAATCAATTACATTGCCAGTTGAGTGAAAACATCTATAAGAAAAGCATTCTGTTTCAGGATGCGGTATGTTTTAAGTCAGAGATTCTTTTATGCTTCTGTGTCCCTCATAGCCAGTATACTTGGGTCTGGAAATCAAGGGTGAAAGTGTGAATATCTTCTTTTACTTTTCTACCCAATGAATTGAATAAAATAAAAATTTTACTGAAGTAAATAAATAGGATAATAGAAAGTTTTTAATAATAAAAATATCAACTAATAAATTTAAGTGGAAATAAAACTAGAAAACTATAATTTGACAACTATCACAATAATAATTCACACATGAAATAACCATGGGTATTATATAAAAGTTTGATGAGGATGACTATTTATATAATCTCAAATAACTTCTCAAAAATATGTATTATTAACTACAAAGAGGAAAGCAGTGGTTTTACAGTGGGGGAAAATTAGCAGATAGAAACTTAACCAAATGATCAAAAGTAACATTATTAACAGTGGGATAAATCAAAACATTGAATCACCTGATAAGATGCAATAATGCAAACATAGTATTCCTTCTGTAATACTCCTTTCAAAAATACTTAACATGAAAATACTCAAGACAACTTCTGTCTAACCCAACTTGGGAGATATTCTAAAGGTGCTAATATCATGAAAGTCATGGAAAGACTGAAGAACTGTTCCTGGTTGAAGGAAATAAAAGAAACATGATAATGAAATGCAAAGTGTGGTCCTGGGGTGGATCTCTTTGCTGTAAAGGAAATTGGCAAACTTGGAGAAACTAGAATGAGGTCTGTAATTAGATGGTAGTGACATATCAATGTTAAGTTTCTGATTTTGATTGTAGTATTGTATGCAGTCAAGTAGGAGAATATCCTTGTTTAAAGAATAAAATGCTAATATATTTGGGGATGATGAGGCATCACATTTCACACACAATTGCTTCAGAAAAAAATAGTTTTTGTGCTGTTACAACTGTTGTATAAATAGGAAAATGTTTCCAATTTAAGATTATTTTTCACATAATTGTATAACTATACATTACTGATTCTAGAATTTTTGTTAAAATAGATTTAACATCAAAGGCATAATTTTCTTTTATCTAATTATTAAAGGAAAATTGTCCATCACCATATTAAGATTTGGAGAGGGCAATAACTACCCATGTAGTAATATAAATGTATTTTTTCATTCACTTTCAAGTTAGTAGTATACAAGTGGGGAAAGCAACAGGTAAGGACAGGAAATGAATGCTCATCAACTGTTAATGCCGATTTCAATCTCTGTTTGTATGCAATCAGATGACTGGAATTATAATAATTATCACCATTTTCACAGTCTAGAATCAATTGTTGGATTGCATAAAATTCTTTATTAATATGCTGAAAGTATTATCAATAATTTAAAATAATCTCTCCTTAATTCAGGACAGAAACTACAAAATGAAAAACATTGGTGATACCAGTGGCAAAGTTTTTATCTAAAACAATGTGAATATCTTTAAAATATATTATACATTTACTATCTACATCTAAATATTATTCAATTTAATCCTTTTTTAATTAAGCTCCTAATGGATATGAAACTGTTTCTCTTTTCTTCTCTCAAGTCTTCATATTTTATGAAAAAAATAGGAGACTTTTGTTATTTCCAAGTCTTAGCCACCTTGAATAGTGTTGCTATGAGTATCAAGGTACATATTTCTTTATAGATAAATGTTTCAAATTTTGGGGGTAGATACTCAGAGGAGAGATTGCTGTGTTATATGGTAATTCTATTCATAATTTTTTGAGGAAACTCCATACTGTTTTCCATAGTGGCTGTACCAATTTACATTTCCACCAGCAGTGTATGAGGATTTCTTCTCCCTCACAACCATTGCAACTCTTGTTATTATTTGTCTTGTTGATGATAGCCATTCTAACAGGTGTGGTTTTGGTATCTCATTGTGGTTTTAATTTGTATTTCCTTAATAGCTAGTGAGGTCTAACATGTTTTCATATATCTGTTGGCCATTTGTGTGTCTTCTTGGCAGAAATGTCTATTCAGATACTCTGCCCACTTTTTAATTGGATAGTTTGTTTTGTTTTTCTGTTATTGAATAGTGTGAGTTTTTAAATATATTTTGGATATTAGCCCCTTCTATGAAGTGTTGTTTGCAAATTTATCTTCTCCAATTCTGTTGGTTGCTTTTTTATTTTGTTGATGGCTTCTTTTGCTGTGCAGAAGTTTTTTAGTTTGATATAGTCCCATTGATTTATTTTTGCTTTTACTTCTCTTGCCTTTGAGGTCAAATTTATAAAATCCTCTCTAAAACCACGGTCCATGCATTTAGTACCTATGTTTTTCTCTATGCAATTTATTTCCAAGACATGGAAACAACCAAAGTGCCCTTGGGAAAATGATTGCATAAAAAAAGATATGGTACATATGTACAATAGAATATTAGTCAGCCATAAGAAAAGATGACATATTGCCATTTGCAACAACATGGATGTATCTTGAGATTATTATGCTAAGCAAAATAAGTCAGAGAAAAAGTTGAGAACTGTATGATTTTACTCATATGTGAGATCATATGAGTAAAACCGAAAGCAACAGATGAACAAGACAAATGAATAATCAAAACATCACAGACACAGACAGTAGTTACCAGAGAGAAAGCAAGATAGATAAGAAGAAAGGGGATAAAATATATGGTGACAAAAGGAGATTTGACTTTGGGTGGCAAACACACAATGCAGTATATAGATAATGTATTATATAATTGCACACTTGAACCTATATAATTTTATTAACTAATGTCACTTTAATAAATTTAATTTTAAAAAATAGAAGAATAGGAAGGAAAAGAAAGTATTGATAATAATAATAAAACAATCACTAATTGATCAGTTCTCACTCTGTGTTAACAGGGTATAATTTTAAGTAAACTATTTATTAGTGTCTTCACCAACAGACACTGGTCAGAAAATTTGTCATGAGTATTTTTATGTTAACTATTTTGGCATGGATATCACAAAAGTAATACTACATTTAACTCATTGAATTATATAGTGGTACAGGAATTTGATTTATCTCATTAATGATAACATGCAATTTTGATTATTTGTTTAACCTTGTATCTTCCAGTTGTCCCCACTGCAAATTCTTGCCATAACTACTTTTTTCCACAAGTTCTTGGAGCAAGAAGTGGACTGATTAAGCAAAGAAAGTGACATATCCACAGAGTCTGCCATTGTGTCTACCTGATAATTAAAGATTCTCCTCTGTTGTGGATCCTTTTGATGGATATTGACATTGGACATGAATATATTTGAAATCTGTACCCATACAATTAATTTAATTGACACCATATAGAGTTTCTTGAGACTATCAACTAAAATTAATAAAGGTGATTTATAAATTTAAAAAAATAAAAAATCTACATGTTAGTTTCCATCCATTATATCACACTAAGAAGGTGAGGATAATGAAAATAATAAAGCACTTAAAATCAACAGGCCAATTTTTTTTGTGACTTTGGAAAATTTATTTATTCTTATGTTATCTAATTTCTACATTTTCAAATTAAACAAGTAATAAGCATTTTTATTTAGTGTTTACATATGCCAGCAATCATACTAAGCTTTTTAACAAAATTACTTACTTTAAAACTTATCATCAATTATGTAGATAGTATCACCCCCATTCTACAGATAAAGTTATTAACATGAAGAGAGAGAAATAAATTTACCACAATCAAATACTGAGGATATGGCAGAGCTAGGATTCCAGTTCAGAAATATATAACTTAGAGTGCAAGTTCTAAACTTTATTTGATCTTGCTGACTTACTCAGGATCCATTTCAGCTCTAAGAGATTTTGAATTTCCATGAATAAGAAGTAGCAAATAGAGCTGAATGTCATTATGTCACTTAGAGTCAAGTAATTATTGTGTCCAGTATAAGTTTTGTGTCCTCTTCCTCAAGAAGTTTTAAGTTCTATTTGTAGATCTCTGTCCTCCTTTGCTCCCAAACATTCAAAACTGGTTTTAATCTTTTTACATGTGTTTTAGCTTCATCTTTTTGGCTATCTCTTCTAAAATCTGTAGCAATACAATAGTGCCATAGATCAGTTGACAGCTTTATGTAGAAATTTCATATTTGGCAGGCTTTAATCTAGAAAAGCCTAGAGGACATTTGTCACCTGCCAAGTGAGGTTCTCGCAGCTTATTTTCTCCCACATTCAGAAATGATATATTGTGATCTTGCACACTCTTACACTCTTGGGATTTTAATGAGATGCTCACTTTACTTCCCCAAGGGTAGTTGCTAATCTTAAAAGTGTAATAACATTTTTCATATTTAATTTTTTTCTGTCTGTTACTTGAGTTATTTTTAAATATTTGTTTTTACCCTGCATTCACATCTCTAAGGACTTGCTATGGGAACATCTGTGATTCATGTATTTGAATGGATTTGAGGAATAACTGAGCCAAGCAAAGAAAATCATATTTATTTGTCATGTTAAGAATGAAGGTATTTATGTATTATTACTTTTACCCATGTTTGTATTTTTAAAGTCAAGCTTATTGGATGGCACACATTTAAACAAAGCATTTTACTGAGGAAGCTTTATTTCATGCAAAAAAACTTGTAGTCTTTTGAAGTAAATGTTTTAACAATTGTAAGGGTTCAGAATGAGTCACTCCAAGATGTGCCTCTGGAGTATGAAGATTATTTTGAGCTAAAAGCAACCAAGACCCCCATGAGAAACTTTTACTTCTCCCTTAAAGAATTTAAATTAGAGGCCTTGCCAATAATAAGAGTTATGACCAGAAATAAGTTTTATTGACCTAGCTATATGACAGGGGAAACTACTGAACATCTGCTCTTATCTCTCTGCAATGACCTTCATCCTTCTTAAGCTCCAAGGTATCTTACTTCATCTTTAGCTCAAAATGTCATATATACCTTGCTTTCCCTTTTCTGTCTGTGAACCTCTCATGTATGTGGAGTCTCTGACTCTCTCTCATATATGAGATTCCTATGTGAATGTATATAATTAAATTTACTTATTTTCTCTTGTTAATCTGTCTCATGTCGATTTAATTATTAGACTTACTGAAAGAACATTGAAGAATAGAAGAAATTTTTTTCCCTCTTCTACACAATTAAGACTTTTTTGAAATTTAAATAGATTTTTATAACAGTAAATCGTAGTGGCCTAGAATTTCTTTTATATGAAAATAAAATATAGCCATGATAACTTTTTATTGTAAAAGCAGTATATTTTTTATATTTTATATTCTAAATATTAGTTTTCGTTTTGTTTTTAGGAAGAGCATAACGAATGTCACATTTATTGCTGTGATAATTTTATTTAAATTGTACATTATAAATTAAACCTGCATGCTATGTTTTTAATCTAGTTTCAAATGGTAAATGCAGAGAAAATATTAGTGTTAAAAATTGGCATGAATTGCCAGATCTTGATGACTGATTGGATATAATTCGTTATTCAAATTGGAACACCTTTAAGAGTAAAGGGAGGTCCTAACCTGAAGATGATGGGATAACAGGTGTACCCTGGGAAATGATCAAATCACATAGAACATAAATTTACTCTAAAAGTGAGGGATAAAATACCCCAAAATATCAAAGATGAAGTCCAAAATTGTTTAGGCTAAAGAGTCTGTATATCTATCCCAACACTTTTCAGATTGTGTTGGGTACATTTAGAGTTCCTTTATTTTGATTATACATTTGAGTTTCATTAACTCTCCTATCATTGAATAGACAAATAATAAAGTGAAACAACCTTTTGATACCCAGAATTTATTTCAACTACTTTCCAGGGTCCTTGAGAGGATAATTCAGAACCTGTGGCAAGAAACACACTTATCTAAGAGAACTCCTTTGTGCCAGGATGGGTTCAGACTTTCAGCCTTGGAAGCATTACTGCTTTATCTATGAGTTTTCTTTTTAAAATGGCTTAGAATAAGTCAGGAAACAAGGACTCAACAGAAATCAACCCTGCTGGCACCTCCATCTTGAACTTCAGCCACCAGAATTGTTAGAAAATAAATTACAGTTGTTTAAGTCACCCAGTCTATGGTATTTTATTATGGCCTCCTGAGAAGACGAATGCACCCTCTTTCCTCCTCCTTACTTAACATCCATAATCAATTATTATAATCATTTTATGGTAAGTCTTAATCTTCCTTATCCTTTTCCTGTTTCATATACTTGATAAGTAGATACACGACCAATTTTACCTACCTTTCTCCCTCTTCTCCACCTGCAAAATGAACATGACTAGAGAAAAAGATTCAAACTATGCCAACTATCAGTTCCACAAACCTTAAATGAACTCATAGAGTGGCCCCCAAATCATTATTGTCCCACTCTATTCATTCTCCTACTCTTTTTAATATTATACATCTCTCTCATTAAAATTCCAGAATCTCCTCCCCCTCCTTCAGTCTCTACTAATGATCGTGCTTCCTAAACCATTGAGAAATCGGAAACAATCAGAAAAGGACTTACAAAAAAAAAAAAAAGAGGAGGAAGAAAGAAAAGAAAAGGGCTTTCATAAACCTCCACCATCATGTGTTCTCAACTAATATATTCTGTACCCTGAAAATTTGCCTTCCTTCTTAAATTGTAGATAAACTGCCCATGTCCTCCACTTGGATACTTAATCCCATCAGTAGGACATATTCAAGGACATCTCTCTATCAATTTCCCTCCCCATTATCTATTTTTCTCTCTACACTGAGCTGTTTTCCCAGCTATGCAGTTATTTCTTTCATCTCAAAAACCTTCCCTTGACTTTGCTTATCCTCCAGCTAGCATCTCATTTTTTAAATAATCTATACATAATTTTCTTAGCATATACTTAGAAAAAATTTGGAAAATTATATGACCAAACTTTTAAAAGTGGACATCTCAGAGTAATGGAATTAATGGATAATTTATTTCTTAATAATACATGTCTGTAAGTTTAATTCCTCTCATATATATTCTTTTCATGTGTGTGTACACATGATAGTTATGCAATCTTATAATTATAATAGAAATATATATAATTAAATATAATCACATGATTTATTAAATATAATAATTGCATATTATTAAAATGCAAAATACGTGACAAGGTGTTATTTTCACCTTAAGACTAACAAAAAAGAGAATATTACCACGTTTGTGGAATTGTAAGTGGCACAATTACTTTGAAAAGCAATGTGGCAAACAATAGAGCGGGAGCGGGAGAAGCACAGAATGTCTACCACAGTATGCTGATCTGACGGGGCGCTATGAACAAAGGAAAGCAGTTTTTAACATCGATTTGAAAAATAACATATTTGCAGTGTTTGTAAACTAGAAACATAGAAAGAAACAGTCTTTTTCTGCCACATTAGTTTTGAGCTAAATATTGAGGGAGTACCAAAATCTAATCTCTTGCACACACCAGGACATTGAGAGGCCATAAAAACTGCTTTGAAAAATATTTGATTGTAAACCAGGATTATCCTCTATCTAAGCTTTGAAAAAGTACTTAGGGAGAAGCGAAAACCATTTTGAATAAGTAGATGAATTTGATTGTACAGTATACACAAAGTAAGGATGTGGATTCAGATTCTGAATGTTCTAAAAATCATCAACATCACCTGTCTAATTTCAGGCATAAGTCAGATAAAAAGTTACTCCTACAATTTGACTCCCAAGTACCAAAGTATTCTGCAAAGTGAATAGATAAAAACACAGGTGGCCTCTCAGGCTGTATGCAAAAATATCAGAGCAGAGGGAAAATACAGACTTCGGGCTTTCTATGTTATAAGATTCAGGTGCCATTTTATGCCACAATAGAGACAATGCTGATCCAGAAGCTAGTGTCCAGATTTAGCATCTACATTATAGCAGAGAGGAATTAAAGTCAGTGACTTTTGGTGAGGTAGAGACTTAATGCAAAGCTGCAACAGCAAATACAGGAAGCATTTGAACAGTTAACACACCAAGTGCAAGAAAAAGATTCTTTAGCCTCAGAGCTCCAAGTCCACCACGTTGCCATTGAACAGGCTTCTCAAGAATTAATTCCAAGTTAACGCTTCTGCAAGTGGGATGAACAGGAATGAAGTCACACCTACCTGTAAACAACTGAATTAAATTTACACTCACTTCTTTTTTTTTCAGATAATTTTTTGATTAAGTTTATTGGGGTAACATTGGTTAATACAATCATGTAATTTTCAGGTGTACATTATCATTTGACATCTGTATATTCTATTGTGTGTTCACCACCCAAAGTCCAGTTTCCTTCAGCTACCATATATTTGATCCCCTCTACCCACTTCACCCTCCCTCTACTCCCTATTTTGACTTCTTTTGCCCCATATACTTCCACCCTTCTCCCTCATCCCACTAGTAACCATTACTGTATAGTCCTCTGGTAACCACTAGTCTGTAGTCCATGTCCATGAGTCTCTGTTTGTTTGTCTTGTTCATTTGTTCATATCTCAAAGTAAGTGATATCATGTGATTTTTAACTTCTTCTGTCTGGTTTATTTTGCTTAGTGTGATTATTTCAAGGTCTATCCGTGTTGTTGCAAATGACAGTATTTTATCTCTTCTTATGGCTTAGTAATATTCATTGTATATATGTACCATAGCTTCTTTAGCCAATCATCTATCATAGGGCACTTTGATTGCTTCCATGTTCTGGCCACTGTGAATAATGCTGCTATGAATATTGGTGTGCAAATATCTTTATAGATGAGTTTTCAAGTCTTTGTGGTAAATACTCAGTAGAGGGATTGCTGGATCATATGGTAGATCAAGTCTTAGTTTTTTGAGGCAATTCCATACTGTTTTCCATAGTGGCTGTACCAATTTGCAGTCCCACCAGCAGTGTATGAGGGTTTCTCTTTCTCCACATCCTCTTCAACATTTGTTATTGCTTGTCCTGTTGATTATAGCTATTCTAATAGGTGTGAGATGGTATCTTATTTTGGTTTTGATTTGTGTTTTGCTAATAGCTAGCGATGTTGAACATCATTTCATATATTTGTTGGCCATTTGTATGTCCTCTGGAGAGAAATGTCTGTTCAGGTCCTCTGCCTATTTTTTGATTGAATCGTTTGTTTTTTTTTGTTGTTATTGAATCATATAAGGTTTTTTTTTTTTGTATATTTTGGATATTAGGCCCTTATCAGAGGGATTGCTTGCAAATATATTTTTCCATTTGGGTGGTTGTCTCTTTGTTGAGTAGAAGCTTATTAGTTTGATGTAGTGCCATTTATTTATTTTTGCTTTTACTTCCCTTGCCTTTGAGGTCAAATTCATAAAATCTTCTTCAAGTCCAAGATCCTTGAGTTTTGTTTCTATGTTTTTTCTATGCATTTTATTGTTTCAGGTCTTATATTCAGGTCCTTAATCCATTTGAATTGATTTTAGTATGTGGTGATAGACAACAGTCTAGTTTTATTCTTTTGCAGGTGACTTTCCAGTTTCCCCAGCACCATTTATGGAAGAGTCTTTCCTTTCTCCACTGTATGTGTTTTGGCTTTTTTGTCGAAAATTATTTGCCTATGTAAATATGGGCTTACTTCTGGACTCTTGATTCTGTTCCTTTGGTCCATGTGTCTGTTTTCCTGCCAATACCACGCCATTTTGATTACTGTTGCTTTGTAGTATAATTTGAAGTCAGGCAGAATGATGCCTCCAGCCTCATTCTTTTTTCTCAGGATGGCTTTTTAAAAATTTGTTTATGTGGTGTATCACATTAATTGATTTGCATATGTTGAACCATCCTTGTGCCCCTGGGATGAAGCCAATTTGATCATAGTTTGTAATCTTTTTAATATGTTGTATTCAGTTCACTACTATCTTATTTAGGATTTTGCATCTGTGTTTGTGAGAGATATTGGTCTATAGTTTTCTTTTTGTGTGTTACCAGGTTTCAGTATCAGAGTAATATTGACTTCATAAAATGAGTTGGGAAGTATTGCCTCTTTTTCAATTTTTTAAAAGAGTTTGAGGATAATAAGTATCAAATCTTCTTTGACTGTTTAGTAGAATTCACTGGCAAAGCCATCTGGTCCTGGAATTTTACTTTTTGGTAGGTTTTGATGATTATTTCAATTTTCATACTGCTAATTGGTTCATTTAGATTTTCCAGTTTTTTATTCAGTTTAGGAAGATTATATTTTTCCAAATACTGGTCCATTTTTTCTAGGTTATTAAATTTGGTGTTATATACTTTTTCATAGTATTCTTGTATAATACTTTGTATTTCTGTGATATCAGTCATAATTTCCCCTCTTTCATTCTTGATTTTGTTTATTTATGTCCTTTCTCTTTTTTCTTTAATGAGTCTAGCCAGGGGTTTGTCAATTTTATTAACCTTCTCAAAGAACCAGCTTTTTGTTACATTTATTTTTTCTATTGTTTTTTTTTTGTTTTGTTTTCAATTTCATTTATTTCTGCTCTCATTTTGATTATTTCTTCTCTTCTGCTGACTTAAAGCTTCATTTGCTCTTACTTTTCTAGTTTTTTAAGATGAAGAGTTAGGTTGTTTTTGTTTTTGGAGATAGGCCTATAATAATATGAACTTTTCTCTTATGACAGCTTTTGCCATGTCCCAAAAGTTTTGATATGTTGTACTATAATTATTATTTGCTTCTATGTATCTCTTGATATCTATTTTCATTTCTTCTCTGACTCATTTATTCTTCAGTAGCATATTGTTTAATCTCCATGTATTTGTGGTTCTTCCTGATTTCTTTTTGCAGTTGGTTTTCAGTTTCATAGCGTTATAATCAGAAAATATAGTTGGTATGATTCCAACCCTCTTAAGTATTTGTTGAGGCTATCTTCGTGTCCCAGTATGTTACACTTAATTCTTATTCCATACCACTTACTGGTCTGCCAGGTATGCAAACTAAAGAAATTGGAGAAAGTTATGGTCCATTTTTATGCTCATTAAATTTGCAGTTTAAAGACAGTATTTAACATCTTTGTCAAATTAAACAGATCGTTATACTCTAGGCTTCAACAGTTAATAATTTAGATTTATTTGGGGAATCTTTGTTCCCATAATTACTAAATGGCCTTCTTTTTTACTGCATATAACAACTTAAATATACCGTTACAGTGTGATTTTATTAAACACAGTTTACTGTAATTCACGTTTCAAAACAATAGAAATTAATAAACTCCTTAGATTAGTCTGAACTACTAAACAAATTTGAAGAAAGAAATGGAATTCATGGAATTTATGATATCATCTAATTTATTTGAGCAACATTTTAATATAAAAATTTTATACATAAAATACTATTTTAGGTTATCTTTTTTATTCTTTTTATAAATGCATATTTGAATTTCTTTGTATATTATATTTACACTTTTACGTTTGAAAGTTACTCATTTTTCAGATCACTGAATTTTATTTTTTTAATGCATTGTTTTTACAACTATTATCTTGTTTTTCAAAGATACATGTATTTTGAAGTAGAAATCTATCTAGTTGAATTGTTTGACTTCTAATAACTCTTATAAAAGAGAAATTAAAAACTTTAAAGTAAATAAGCAAAAAAACAAAATACATTATTTTTTCTAAAAAAAATTAAAAAGCAATGTGGGAATATCTAACAGACTTGCAAATGTGCATATCCAAATATCCAACAATTTTATGTCTCAAAATATACTCTCAAGGAAAAAGGACACCTAAGAAAGGATTTACATTGCAGAAATAATTATAATCTTGGAAAATTTGAATCAGCCTAAGTACCCATTAATAATGGGATGCTTAAATGTTGGTGGGATTCTAGATAGATCAACATGGGAGATGTTAAAAATAATGCTAGATGAAAATGAACAGATGGAGAATGACACATACAACACATTGCATGTATTCCTTAAGAACACATAAAATAATAATCTTATAGTAAATAGATTGCAAAGATTCTTATAAAAGTCAGATAGTGGTTGCCTCTGGGATGTTCAAAGGGGTATAGTGCTGAGGAGATTTATTATTTAAATCTCTAAAGTTTTATTTTGTTTAAATAAAGAATAAGAAACAAATATGATAAAATATTAGCTATAGATATTCTGAGTGGTGGGAATGTGTTTATATTTTATATACATCTTTCTTTTTATTTTGACATTTATTTTTTAAAATATGGGGAGAAAAGAAGGAAAACAAACATATAAAATTGAAAATGCATGTTCTATGAAGTGTTGGAATATAAATAATCTTAGATCTCATTTACAAATGCTGAGGTGAGAATTCTTTCAATTTAATAGTTTTACAACTTTATTTATTTTTCATATCATTATTTTTTAAATGACGGGCAGGAAGATTCATTTTTTATGTAATTAAGATGTCCCAAAATAATAAGGCACCAATAACATCAAAAATTAAAATTATTCAAGACATCAAAATTTGTCACCCCCAAATATACTGTTGAGTGAACTCAAAAAGAGTCTGGAGGCTTTGCTAGAAATAAATGATATAGATTTATTTAAGAGTTTTAGAGATTGCAAGCTGGAAAAACAACCAATCAATACCCAGAGTGTTTCAAAGAAGAAGGAAAAGCTGAGTTCTTAACAGCAAAAAAAAAAAGTACATTCTTGAGAAGAATCAGTTCTCCATACTTTACTTCTGAATTGGTTCAAGATGATAACCTTCTAGAGGTGACTAGTTGTCTGGATAATGGATGTCATATGATCTGGATTCGTGAACATTCTCTTGTCCTTCAGGGGGTACTCAGAGAGTTATCTGGAGATTTGATTTATAAGTAGGCATTGACGCAGGACTGAAAAGTGCAAACATTTAAGTTCTCAGGCTAGTTAAAACAGCAATAGAATCATTTTCTCATGCTGCAACCTACTTGTGTCAAGTTTGATCATAGTGATTCCCTTTTATTTCTTTACTGTATTCCTCTATTCCTCTTTGGCACAAAAATTATTTTAAGCTGATTATTTTTAAGAAACAGTAGACAAAGGAGAAACTAAAAACTGAGTGGAGGCATTTACATTTATGAAGAAAATCTCCATTTTTATGGGTGTCTCCTTCCCTGTACCAGTAAGAGGAGAAAGACTAAATCTCTAGAAACTCTTATCAATGGATAAGATATAGGCTTAAATTTGTTTAACAACCTTGCCTTCCTTTATTGTGCTTTGCTTGAAACCTTCTCATAACTGTCTCATCACTCCCCAACATCTTTTGTCTTTAGCTGGAGATGGAATTTAAGGTGATGGTTTGGGCCATTTTAAGAGTTACTCAATTTTTCTAGATAGCTCCCATGTATACAGGAGGTATACATGTTATTAACTTTTGTTTGTTGTTCTCTCGTTAATCTGTCTTTTATTATAGGAACAGTTTCAGCCAAGAACCTAAAAGCATAGAGGGAAAACTATTTTTCCTCCCCTACACGTCTGCAGAAGAAAAAGGCAGGTTTTCTTTGAAGAGTTAATGTAGAAATGTTGTTTTTATTATTACTATATTATCATCAAATGGAAATGGCTCATGTGCCTTGTAGTTGAGGTCAATTATTGATACCTTAGAGTACCATTAAATTAACTTAACCTAGGTTTATATTTTAAGAAACTAATGTAGTTCCAAGTTTTGCTAGTACTTGTTCCCAATTAAAAATCTGTAACTACTATTTTTAAATGCCAAAAAAGAGTTAAGAATTATGTTGTGGTCTTAAAATGTGCAGTGTAATTTGTTTTTAAATGTTGGTATCAATTCTTAATTGTTGCCAGAAGTTCAAATAAAAATGAAATTTAAATAACCTTTATTAAAGACCCATTTGAGACTTTTCCTGTCTAAACACACTAGTAACACTTATATAACTTTGAACAGTGTCAGTGTCTAGCTGATAGAAGAGGAAAGGTTTCAGTGGTGAGACGCCCAGTTGGAAGAATGCACAAGAGATCAACGTGAGAATGAAACGGCAGGCACCAACTTTATTGCAGAGAGTGCGCTTCTGTTGTGGGGAGTGTAGTTCTATTGTGGGGAGTGTGTTTCTGCTTCTCTTTTTCTTCTGCTCCCTTTCTTGTGCTTCCCTACTGATCCCCAGGGGATTGCATGGGCTCCACACATATCAGAGTACAATAGCAGCATTCAGCCACATATGTATGATACAGTAAGCTGAATTATGTTTGCATATTTTAGGCGCAGGTGCCCTATTACACTAATGTAACATTCTAAATCTGGGGTCCTATTTCTAGCCATGAGCCTGGATCACAGCCAAAGCTGGAACCAGCCAGGCCTACCACCCAAAAACAGTAATCTTGGGTTTATGTTTTTTAACACTTTTAAGTGTTTACTTGTTTTTTTGTTTGTTTGTTTTATAGGTTAGATCCAGACGACGGCTATCTATACCTAATTTAAGTAACCAAAATACAGAAATAATTAGCTTTATTCAGATCAAAATAGAATTGTAATGGAGCTGTCTTCAGAAAAATTTGATGACTGAAACTTATACAAACATGACCTGCATATTCTGAGAAGTGAAAATGATGAAAAGGAGAAAAAAAACTGATACTATCATTAATTATCTCATTGTTAATTTAGTATATTTTATTTACCTAAAAAATTAACTAAAAGATATTAGCAAGATATATGATATATTATTGGAGTCTATTTAGAATATTATCTCACAAAAAAATGATAACATTGTTTTAATTCTTTTTGTATACTCCAAATTTGGTCTACTAATAAAATAATCTACATATTAGAAGTATTGCTACTAAATAATTGCAAAATTTCATATTTTAAAAAACACTGAAGGAAGATCTGTTTATTCCATTTGAGTAATCCCTTCCTATTAAGAAACATTATTATAAGCGCAAACATAATTAGCATCTCAAATATGTGTGCTACAGTGAACCAGCAATACTGGCTCTGAACTCTTGTGATTTTACTAAAAACAAGTGGAAAACTAACTTTATATAATAAACCTCTAAGTTTAGTAGTAAAACTTATTAATCTTGAGCTATATTTTTGTTGTTGTTGATTTTTGACCTATTGCTTTCATAATGTAAACAAGGCATAGAAGAGTATGCAACATTGGATGATGGTTTAATAAGGAAATTTTTAAATATATATTCTTCAGAAGAATTCTTACATCCTTTATTGGGTTGACAAATTATAATTAAAATTTAGAACTAAATGCTTAGACCTATACAATATGATCAGCAAAGAAGTAGAAAAGGAACCACTCAATGCCTTTCTGGGAGAATATACTTGCTCTACCTGCTGTTACTGGACCTGATCTTTGATAATGCACGTTTCAGCTATGTCAGTAGAGTAAACATGAATGAATGAAACACACACTCAACCTTCATTATGCTCTCCTCAGCTATAGTGCTGAACAACCTACATTCTAAATCAGTCCTTGATCTTGGCTGTGTATCTGAATCATTTACACAATTTTCTGAAGAAAAATAGTCCTAAGTCCTGAAGTTTCCTATGTGGGCACTTAGATTGTATCTTTATTTGGAAAATAACTCACCTCTATTCTACATTACCCATTTGTGATGCTTGTGGGGAATAAAAGATCTCCGATCCCCATATTTTTACCAAATTGAAAACAGAAGGCCAAATACTTTGTTTCAACTTTGGGCAGTATCAAAAAAAAAAAAAAAGGCAACCTCAGTAAATTCTCACTCATCATTCTCAAATAGTATTTAAATAACGAACATAAAAGTAAGCTATCACATTAGAAAATTATTATGTAATCAAATTAACTCATCTACATATGCAATTTTCTGAATTCTAGTCTGTATTTTACACATGCCAGAAGGCATTGAGAAGAAGAAAGGAACAAACGTATTTAAAAGGAATAATTTCCTAATGAGTTTTGACAACTTTTAATTTAATGTTATAATCAATGAACTTGTTTTTTCTATTTTGATAGAAACACTTAAAAACTTCATTGCAATCTATCTTCAATAAATGGATTATGAAAAACCTTGCACATCTTAAGTATTAATGCTGTCTTTAGAAAACACATTCTTATGGTTTTATGCAATAGAAAGATGTTCAAAAGGGCCATTAAGCTTCGAGGACATTTTACTATTACAATTATTAAATCTGCTTTGTATATTTTTTGTATATTTTCTTTCATATTTGTGCAATTAACAATCTTTTTTACTGCTGCATGTATAACTGGTACTTTTAAAATTCTCTCATCCATTATTATCATCATAATATACTGATTCAAATATTCTGTGAGTTACAAAAGGAGCAGATTTGTTAGACATGTGGCCCAATTAAAAGGAATATACGGTGATTAAAAACAAATGAGTTGCCTGTGAACAAAGTAGGCAAGACTTAGAGTTTGACATGGATGTCATTTTTTTTTACTCTTGTGTTGTCTCATTTTCTATTTTGTTTCTCAACAGTTTTTGCAGAAGTTTAAATGTTGTATATATTAAATTTAGTTTAATTATTGAAGTCAAATTGTTTTTAGCAAAACATAATGTTAGTTCTTATAAATGATGGAAATGTGACAAAAGCAATCACATAAAAGGTTTATAATAAGGAGAAAGATAAGCATTCAATAGAACATTTATTGAGCTATTATAATGAATAATGTCTTCTTTCAAGAGATCACAATCTATAGATAAAAGTGTATCTTAACCACAATAGAGAAATATTAAAATAGACATATAAAATACTGCTAGTATAAGGTGAAGAGATAAAAGATAAGCACATACGAATTTAAGAGATCTAGTCATTATAAATCCAAAATAAAAAATGTACAATTGAGTGATCTCTCTTTCTAGATATGTATATCTCCACTAAAAGATAGAACTTGACCACATTTCTTTTACAAACTCTAAAATATTTAATTTTATTTTTATTTCAATATTTTGATGTGTAAACATGTATAAAACTATTTATTTATTTTAATTAATTAATTTTTTATGGTGACATTGGTTAACAAAATCTAATAAGTTTCAGCTTTACACTTTAATAGTAAGGCATTTTAAAGTATTTGCTTTTGTTAAGGAAATGGTTTCATATTAATTATAATTTTTCCATTAAAAATATTCTGTTATAATTTTTTTGTTATATTATACATTTTTTAAATTTTATTTAATTCAGCAGGTTTTTTTATTACTTGCATCCAAACTAATTTGGAAGTTCTATCAAGTACCTCTATTTGTCTTCATTTATCATTTTATCTTTAATGAAATATTAATTCTATATTTCCCTATCATTTTATTCATTTTAAAGAACAAACACCCCTTCATTTTAGGTTAGTTTACCTACTTTCTTCTCTCTTCACCAATGAGATAAAAACTTTATATGATTTTAGTTCTCCTGGTGATGTTTTATTATAAAACTTTAGAGTTTTTGGTTTAAACTATTGTTTTTCCCTTACGTGTGTGTGTGTGTGTGTGTGTGTGATCCTTATTTAAAACATTTTACCAATCCTCAGTTATAGTATCATCATTATATTCATATAGATTAATCTGTCATTATTAAAATATTTATTACTCGCCATTGTTTATTATCATTTTTGTCTTGAGATTTTGAGATTTTTTCTAATTTACTTTTAATTTAATTATAATAGTTGCATAAAGAATTTCTTCATATAGAGAATAGAGATGGCATACATTCTGATCCATATATATATATATATATATATATATATATATATATAATATTTCTTTAGCCCTATATAGGACTACTCTAAGTGGAGAGTACTTGGATTGCACTGTTTTTCTTCACTGAAGTCTATATGTTTTGCTCACTTAGAGTCTAGTGTTGTAGGTAATAATTAAAATACTGGTTTAGTTTCCTTAAATAAAATATTTTTTTCTGCCTGGAAGACATATATATTATTTACAATTAGGCTCCACTTCAAGGAGCATAATACTGAAAAATAGTAGCTTAAAACAATATAAGTTCATTTTTCTCTCCTATAAAGAAGTTGAGAGATGAAGGGTCTGGTGCTCTCTCTTTCTAGTTGTGTATATCCCACTGGATATACATAACCAATGTATATCTGTCATGGATCCAAACCATTTAGAGACTGGAGATCTTTCATGCATCTCTCCACTATCCTCTAAGAAATAAAGTTTGTCCTCATGGTCTAGTATAGTTGTTTGAGCTCTAGTTATTACCTTCCCATTTCAAGAAACAATTGTAAAAGGAGTAAAAAATGGCACCTCTTTTCTTTTTATAAAATTAACTTTATTAATGCAGAAATTTCATAAAATGAAAACACTTATTTTAAATTTTCAAGTCAATAAATTTTGGCACGTGTGGGTATTTATGTATGTATGTATTTGTATAAACACCACCACAAGATTTTCAACATTTCCATCATTCCAAAGAGTTTCCTCTTGCCCCCTCCAGTTAACCACTTCACCCTATTTTAAGGCAAATATGAATCTGATTTTTATGAGTATAGCCTATTCTAGAATTTCATACAAACAGGATCATATGTATTATTTTGTATCTGATTCTTTCTCATGCAATATTTTGAGATTTATCAATTTTTCTTGTTCATTTGTAATTTGTACCTTTTTATTGCTGAATAGCATTTTATTTCCAAGTTGTTCCACTTAGAGTTCATGGTAATTATTCTTTGTCTGATCTTGAGGTGCATCACTCTCTAAAGTTTAATATTCAACAATGACTCAAGGAAACCTCCATTCAGATCTCTAAAGTTCTTTTTTTACACATGTTGTTCCTTTCCAGAACTATGCCATATAAATTTCAGATGCCCAACAATTTTTGTTTCCTCAACTCAGAGAGATATTGGTGTTTGGATTTTTTATTTCCCTGCCAATATCTAGAAAGTGCTCCTAAGTAAAAAGCCGGAGGGTTTTTTAATGGGTTTGCCTCATTTGTTTCTATTCTTCTAGTATCACAATTTTATGGTCTCTCTTGTCCAATGCCTAAAAATAGGTGTTTAGTTATTTAATTTAGTTTTTTAGTTTTTAATATTAGGAAAGCTAGTCTGTTACCAGTTATTCCATCTTGACTAGAAACTAAGAGAGAGCCCCTTGCCATTTAAATAGACATTCTGGAATTTTCATTTAACATGTCAGCTTATATTTCATTGGCCAGAACTTAACTTATGGGTACACTTAACTTTCAAGGCAACTTGGACATATAGTAATATATATAAGTAGCAGTGTACTCAACTAAAATATAGAGTTATTTTACAAAAAATTTTGTGGACAGTGGAAACAAAGGCAACTAGAAATCACAATGACAGGAAGACTATATGATTTCCTCTTTATTTTAAATAAAATATATGGAATATTGTCAAGAAAACTACATGAAACTTTTGAGAAAATGGAGAGACAAATGACATAAGAGGCAATAAAAACTGTGATGCATGAATAAAGAAAGCTCAGCTATCTAGTAATCAAATAAATGTAAGTTAAAACCACAACCATGAAAAGGCAAACATTAAAAAGTATGGCAATAAAATGTCGGAAAGGATAGGAAGCAATGTAAAATAAATTCTTATAAACTGCTAGGTAAAGTTAAAAATAGTAGCATCATTTTGATATGCAATTTAGATATATCTAGTATAGATAAAGATATGCATAATATGTTATAGTCATTCTATTTCTAGGAATTTGCCTTGAAGAAACTCTTACAGGAACACAAGGAGATCTGTGTGAGGATATTAACAGCAGCATTCTTTGTAATAGCAAAAATATGCAAACTAATTGCACAATAAATAAATAAATTATGACATACAATTGTATTTTATGTAATAAAATACTTCATAACAGTGAAAATGAACTAAGACCTTTTATAGAACATATATTTTTCTGCCAGTCATGTTACTATGTGTGAAACCTCTCAACATGGAAGTGAAGCAATTGGTGGCTCTTGGCTAGTTTTGGATTAAGAAATGGTAGAAACTGGGATGAGAGTTTCTTCTTTAGATACCTAAGTGTGATTAGTTTAAGTAGTTGTATAGAAGCTACTCTATCTTCAGGTGTAAGACATTTAGGTTGTTCTCAGCCAGGTACTAAAATTTCTCTCCAATGCTTTAGCCTCAACTAGGAGCTGGTCTCCACAAAGACACAGGAGTAGCACCCTATCCATTCTCCAAAGAGATTTTCACACAGATCAACACACTCCCTTTCTCCCACCTGATAGTGATATAATGTCTCCACCTATAAGTTTTACCTTAGATTCCACTAACAGTATGTGTCTTTTTTTTTTCTTTTTTTAAGTATCTCAGGTTTTTCTATGCTCTATCTACCAAGGTCTTGATCAAAGACACTCTAAAGGTTTCAGTCATATGCAATATAGCTATATGTGAGCTAGATATATTTATATTTATCTCTATATATCTATCTCTAGATAGATGGGAAATAGACAGATGATGATGATAGATAGATAGATAGATAGATAGATGATAGATAGATAGATAGATAGATAGATAGATAGATAGATAGATAGATAGATAGAAATATGCTGTATCCTTCTGGCTCTAGCAATCAGCCGAGATTGAATGAGAAATGGAGAATAGTAATGAACAGAATACCAGGATCATGTTGAGGCTGCCATCTTTCTATAGTTTACAGATTTATAACTCTTACTCTGTTTTCTAATCTATAGACCATACCAAAAATAAATAATTAGTCTCCTAAGTCATTGAAGATAGCATTAAGATTCTTACCAAATATTAAGAGGAATTGTTATTTTGAAATTATTGATGGTATTAAAGATTCAGGCCCTCCTAAGAATCTGTTATATTGATGATATGCCTGCACTTTGTTGTGGTATATTCCTTCTTTGCCCAAACAATTTTATGAATAACCTCTGATGATTATCTAATGATTGCAGTTCCTTAATTTCATCCACCCTTCTCATTCACTTGAAAGATTTAGTTTTAATGTCAATAACAGAGATCTATTTTCAAGAGTAGTGCAGTTCATCCAAATCACTACATTCTTTGTATGTCCGATATAGATTTTTCTTAAAAAAAGTTCAAATGAAATAAAACAAAATTTCTGAAAGTGCAAGTAACCTTCCAAAACAATTCCCAAAATAAATAGAAAGACTTTATGCTATCTACCTATTAAAATTGCCAACAGAGAAAACGATTGAAAAAAAATCTGTTTTATCCATTACTGAATAGTATTAAAGTTGTTAAAAAAAATAAGCCAAAACAGTTTTTGCAAAGGAACATCCATTAGCACTAGCTAACCTGAATCTACTCTTGAAACTTTAAATCGAGCAAGTGAAAATAATAATCCAGATGAATTTGCAATAAAATTTAAGCTGTATGTTTTTAACATTGTCATCTCTCAATATTTCAAATTTTCTGAATAATTTACATCAAGAAAGTGTTAAAAGGTAAAAACACACCAAAATGCCATATGTATGAACAAATAGATTTATGAAGAAATATTATTTTGTGCACCATACTTGGTGCAATACTTGAGTTCAATAAACCTAGACTACTCTATTTTGAATAGGAGTATTTCTGTTTCTTTTTAGATATCTCTGAATAGTTATTTTTTAGACTTCCAGATTTTTAATATGCAATTATCATTAACTAGCAAAATATATTGATATAAAAGAAGCAATCTTTAATGCGCATTAGTATCAGCTGGGGAGATTTTAAAAAGCCAATGCCCACGTTGTTACCTTGAACTAATTAAATAAGAATGCAGTTATCAATAGTTTTTAAAGTTTCCCCAAATGATTCCAATATGCAGTAAGATTTGGGAATCAGATATCAGTATTTTTCCAAATTCTCCAAATGAGTCTAATTTTCAAAGCTGGATTTGAGAACCCTTGCCCAAACTGCTAACAAAATACTTAATAACACCTTCCAAGCCTAAATGCAATTAAATGATTATATAAAACTTACTTGTAATTTATAGTATTTTTATATAGCCAGTAGACTAAATTATTTTCTAATATTTATTTCCTCAGGAATGTCTCTTGCAATTATATTAATATTATTAAAATGCTTCAATGATTATATCTTCAGTGACACAACAAAGATAAACTTTAAGTCAGTACAAGGAAAATTATTGCAAATTTAAAATAAAGTTAAAATTCTATTAAAACAAAAATAAAGAGAAATTATCTACTTCTAATGTGTCATGGATTATCTACCACCTCTTACTGTTTGATAAATTTGCAAAGTTAAATATCTAATCAGTAAAAAAAAAAAAGCTGCTGCTTTATTTTTATGGTGGGGCTAAATAGAAATTTTATTTGAATATACACAATGGTAGAACACATCCCTGCTTTTACATATTAGCATACACGATTAATGGTTTCTGAAAATTTATTAAACATAATAAACTGCTTTGACCCTGGGGATATTACATTTGGAAATGTACTGTATAAACAGAACATTCACATGCTTAGAATGTGTTTTGTTTTATTATAAAGCTAGCTCACTCTGTACATCATTTAGAAACTTGTTTTGACTTTACAGCCCTATATATCTGATCGATTATTCTATACAATGGATGGTTGATAGAACATTTATAGATCAACATATTGTAAAATTATAATTTAGTACTGCTAAACCAAGTCCCAAGCTAACTAGAAATAAACGTAAGTCCTCTAAATTGACTTTTTTCTGTAAGTAGTCTATTTATTAGTACTTGTATGTATCTCATGCTGTTCTAAGTGCCATACTAATGCCACATATAAAAAGACATTACTATGGCACTTACAACAGTGTGAAATACCAACTGGTACTGATACATGTTTGTAAATGTTGAAGATTAAAAAGCATCATTGAACCTGATTAATAAGAAATTTTAAATTTCACCATGTATCTTTTTATTGTTAGATCAATTAGGTGTCTCATAAGTACTAAGTAAAATCAGACAAAATTTGTTATTTACAATGTCAGTGGGCTTTGTGTAACATGTGGTAAATGCTCACTCCATGAAACATTTCTTGATTTCAATATTCTGGTGACTTAAGGGTTTCCAGGCATCTAGTCTTCCATTCACTGTTTATTAGATGGCTCATTCCTAAAGCAGGCTTTATTTGTGAAGTTCAATTTGTTGAGTTAAAATAAAATGAAAATAAAATGATACTTGTGGTAAGAATGATGCTCATAAATACAGAGCTGATGATGATGAGTGGCAAGATTAAACAAGGACTGCCTTCAGGGTCCAATGGGAATTGTAAACACTTGCTGGAACTACTCTCAGCGTTGGATTTTCCAGAAGCAAAAGTGGAATGTTTCAACAAATTTGTGATTTCACCTGCTAATCAATCCAACAAGAAATCAGAGATGGGAAAATAGTGACAAATCATGCTTAAAATAAAGTAATATTTTCCATTATATTTTACTTCTACTGAGCTCTCCCTTTTTTTTTTTAGATGAAAATGTGTCATTTTTAAAATGAGGCTAAACTATCTTATTGGCAAGCTAGAAAATGCACCCTTGTTGCCAACCTGAAACACAAGAAGTGAAAAACTCAGAATTTCTCCAAGTGATGTATTTCCCAAATTCTCAAACATCACCACATACTTCAAGATCCATGGTAGCATTCCAAGCAAGGTCGAGGTAGGATATTAAGTGGAAGAGAAAAGAGAGGGATTCCATCCTCACAGAAGGAATGACACAAACAAAAGCTCAGAGATAGCAAAGTGAAAAGTACATTTTAAAAATGAAGCGTGATTCAGTGCGCCTAAAGGATAGGGTTCTGAGGCTGAAAATAAAAATGGGAAAGCAGTTTTTATACTGATAGTCAAAATCTCATATGTGAGAATAATGAATTTTGAATTTACTTAGTGGGAGATATGAGTCACTGAAAGTTTTTGAATAGAGTGAAGAAACAGCTCTGAACAAAGTTGGGCATTTTAGAGAGACCCACTAGTTTGAATGTACATGAAAGATCAAAGGAAAAATCTTATGTTTTAATCTTATCAGGTTTTTCATAAAAATTTTAAGTACTGAATAAAGATGGAGGAAGAGCATCCTCCACAAATTGAAAGATGTGGCCCAGTTGACTCAACTTTAATCTTTAAAATCACTAGGCATAAGGGGGCTCTAGCAAAGAGTGATGAAATAAAAAGGCTATATTATTACTAAAAAACATTTTTTTGTTGTTTACAGCTTTGTATCATTGCAAGGTTAATCCTAATACTGAACACACTGTTTGTTTTTAGACTTGTGATTGTAACAGCAGACCTCATTGATAAGTTCCTAAGGCAACTTGATACAGAAAACCGATGCTATACAGAGAAACTTCTAAACATGTTCTCTTCCTTTTTCCCACATAGGAAAGTGTCATTTCTAGCAGGAATTAAAGAAAAAAAAAATCAAACATCTTTGATCTTTGAAAATTGGAAATAAATGGTTCACATCTTTAAAATATATATATAAACTTCATTTATATACAGTTTTGCATCCAAATACATTTCTTATTCTATGAATTTTAAAATTTTTCTAAAGAAGAGTAAAAATATTAATGATGTCTAATAGGTATGAACTTAAGCTTTAGAAGTAGGTGATATTCCTGTGACCTCTGATTACCTAATCAAAAGAGAAGAATCTCTAAAAGGAAAATATCATAAGTCTGTGGCATGCAAAAATGTTAATGTTGGTTTTATTTCAAATATATCAACCACTCAAAAGAAGTTAAGTCTCAGCAGTTAAATGGCCCCTTTGAGGAGGCAGTGTGATTTGGAATTATAAGACTTGAAATCAATATTGCCACATTCATTAACAAGTTTCCTTCTTGACCAAATGACGGTTAATATTTTACCATCCCAACATATGTTAAGAGGCTCAAAAAAATATTTAATATAAAAATGTTATTTTAACTGCTATATTCTTTGAATGTAAGTTAATAATATTCTACATGAATAATTCTAAAGGAAATTAAAATATTACTAATGTTAATAATAAACATGAAATATATGTATACATAAGAACCTTTATGTATTCAGTACCTGTCTTATGCCAATATGAGCTAAGAAAATATACATTATTATTTATGATTCTCATAGTAATATTATCATTTTGGTTTTATTGCCCCCATTCATTTTACAAATAAAGAACAAGAGATACACAAAGTGCAAATAGCAATAGCTTATTCAGTAGGAGGACGTGGTTTCAATCCCATGTCTTTGCTTTCTTTTCCTGGGTATAGTGATATGTCGCCTGAAATGAAGGCATGACACCATTGTTTTCATTTTTAATTAAAAAAAATATGAGGAAAACAATTATGTACATTTTTAAGACAGCAGCTTACCAAATATATGACTGCCTCAAATATGGTAAAGGGAGATTCCAGTATTAGTATTAAGATACCCACAGTTCCTGCCATGTTGTAGTGATAGGTTTCCTTAAAAAGATGAAAATTATCAGGATTGTGTTGCTCTCCTGATCTAGGTACTATATGCAACCAGATAAATAAGAAATTGGAAAAACAACATTTATTTATAAATATATTAACAATAAATATAGGTGAATCATGTATCATGGACTTCTCTCATATAGTAAAAGAGAAAAAAGAACTGATGATAAAATTTATAGTTGATTCATACATTTAATCATGTTTCTCATATTTAATTATAGTTCACACATTTTTAAATTAAAGCATTAAAATTGAGAATTGCTACAAATGAGAGCCATGACTTAAAAATATACCTTATCTTCTTTATCCAATCATCTATTGGACACTTTAGTGGTTTCTATGTCCTAGCCACCATGAATAATGCTGCTATGAACATCGGGGTGCATATGTCTTTCCAGATAAATGTTTCAAAATTTCTGGGTAAATACCCAAAAGAGGGATTTCTAGGTCATATGGTAATTCTATTCTTATTTTTTGAGAAACCTCCATATTGTTTTCCAATTTACATTCTCACCAGCAGCACATGAGGGTTCTTTTTTTCCCTCTAACCTCTCCAACACTTTTTGTTACTTATCTTGTTGATGGTAGCCATTCTAACAGGTGTGATATGGTATCTCATTGTGGTTTTGATTTGTATTTCCTTCACAGTTAGTGAGGTTTAGCATGTTTTCATATGTCTATTGGCCATTTATATGTCTTCTTGGGAGAAATGTCTGTTCAGGTACACTTTTTAATTGAATTATTTGTTTCATTATTGTTGAATTGTGTGAGTTTTTTTGTATATTTTGGATATTAGGCCCTTATTGGAGAAGTTGTTTACAAATGTCTTCCCATTTGGATGGTTGTCTCTTTGTATTGTTAATGGTTTATTTTGCTGTGCAGAAAATTTTTAGTTCGATATAATCCCATTCATTTATTTTTGTTTTTAATTTCCTTGCCCTTCAGATCAAATTCATAAAATCCTCTCTAAATCCAAGGCCTATGTAATTTATTATTTCAGGTCTTATGTTTAGGTATTTGATCTATTTTGGGTTAATTTTGGTGTATTCTTTTGCCATGTGACTTTCCAGTTTTTCAGCACCATTTTATTGAAGAGGCTTTTTTTCTCTATTATATATTTTTGGCTCCTTTGTCAGGATTATTTGCCAATATTCATGTGGGTTTATTTCTGGGCTCTCAGTTTTGTTCCATTGGTTTGTGTGTCTATTTTTCTGCCAATACCATGGTGTTTTGATTACTGTCACTTTGTAGTAGAATTTGAAGACAGGCAGTGTGATACCTCCAGCCTTGTTGTTTTTTTCTTGGGATGGCTTTAGTTATTTAGGGTCTTCTGTGATTCTATACCAATCTGATGATTTTTGTTCTATTTCTTTAAAAAATGCCATTGAGATTTTGATGGGGATTACATTAAATCTATATATTCATTTGGGTAATATGGTAATTTTAACTATGTTGATATTTCTCATCCATGAACATGGAATATTTTTCCATTTCTTTGTCTTCCATTTCTCAGTTTATTTCTAGGTTTTTAACTCTTTTCATTGTAATTGCAAAAGAAATGATTGTGTTTTTTTTTCTTTTAATTCCTTTTTTTCTGAAATTTCATTGTTACTATATAGGAACACAATAGACTTTTGTACATTGATTTTGTATCCTGCAACTTTACTCTTTGTTTATTGTTTCTCATGTTTTCTTTGTTTTGTTTTTGTTGAGTCTTTAGGGTTTTCTATAGAGAGAGAATCCTGTCATCTGCAAAAACTGACAATTTGACTTCTTCATCCCAGTTTGGATGCCATTTATTTCTTTCTCTTGCCTGACTGCTTGAGCTAGGACTTCCAATACTATATTGAACAGGAGTGGTGAGAGTGGGAAACCGTGTGTCTTTTTTCTGATCTTAGAGAAAAAGATTTCAGTTTTTCACCATTGAGTATGATGTTAGCTGAAGGTTTGTCACATATGGCCTTTATCATGTTGGGGTACTTTTCTTTTCTATCCATTATTATGCTTTTATAGGCTACTAAAAAGGTGGACAGTTAAAAGTAAATTTACCCAGGAAGACCAGGTGCTGTAGGAATAAAAATTAATAAAAAATGTAAAAAAATAAGGGATTGTAAGCTGACAAGGTCCTTATAATCTGTGAGGTCAACCAAAGGTTGCCTTGCCTAAAAACAAATAAATAAATGAATGAAGAACTAACTAACTAAATAAATGTAAATTCAATTAGTTTAAATCAGTAATTAAGTTTTTGACATATTTGTGATTACTGATATATTTTTACATATATTTTAATTATTTCTGCATATATTTATTTTAATTATCCTGAATATACTTTAATTATTATGGTAAAAATCTCATAATTTTTCCCAAACTTTTCTAAAATAGCTATTATTTAACAAAATGCTCTATATGTAATCTCCTAGTGTTAGAATTCCAAATGTGTTTAAACATATTTAATAAGATTTTTTATTAAACATATTTATTAAAAGTTTATGTAATTGAATTTGACAACATTTTTTAATCAGTGGATTTTTTTGATATTTAATAAATAATTTTATTATTTAATTTAATTATTTATTTTATTATTTATTTATTAAATTATTAATAAATAATTTAAAGTATTAAAAATGTTAATTATTGATGGTCCTAATATCATCTCAGCACAAATAAAGAAAAGCACACATAATTAGTTTATAAAAATGAAAACTGTACTTATGATTAGCTTCCATTATTTGAAAGTCAGAATGTTTATCAATATACTTAAATTATAAACCATTAAAATTTTCTTTATCAAGGTTCTTTTTGGCAACATATTTAAAATATTTAACACCATTATGTGACTAGCATTTGACTTGGAATGCAAAGATACTAATTTAATTTATACACTCGTTATACATAAACTACATAATTATAGATTAAATAACTAAATCATTTATATAACAATGCCAAAATTTAAAACATTGGTTGAAATACATTATATGTAGAATTTTAGGTAAATAACGTAACTTCTTAAGACCCAGTCCCTATTTGCTTTGTAAAAAAAATAATTAAACTAAATGATTCGAAGAACACCTTTTGACAATTTTTCAACTAATATTTATTGAGCTTTCATATATCAAACCCCTATTATGTAATTTAACACACGCAAGTCAGTTTTAAATAATATATAGGGAAAATTCAAATACACTCAAAAACAACTTGGCTATAACTGTGCACACAAAAGGAGGGGGCAGACCACTCATCATTAACATTTGACCCCTCTCATGGAAATTCTTGCCATGATATATTCCCTCCCTAGTTTTTTGGATCCTTGGAGAAGTCTAAGGAGGTAGAAGAGGTATAAGGGAAAAAAACGAGCTGAGTTGTTGCAGGGGTAAGAGTGAAGATGTTCAAATATTAAGTATAATAGACTACTTTGGGGGGGGATACTTTTTCCATTACAAATTTCCTCTAATCAGATTAAAACAATTGAGGAATTTTCCAATTTTCTTTCCTCTTTCCTCCCTCTCATTATACTTTTGTCATCACATACTCTTATTCTTTATTCTTTTTATTATTTTGCTTTAGCTACAATTTTAAAAAGAAGAAATATGTTGGTTAAGAATCACAGTTAAACTTTGATGCTTAGTAAGTTTTAAATGAAAACCATATCTCAAGTATCTTATTAATCATCTAAAATTAGAAAATTTTGGACAGATATAATCATAATTCTAATAACACAAAATCTGTGAATGTACACTTCATAATCTGTTGAATCAGAAACAGAAGTACCTCATTGTATCTTGTAATCATTCACAAGATAGTAAAAAAAAAATGCTTTGCCAAAGGGGTTATAATATAAGGAAAAGTAATGTGTATTTAAGATGTCTCTGTCTATTCATTTCAGTAGTGGTTAGTGGTCATTTTAAGCCTAAAGCAACAAGTATTTAAAAATAGTTCTCTCTGCCCATTCACACCCTAATAACCATAGTGGAATTAGGCATTTATGTGGTTTCTGGACTGTCATATTATGTTATGTGCATTCAAAATCAGGTTTTATTAGAGCTCGTGTAGAAAGAATCTTTGGAAACTGAAAGTAATTGCTCTATTTAGAAGACAGAAAGCAATTTTAAGTCTTCCATTCCTACTATGTGAAGACTAGGGTTGTACCAATCTGCTATAATTTAAAGCTATTATTGAAATCTTCATAGCATGAGATAATTCCTTTTGCATCTTTGAAAGCCTTGGTATAAAGCAGCTTATATTCAAGGATTTTCCCACAATGACATAGCAGTTTACATAATGTGTAGTCCAGAATATATGTTCCATTGTTATTGAACATTTATTGAGTATTTAAAATGGACAATTTTTGATATATATTCTATATGGAGACAACTGAGTAGGACTATCAAGCTTGATAAGACATAAAATAAATTTAATCTGGTGATAGTTTGCTATGCATCATAACAGCTTCTCTCTTTAATAAAAAAGAACATTATTATTATATAAAAAATATTAACAAATTTTATAAGTTTATGAAATTTTTTGGAAAAAAATTTTTTTAGTAGTAATGAGTTGAAACTCTATCTGAAGCCACCAAATTTGCATTTTCATCCTACTGCATTTGTCATGAAAGCTCAATTTCATAATGAAGAAAGACTTCTATTCTAAATACCACTCTAAATAAGGTGATGCACTTATGTAGGATAAGACACAAAATAGTTCGGTTAATACAATTTTATCTGATTTGAACCTCACATTCTATCAGTGTTTCAACCAGAAATAGATGATGCAAAGTTAGAAAATTTGAAGAGTACTCACAAATAATTCATTTACAAATATGTAAGGTTCATAAAACACAAAAAATACAGTAATTCAGTGAGATAGCATCTAAGCTTTTAACACTCCTAGGCCAAAGGGGCGAGGGAAAGGTGGAGTTCTTGAGTCTCTTAAGAAGATAATGCAAACTCAGCAGTGATCTTCAGTGGAAGAATACATTCAGCTTCATACAAGTGCTTTAAAAAAAGTCCAAAGTAAAAATACCCTGACCTCTCTCTCCTCCCTTCTTCCAATCTCCTGCTGGTCTTCCTAACTCCTACAGAAGACAGAGAACATTTGCAATCTTTTAACATGATCCACAAAGGTGAGTCTTCAAGGGTAGAGAACAAAAGGGAGGAAACTAGAGAGAGGATCTGGAAGGGCACACCCAACAAGGAGAATAGTAAAAGAAAAATCTTTTCATAGTACAAAGTAAAGCATATTGCCTATACAAAATTTGGAAAATAAATACATCATAGTTATAGAAGAACCTTTTTACCAATTATTCTTCCTATTGAAAGTGAGAGAATAATAACAAAAACATACAAAAACAAACAAGAAAACCTCCTCAAGCACACCTTAAAAATATAGGAATAAGGGCAGTTTTTGGTGTTGGTTTTATTTTGTGACTCAAATGATGATACCAATGACCTGGTTTTCTTTGGTCTATCTCCCTGCCTTGGTGTCAATGTTAACCTAAAGCCGACAACTCAAGGTGGCAAAATGGCAGTCACATTTCTAGGCTTCACATCTGCATACTACAACAATGTGGAAGAAAAATGAAAAGAGAAAGCTGGCCCTGGCCATGTTTTTTCACCCAGATGTTCCACAAAGTTTCCACCTGTGTCTATACAATGATCAATACATGTGGATAGCTTACAAAGTCCTATTTTCTGCTCAGCTCTCTCTCCCTAAATCTAGGCTATAGCTATCCTAGTGGAAATCTTCACATGAATATCTGCCAGGTACATTAAACTTGACTATCTAAAACTAAACTCTCTTCATTTTCTCTTCTCTGCATTGCTCACTTCAGTGAATGGCATCATATTTCATCCAGTTCTAAGACCAAGAACCTAAAAGTCGTTTTTTATTTTTTCTTCAGCCTTATTCACCTAATTCTAATTGGTCATGGAGTCCTGTTGACTGTACCTCCTAGATTATCATTATTCAAATAGTCTCTTTATCACATTTCCCGCCTACTATTTTGGCTTTTTTCTCTAATGAACTCACAGATTTCTGCCAGCATGATCTTCTTAACATTAAAATATGGCCATGACACTCTGTTTTAAATCCCCTGTGCTGCTGAAAATTGCAAGTGTTCTCACAGGATTTATGAGACCTTTCAGCACTTGACCCATGGTTTCCTCTTCATACTGTTTTCTAGGCAGTCTCTTCTCTTCTGCCATGCTATATATAGATATATGGAACTCATTCAGCTCTTCAGCTCTGCCAGGCCCTGTCCCACTGCCATGTCTTCCAGTAGGAAGTACTTTTCACCTTCCCTCTCCCTCTTCCCATTCACTGGCATAACTGAAAATCAAACATCTGTCTCAGTCTGAATGTCAGTTCCTCCAAAAGTCTTTATGCCTCTCAATTTAATCTCCCCTTCAAATTCGAGTACAGGTCTCTTCAATGTGCTTCTATTACACACTTCATTTTCTTCTCATATTACCCATTAAATATAATGGGTAATATTAACTGATTTTCAGTTGCTTATAAAGTTATTTCATTTTATTTCCCTCACTAGATTGTCATCTCCACTTAAAACTTTGTCAGTCTTCTCTTGATATTATATTTCTTTTGCCTAGGTGAATATTTATTGAATATATAAATAATTAATGTTGGTGTGAATACTAATTTTTGAGATGAATGTAACTGATAAACAGTTTTGCTAAAAACTTTTAATGTGTTCTAATACTTGCTTCTCAATTCTAAATGAAGCCTAATGAATTAAAATTGAGTCAAAATTATTACATTTAAATATTACATAAATTTGATGCTATAATTAGAAATATATATATAAGACTGAGTTGAAAACTTATTACAGAAATGCTAATGAAATCTTATCAAATTGACCTAATAATATTATTTAATTTCATTTATAATTAAAAATTATTTCAACATAGTGACATATTCTTTTTCTTTTTTTAAATTTAGGATATATTGCTCAGTGTCTTGTGTTTATTCTAAACATGATCATTCTTTTCATATCAAGTTTTATCATTAATAATATCATAACCAAAGAAAAAAGTTAGCCAATTTGCTATTTTCATGAAGCTCCAATTATTAAAGATAGTTTACCTTTTGTTAGAAATATATTTTCTCTCTGATAAATTTGCTCAGGGTAACTTAATTTTATATGCTAGAATTCAAACCTATATCACCTATGGTACTAATTTTCCTTTTACAAATAAGAGAAAACCTTTATTTTAGGGAGATATCCAATTCTATCTTAGAAAGGGACCTATCAATGTTCATAAAGTAAGTTCTAAAAAGACAATGATAGTCTAGAAAATTGTCATGAAAATTGTCCAGACAGAATTAAATTTTGGAAGTGTTTGTATGAATGCGTTAAAAAATGATAGACAAGTTCTCATAATTTAATTTTTTGCATGTATATAAGGATATTTACACCAAGGAGCTTTTTTATTTTCACTGAGAACTAATGCATTAATTATCAAGGTTCTCATAGACCAAAATAGTAAACAACCAGTGCAAAAATTCACTAGTGGTATGATGATTTTTATTTTTTTCATGTCATGAATAAAAAATATGCAGAAAAATGTAGGGTATTGTAATTATCTTGTCATTCTGAAATCCCAAACCCCAGCTCAACTTTAATATTTTTTCTGTTACTTTTGTTTATTTAAACATTTTTTCAGAATTCTTCCTTAGCATTAACCATTGATTAGTCACTGTCATAAATTTTCTAAACCACAGCCATATTGCTATATATTGTATATGTCACTTATAAAGTTTATTTTGAAGATAAAATAATCATTTCTGTTGAAAACTCAGGAAAACACACAAACTATTAAAATAAATAATATATTTGGTAAAGTTAACAAAACACAATCAACATTATAAAATAAAATAATAAATCTTTCCATATTAATTATAATCAACTAGAAAAGTAACAGAAAGTAAGATAACTGTTGTAATAGTCTAAATAAGTTTATTAAATATTTGGCGCTTAGGAATTACCAAGGAATGCTATCAATGTAATGGAGAGCATTTTAAAATTCTACAAAAGAATATAATAAAAGATGTGAATATATAAAGTTTATCATGGCCATTGATTAAAAACATTAATTTCCTTTTAAGAAAAATACAAAATAAAAGGACACAGTTAGTTTGCATATAATAGGACATATTACAAAGTCATAGTTATTAAAAGTGTGATATTGTTACCAAAACACTGAGAGAAGATATAACAGAGTAGCAAGTCTATACTTGTTATGTATCAGAAGTAGCACCACATTTATATTAGCTTATTTAATTGATTGCATTGAGAAAGTTTATTCACAATATAAGAAAAATTTAAGAATTTCTATATCACATATGCATATATTGAAATAAAAACAAGTGATTTGATACCTAAATGTGAAAGATTAAAAACAATAAATCTAACAGAAGAAACTATAAGAAGATCCCAGCCAATTTATAAAAATCAAAAAAAAAGCAAATTGGCAAATTGGCAAGGTATATTTAGAGCATCAACTTGAAAAAATTAATAGCTAAAATGCAGAAAAAAACCTTCTAATCTGTTAAAAATAAATAACATTAATTAATATAAACATTAGCAAAGAATATGAACATCAATTCTCAAAAAGGGAAACCTAAATGGCAAATATGCATGTTAGGAAGATATCCAACTTGACTAGTAATCCAAGGAGCACAAGTGGATTCAATGAAATACTACATAATATATCTTTTATGTTGACAAAAATTAGAAAGTCAATGAACATTAAGAGCTGGTAAGGATACACACACACACACACACACACACACACACACACACACACACAATGTATATGCTCTGCCAATTATATACAGCCCAGAGAATTGTTCACACTGGCTCCAAAGAGGAATGAATGAGGTTATTCTGAAAGCAAAGAATTAGAGACAGCCTAAGTGTCACTAAGGAAAATTATATTTAAAGTATTGTTAATCTACAATGTGCACTAATACATAGAAGTCAAAAGCATAGAACTATGTAAATAACAACTACACAACTAAATATAAAAAATAATATTGAGGTAAAGTATGAAAGAGAATGTTGTCTATACTGCTGTACCAGTTATAAAAATTCCATAGACACAAAACATGTATTATTGGCTCTGAAATACACAAATATAAAAATATATGTTTAGAAGATAAATTACAAGGTGTACACTAAATTCACTAAAGTTGATGGCTATTGGGAGAAGCAGATAAAACTAAGGTCAAGAAATAAAGATGAATACACAGATTCATGTAGGAGTCAGTAACGATGTCATGGCATGGGTGAAGAAACATGATTAATCTGGTCCTATGTACTCAAGGTCTTAATTAAATGAATAAAAATACAAAATTTATTTTTAAAAATTTGGACTATATATACTGGAAAGATGTTTTTATTCTTATTATTTTGTCAATGTTTTTAGTAGAAAATAAAACAAATGACTACATTTTGGGTAAAATTAAATATAAAAATTTATTGCAATCATATCAAAATAAAAACATTATACCAAGCTAAACACTAGTTTTTTTATGTAGCAATACTTACTCAGTTGTCATTGGTGAGCAATATACCCATGATGCAAATAGTAACTGTCTTTTTATTATACAGCTTCTAATACTAATTACAATCATTACTAAGAACTGAAAGTTTCAATTTACAGAAAGATAACTTGAATGCATCAAGTAATAAAGTTTCAGAATACAAAAAGCAAAAGTTGACATAAATTCTAGGGAGAAAATTTCAAATATCTATTGCAGTGAAAGATTTTAACACACATCTCACAATTATTAATAGTTCAATTAAAATTATCAAAGTTTTTAAAAGATTTAAAATATTCAATTTAGCAAAATCCAGTATCAGGTGTATAATTTAACAGTAAGATATATATATATATATATATATATATATATATATATATATATATATACTCTCATCTCCAAAAATTTACATATATATATTGCATTGTGTGTTCACCACTCATAGATTTCTTTCTGTTACCATATATTTGATCCTTTTTACCCCCATCTACCTCCTCATTAACCTATGTCACCATAATAAAAATAAATTTAAAAAATAAAAATAAAAAATAAAAGTAAAAATGAGCCAGGAGAAAAAAAAATCAACTCTCATCTCCAAAAATTTACATAAGACTAATTGCTGTGAATGGAAAATTAAATTAACAAATAACCCGATTAATGTTTTTGGCCAAAGTTTAACTCTGTAAGATTTCAAAAGTAAGAAAAAGAAATGAAAATGAAAATAAGTTGGCCATTAAAAAGAATTTAATGGTTTGGTAATATGCTCTTGGCATGATGTGGAAAAATAGTAAAAAAAAATAATTGTGTATACATAATTGCATATATTTTGTGACCCAAAACTTATATAATTTTATGTCTATTAATAACAAAGATTAAAATAAAAAATTAAATAAAACATGTAATTTAAAAACTTGATTTATTGGGGATTATATTCCTATAAAAATATCACATACCAAAACTGATTTAAGAAAAAATAATAACATGGCAGGTAGGAATAAGCACAACAAAAACTTGTATATATGAAAGAAGATCACATTTTATTAAAAAAAACATTACAGATGATGTCTTTATAGGTAAGATTTCATATCATAAATATATAATTCTCTCTAAATTGAAAAATAGATTTAATTTAATTCTAATGTTTTTTTTTCTGAGGACTAAAAATAATACAGATACTCCTGAAAAATAAAAATAAGAATAGGTTGTAAAGCTAATTAAGGCCATGTGACATTGGCATAGAAATAGACAAGTAAGAATGTAATGTAATAGAGATATCAGAAACAGAACCAAATTTGACATGTAAGACAAGTGGCTTTGAAGAGTATTTGGAAATGAATGGACCAGTAAATCAGTGGAGCTTATTTACTGTATATTATTTAAAAATAAGTGAAACGTGCATTCTATTTCATACTATGCATCAAATTATTTTATTATGGATGAAAATTTCTAATGCTTATGATAAAATGGAAAATAAAAAAGAAGGGAGCAAATGATATGAAATAACATTTCATAGAAGAGGCAATAGAAATGATCCATGCACATGGAAAAGAAGCACATGGTTAAGAATCAGTAAAATAGTAAAGACCACATTAAAATATTATTTAGCACACGCTAGTTGGGCAAAGTTTAAGAAGTCTGATAATTTCCAGTGTTGGATCAATGGAGACTTTCATACATTTTGAAAGTGTAATTTAAAAACATGAATTTTCATGTAATCTAGAGCAATTTCATTGATTTTTGTGTACAAGAAATTCTAGAAGGTGTATTAAAAAACACACAAGAATGCTGATCACATTCTTATTTATAATAGCAAAATCTGAAAATGGTCTAGTTTCCTCAATAGAAGATGGGTAAATAAAATTGTGTTTTTAAAGAATAAAACATTATAGAATAGTGAAAGTAGATATATACACTTATATTAACACTATTGAAGAAGAAGGAGGAGAATAATAGGGGTCATTAGAAAAGAAAATAAATGAAAAAGACATTTAAACAGCAGTTATCTCTTGAGAAAAAGCAGAGGGAATGAGATGAGGAATGAACATGTAAATTTTGGTAATTTTGATAATATCCTTGTTCTGTGGTTGGATGGTAGGTTTATAGGTTTCCATTTGGTTGTGAACTTTATAGTTTATACATATATACTGCACATTTTCCTTTTGTAAATTTAATATTATTATAAAATATAAATAATCTAAAAATATTGCAAAATGTAACTCACCTTCATATTTCCGATCCATGAACAGTACCAGCACACAATAGTCCCCTCATACATATTTGAAAAACCAAAAAAGGATGAACGATTAAAAACCCATTTTAAATATTTAATGTGATAGGAGAAAAACTTCCAAATACTTTTGAAAAGGAGGGCAAAATAGTGTAGAACAATAAAGCATTTTGATAGAGAACAAAGCCCAAGTTAGGACATAAAAGAAAGTCTACAACTGAGAAGCATTACTTAAACCACTGAATCCACTTAACTAGATGTCATTTCACTACAAGTAAAGAGAGCTGTGGAGCTCTTTGTATTCATAATCTGAAAATCTCCTTCTTAGGACTGGAAAACTAAGGCCAAACAGAAATAAGCATCATCAATATCTAAGAGGCAGAATTTATCTGTAAAACATGTAATGAAATTCAATTCATAAAACAAGCTTTTCAGACAGAGACTGTCAGAATTTTTAAGTTTCTTAACAATTATCAAATACTCTTTCAGGTTACTAAAACGCTGAACTTGTTTTTAGGTAGAACAAAATTCTCAGTACCAAGATATCAATTACTCTGTTTTTATTTTAGGTTGACAAAGGGAAATTAAAACTAATTACTCTGTGTGAGTACTACAATTTGTCGAAAGCTTGTAAATGAATAATGTTCAACTGATAATTCAGAGAAAAAGTGTTTATCAAATTGATATATTTTGGGAGGGTGGTTTTGCAAATATGTGATTGTTTTACAAAAAACTCTTGGCTAAGCCATGGAAAGAGCTATATTGCAGTCTAAAAAAAAAAAAAACTTCTTATACAGATCACATAATATAGCAAGGCTTTTTCATCACTACCCCACAAGTCTTTACTATATAACTTGGTGGTTAAGAGCTCTTCTTCAGGGCCAGGTTACTTCAGTTCAAATCTTGTCTCTAGAAGAACTACCTGTATGAATGTGAGCAAGTTGCCTAATTTCTCAATGCCTTAATTTTCTCATCTGTAAGTGGGAAATGATAATAGCACCGAATTCCTAAAGGTATTGTAAGAACCGATGTCCAACACATGGTAGAAACATCAATAAATGTTTCTCAAATATTTTCATGGTATTATAATAAACAAGGAATAATTTGTCAAGTGTCATCAGTTATCATCTCTGAGTCTTAATTAATATTCCCAGACACATTGCTTGGGATATGGTGGACATTTAGTAAAGAATTACAGAATAAATGTGTTTGGGGATGTTTATCAATTTTCTAATGAAAGTCTTTTTTGACTACCTATTAGCGCTGACTGTAAAGAAAAAAAACAGCACTGAGAAATAGCTGGGGCTGGGGGTAAGGCAGAAGTCTGAGCTGAGGTACAGAGCATAAGTGTTGCAGGTTTTTACCTCTCTCTATCATATCGTCATCTCTATACTTCACACTGATAAAGCTAATACGCTATTGAGAAACTCTTGAAAGTCTTGATTCAGACAAGATTTATCAAGAAGGTTTTGGACAATGGCTGTGGTCAGTAAACAAAATATTCAGGTTCCCATATAGACACAGGTAGGTAAACGGGCAATCAGAAGAGTATGATTTTTTAAAAATAATTTTCCTTGAAAAATCCCTTTTTTAATCCACTATAATTAGAGAAGGAACTGAGTATTTCCCCTTCTAATATCTCCTATCTTGGCAGAGAATCAAATTATCTTAGCCCCAAATATATTTGTGATATAGTGGTATGAGGAAATGAGTCAAATTAAAGGTTATTCTCAATTATTAGGACCAGAGACATTAGTTTTTAGAGTTTTAGAGTGTTCCTAGAAAAATTACATCTAATATGCCACCATAAAGATTAATTTATTGAGGAAACTTGGTGAGAATTCAAAGTCACATAAACACTTTTTTCTCTACTTGGCATGTACTATACAGAATGTGTATAAAATTAAACCTATGAGGTATTAAAAATGAGTGTGTGGGTATATGTGCACACTGTGTGGCTATCCATGGTATACTTGGCTTGATTAAATTTTAGTACAAAGTAAATTTAATAGCTATGATTGCTTACCCTATTTCCTGAGGTTAAGTTAGTTCCTTTTGAAAGGGTCTGGCTATTGCAGATATTGAGTTCAATGTTTGTTCACTTTGAATCGAGGTTTTATTATTCGGTCTTTAAAAAGTTATTCTACATGAAAATATGATTCCCTTCTCCCTTTCTTCTGTGCAGCCACCAACCCAGGAAAAAGAGGATTCAAAACTATTTCCAGAAAACACAAAATATTATGATACAGCATGATCTGGCTTTCTCATCTAAAGAGCTGAAATGTGCCTTTGCTAACTTACAGTAGGCCATGAAATAATTATGTTGTGTGCTAAATGGCACTTTTCACTTTTCATTTGTACTTCAACACTCAGTTTTCAGTAGATCATTTAGAGAAGATCAGCATTCTTTGGAAACTAAAAACACACCACAGGTCAGGGCAGCACAACCTGATGGGAAAAGAATTCTGCCCACAAAGGTGGTCTTTGTGAGATTGGACGACTTGCTGGTGTCTGTTACAGAACTGGCAGGCTCACCGCTTCCCCTAGTGTCTGCTCCTGAAATACTAAACTCATCTGTGTTGCAAGGCACAACTCAAGGAAACAAGTAGGCTTTTAAGGCACCCAACCCTGTTTCAGAATAAAGATTAATTACACATTTGGGTGAAATCCTTCTGTAAAGGAACTTGATGTTGTGTAGTGGGTTTTGGTAAAGAACCATTTAGTTTGTTGACTTTTTTTTTTTATGGGATTAATGATTTCTAAATTTCAAAGTGATAATTGGAATAATAGGAACATTGACAATTTCCAGAAATGTATTGAGTGTATTTGTTTTCAAAGAGGCTTGAGCTGTTTTATTAACGAAGACAACTATAGTCATTTTATACTTTGTAATCATTTCTTCAGGCCTATTTTGAAAATGAGGCACTTTAAAGTTCTATAAGCTTACATTAAAAGTGACTTAATTAGCATTTGAAAATATTTTTTATTAAAAAAAATATTAGAAATTTACACCTTACTACCCACACTGAATTCTCATTTTCACTTCTACCTCACAGAATAGCAGCTTGCCAACTTTAGCATTAAAGTTAAGTTGATCTAAACTGTCACATCGAAATAAGGGCCTAATCCATGGCTCCATAACCCTGAATTCTAGTTCTTTTTTTTTTTTTAATCCAATGTTTATGGTATCATTTTAATTCTTTTTGTCATTTTTAAGTATTTTTCTCTCAATTGACAATTACCTTATTCTTCAACCATTGTAGATTATGCAAAAATGTTCTGTGTTAGAACTATGAGACAGCAAATATCTTTAACATCTTATTTTTTGTGGCAAGTAAAAATATTTTAAAGCACTGAATTATTTTTGTCATTATATGAGAAAAAGAAGGGTTAAACATTTTTATTTACAAAATGAATTAAAGTTTTTAAAAACTACATGGTTGATTGGAACCAATGTACATGACTGTGTCCTACAATTCTAAAGAAAACTTGAACATTTTCTGACAGCATCCTAGTATTTTTTATTTTTTCTCTCTTTTTTATTATTATATGTGAATTTTTTCTTAGCTTTTATTTAAACAAATGTCAATAATCTTACACTCATCTCACTCTATATCTTCTTTCTGTTTCTGTAGTGATGATGTGCTCTTCAGTCAATATATGTATAGGATTTTATACTTTACAAATCCTTTCAAGTGTATAATCACAATTGTTCATTACTCTTACCCTAGGCAGTGAATGACGTACCCAAGGTCATACCACTTCTTCATGGAAGCCTGGAGACAGAGTCAGAACTTGTGATTATAACATCTCTGTCCTTTCCTCATTTCATAGCTTCTTTTCATATTCAATTACAAAGTACCACTTTTCATTTTTCCATTTTTAAGAAAATAGTGCATATTATTATGAAATGTCAGCTGCAAAGACATTCAAAATATTCTTTCTGGTGGCACTTTTACTCACAAAGAACACTTTTGCTCTTCTTGGTCATGAAACCATTGATTTCCAAATACATCAACCTTTGCAAAGGGAATATATTTTCAAGTAGAATAAGGCAAATGAAAATTCCAAAAGTGAGAAAAATCAATGTGAATCTCAGCTAACTAAAAGTAGAAAAACTTTATGTTATTAAAATAAAAATAAATATCAACTTATTACTGGAAATTATTCTCTAATACTAATACCTATGCTTTTATCTCTGAATAGGTAGGTAATATATCATTTTTTTCTCTCGTTTACCACAATGAATAATGTAATAGAATTACAGAAAATTATAAATGAATAGTCAATCTCTAATTCTACTGTCCTAGTACTATTTCTATTTTTCTAAACTATATTCCAGTTATTCATGTTTAAATTTTTGAAAACATTATGTGCATTTCATTTAACATCCTACCATTTCATTTTTTATTAGATAGGAAAGATTATTCAGGTTGTTAGTAACTGGTAATGTTTAGTTTAATTACTTGATGTCATGTCCAATTGTATGTTTCACAGAGCATTTTTTTTCACTTATTGTTTGCTCTATAGGTAGGTTAAAATTAAAACTCAATGTTTTAGTAGTTGGCAGCCTACTGTTGCTTTTGCACAGAGCTGCACTGTATGGTTACATTCCTCTTTTATTTTAACTGGTTTGAGGATGAAGTGGATATTGCTCATTTGTGGGAGGCCATAGATTTTAGATAAAAAGATCATAAAATTTGTCCTTGACATAGAAATCCTTTTGATACTGAAATAAAACATTAAAATAATTAATTTGGGGTAATAAATTAAAAGTGTTCTTTTCTTGGAAGAACTGAGATATTTGGTTACTTTAATTTTAAGTAAACCCATAATATCCAGTTCTTTTATGAACCATTTTCTTAGACAAAGAAAGGCCTTAGAAATTCTCTTGTTTACTTACTTATGGTACATAGTGCCAAATTATCAACACCAGTAGATTGGAGGTCCTAACCATTTGATGGGGAATGTGCCAAGGTTGGCCTCATTAAGCAGATATCAGCTTAAAGGAATACAAAATGAAAATGTTCAATATAAGATTTTTTAATTTTCTTTTTACAATTAAAGTTAAGGCAATTATATAATAGATGTAGATGTTCATTCATTCCTTGATTTTCATAAAAGAAATTGTAAGATCTATCAGTACTACTCACTGAGTGCTGAGATCGAACAGCATTTCATAGGGTTAATCCACTAATTTGGGTGGGGTTAAAAGGACAAGTGAATCCTGCAACAGCTGACTTTTGGAAGATCTTTTTCAAATGGTTATAAGATATATTCATAAAATGCAACATATGCACATAAATATTTCAGAAACAATAATGCTGAGATTTTCTCATATTACGTACTACCATTACAATTTAAGGTATCTCTTACATTTCATCTCAAACCTCCTCCCATGCTGTGGTGACTCTGAAAAGAGCTACTCTTCTCATAGGGCAGAGGCAGGGTACTAGAAGTATCTTTTACTTAGAACCATAGTGCGTAAGTTGAAGAGCAAATTTAAAATTTATTTCCTGAATGAGAGTTCTGAGTGGCTGGTAGTGGGAAATTGAGAAAGAAGGAATGGAGATAAAGTATCACAGAATATTGAAAAAGCAGAGAGTGTGAGCCCTAGAAAGTTCAGATCTGATGTTTGAAACTAATTAAAACATGAAAGACTGATTCTAAAACACATGGGTGTATTGTATGTATTCCTAGGACCTACCTAGAGCATTTATTTAAGCCAAGATTTATGAATATAGCAAGATGGTTAAAAGAAGTGAACCCATACTATGGGTTCAGAAATTCATACATTTTGCTTATATAATAATTTAAGTATAAATATATTTTTCATCAACTTTTAATTACTTTAAAGTGGAATTCAGATATGACATGGCAGTTCTTTCTCATTAAAGAACTGGAGTTTGCTTTTGGTCAGTCTGGCAAAAATAAATGGAATTCTCCTTTTAAATCCCAAGTTTCACTCACAATTATTTTCAGCCTCCTAATTTGGTTCCTTAAAGTGATTTTAAAGAATAACTAATGAAAATCAGTATCATCAAATGCTTTGCTACCATCAATGAGCACTGCAGATTTTCACTTCCTATTACATAGGCCACAGCTGTAGCCCATAGATGGTCACTGCGAACAATATAGTTTCCAGAGGCAAGGATGGACCCAAGGCTCTTCTTGCCTTCTTTAGTTTCCTGCTTTCTGGCTTAATTCCCACTCTACCTCCAGCTTCGTTTGCTATATTTTCAGTTTTCAGAAACTCTTAATTCTCCAAATGCCCATCCTTAAACTGTGAGAGTCTGGAGGTTCTTCAATTCTGTTGTTCCTTTGTCATTTTAATGTTATCTTCTCTTTACCTTTCAGAAATTTCTAAATGAATTCAGATTGTTGATAGCACCATTACTCTCTTCTCTAAAAGTATTATTGATTTTGTTTTTATATTTAAATACGGTATGTTCTTTCAAATAGCTTTGGGTACAAGCAATAGCACAGGGGTCCCCAATCCCTGGGCCACAGGCCGTTACTGGTCTGTGGTCTGTTAGGAACTGGGTTGCACAGCATGAGGTAAGCAGCAGGTAAGTAAGAGAAGCTTCATCTGTATTTGCAACTGCTCCCCAGCACTAGCATCGCTGCCTCAGATCCACTTCAGATCATCAGGCATTAGATTCCCAGTCCCTAGTGTCAAAAATGTTGTGGACAGCTGCTCTAAAATACTTTGTTATCTTTAGGACAGAATGATATCAGTATTCCCAAATCTAGACACTTGGAATGTTTATTGCTATAAGGTTAGTCTAGATATTTTCTATGTTCAGAACTAGGAAATAGGTATTTTTAAGAGAAAATATATCTTTAGTTTACACTGATATTTTGAATTCAAATTCAAAATTAAAACTTTTACTTTTTTGATGTTATATGTACAGCTCTTTTCTTTTACACTAAAATCTTGAATCGTAAACGTTAGCAAACTTATTGTACTGCTATAAAGTCTAGGCTTTCATCTCTAATTTTTTTCATAGTTGTACTTTATCTACTTTGCCAAGACATTTGACAATTTCTGCTTGCTACAGGGTTTTTATTAGGAATGAGTGTTGAATTTTGGCCAATTTTTTTAGCATCTGTGGAGATATACACATTATATTGTCTTTTTAGATTTATTATTCTGTATTATATTATTAGATTTCCTAATATAGAATCAATTGTGATCCTTAAAATGTATTATTCATTATTTTTTTAATGTGCTGGTAGATGCTGTTCAATAGCATATTATTTAGTACTTTGTATTAATATTCATAAGTGGTACTCGTTTTTAATTTAATTTGTTGTACTATTTATTAGATTGATATATAAATATTATACTTGCTTCATAAAAAGAATTTAAAAGTTTTTCTTCAATTTCTATGCTTTGGAAAATTTTACGTAACATTATGAACTTTGAAGTTTTGTTAGAATTCTACTGTGAAATCATCTGGGCCTACTTCTTTTTGGAAGGTAAGATAGAGTTGTACACTGATGCTTGCTCAAACAGCTTTCGAGAATACATTTTTATATTTCCAGGAATGTAATGAGCTCATTGTTAAATAAAGACACTATTAAATAGTATAGAATCAAACAATGTTCCACTTTTTGCAGCTATTCAAAAAGATAAGAGTTAGCAAGAATGCGGTCAGTAGTGAAAATATTTAACTCCCAAGGTTTCTGTGTCCCTTTGTTATTCTTCTCTGTTCCCAATCAGCAGGCAGCCATGGTAGCATAATTATTTTATTCTTTGTATTCAGTATAATTATTTTGAGATTTTTCCATGTTATTTCACATACTCATAGTTCATAGCTATTGATTGCTGAGTAGTGCATTCTATGTTGATCCATTTAACTCTTGATAGACATTTGAGTTCTTTCAAGTTTTTGGTTATTACTGAATAGTTTTCCAAGAGTTTATTTGTCATTTGTATATCTTCTTTGTTGAAGTGTTCATTCAAATCTTTAGCTGATTTTACATTGGGTGCTTTTCTTGTTTATTATGGTGTTTGAGAATTCTTTATATATTCTAGATATAATCCTTTATCAGACATATACTTCACCAAATTGTTCTTATATTCTGTGGCTCATCTTTTTGTTTTTGTAAGAGTGTAATTTAAACAGAAAAAAATTAATGTTGATAAAGTTCAATTTATCAATTTTTTTAATGGATTATGTTTTCTAGGGTTGTGTTTAAGAAATTTTGCCTAACCCAAGGTCATAAAACTTTTATCTTTTGTTTTTCCCAGAAGTTGTATATTTTTAGGTCCTTCCTTCCTTCCTTCCTTCCTTCCTTCCTTCCTTCCTTCCTTCCGCCCTCCCTCCCTCCCTCCCTCCTTTCTTTCTTTCTTTCATCTTTCTTTCTTTCTTTCTTTTTTTCTCTTTCTTTCTTTCTTTCTTTCTTTCTTTCTTTCTTTCTTTCTTTCTTTCTTTCTTTCTTTCTCTCTCTCTCTCTCTCTCTCTCTCTCTCTCTCTCTCTCTCTCTCTCCTTCCTTCCTTCCTTCCTTCCTTCCTTCCTTCCTTCCTTCCTTCCTTCCTTCCTTTCTTTTTCTTTTTTATTTTTATTTTTGGCAAGGCAAGCCTTGGTTGACCTCACAGATTCTAAGAACCCTGTCAATGTACAATCCCTTTTTCAAAATATATTTTAGAGCTATGGCACCTGGTCTTTCTTGGTGGTCTCCTATCCAAGTACTAACCAGGCCTGATCCTGCTTAGCTTCAGACATGGTCTGGCTTGTTAAGGGTAGCATGGCCATAGACTATTTTTAGGTTTTTTAAAATTTTATATTTAGAGCTATGATTGTTTAGCATTAAATATTTGTGTATGATGAAATATATATCAAAGTTCATCTTTCTATATGTGGATATCCAAAATTTTCAGCATCAATGGTTGAAAATTTGAATTGCCCTTGAGCCATTGTCAAAAGTCAGTTGTTTATGTATTTCAAAGTATATTTATGTGCTTTTTATATTTATGCCAATTATATATTGTCTTGATTACGCTTAGCTTCCAATTTTGTTCTTTTGAAAATTATTTTAGCTATTCAGTTTCTTTATATTTCAAAATAAATTTTAGATATGGTATATCAATTTTTACAAGAAAACCTATTTGCATTTTAATCACAATTGTTTCAATATACAGGCCACTTGAGTAAAATTGACAATTTAACAGTATGAGCCTTCCAGCTCATAAACAAGGTATGTCTCTTCATTTATTTAGCTATTTCTTAATTTTTCTTAATTTTTTGTAGAGTTCAATACAAATATTTTATACTTCTGTTACCAGATTTATCCCTAAGTACCTCATATTTTTGATGAAAATAACATTATTTTATTTTTTTCAATTTCTGATTTTTAGTTGTTATATAGAAATACCCTTGATAGTTGTGTTTGTGTGTATATCTATAGTTTGTCTATATATATATATATATATATATATATATACATATATATATACATATACATATATATGTATGTATATATATGTATATATATGTGTATTTGTATATGTTTGTATATATATTTGCATATGCCTATATATATTTAATTCTATAACTTGGACAAACTTTCTTGGTAGTTCTAGTAGCTTTTTTTGTAGATTGCATTAGATGTTCTACATAGATGAGCATGTCATCTGTGATATAAACATTTTACTTCTCTAGTTTCTCTTATTTTTTACCTCTTAAATCATGTTGTATATAAATGAGCAAAATAGATATCCTCACCTTTCTTGATCTTAAAAGAAAAAAATGTTTGTTTTCTTATCATTAAGTATAATGGTAGCTCCAGGTTTTTCACAAATGCCCTTTATCAGGCTTATCAAGTTGAGGAAATTCTTTTATCCATAGTTTGCTGAGAATTTTATCAGTCATGTATGTTAGGTTTGTTAAATGCTTTTTCTGCATCAACTAAAATTCTCATATAATTTTTTTTTCTTAATTGGTTAATATGGTGAATTACATTGATTGATTTTTAAATTTTAAATTATTTGAATTCCTGGAATAAGTTCTTATCCTTTTTATGGACTGTTGCATTCAATTTGGCTAAAATTTTGTTTACAATTTTTGTGTCATTTTTCATGAGGAATATTGGTCTGTAGTTTTTTTGTCATTGTCATTTGTTGTTCGTTGTTTTATTATGGCTTTAGCTTCAGAGTAATTCTGACTTCATTGAATTAGTTGGGAAGTATTCCCTCCTCTTGATATTTCTACAAGATTTTCTGGAGAATTGGTAATATTTATTTTTTAAATGTTTGCTACAATTCAACCAGGTTTCTTTGTGGAAAGTTTTTTAACTACAAATTTCATGTCTTTAATAGGTACAGAGTCATTGTCTATTTTTTTTCTTGAGTCTGCTTTTGTAGTTGATTGTTAAGAAATTTGTCCATACCTAGTCATTTTTTAAACAATAAAATCATACACTGCATAACAACATTTCAGTCAATAATGGACTACGTATATGATGATGGTCCCATAAGATTAAAATGGAGCTGAATTTTAATCTACAAGAAAGAGATATGTGGTTTGGAAAGAATTTTTTTCCTACCCGAGCAACATATGTGGATCTTGGCAAGACATTTCTTCTCTCTCATATTTAAGTGCACAGATTATATCCCAATCAGTCAGTGACTGACCTGTTTTAGTACAGAGAAACCTTGTCCCCCAGCACTACATATCCAGAGGGTGCTCTACCTTTCCCAGATCTAGCTTGATAGAATATATTGCTCTAAATTTTCTGTTGAGAAACTAAGATCCTGTACAAGAACACAAGTTCACAGAAACTAACTTAACAAGGAATATGTCACTACTACTTTAGTAAAAGCTTTCTATGATAATGTGGAACCACCCTGTTCTGTCTTTTGGAAATATTTTCAGATTGTACTGATCTAAAGCATAGATAAGTTTTATTTCTTTAGTAAGTTCAATGCCGGAGAGAGCCTTTGTGCTAGATAGGATCAAAGAAACTTAAAAAAAAAAAATTTAAGGTCAAAATATTGAGTCCTCAGTTCTATACCTTACCTACATTAAGAAGCCTCTTTTTAAAAAAATGAATACCACGAAGTTCCATAAACTGGCCACTGCTCCAACATGCAATAGCTAAAACCACATTGCCATGAAATCCTCTATATTCCTTTATTTCTCCATCTTAATTTCTTATCCTACTGATCTTCAAACACCTTTCAGTCCCTATGCCTTACCCAGCTAATTTCTTCTTGATATTTTCAGTCAGTCTCACCCACGTCCCTGTTCATTTAGCAACACCAACAATTTCAGTGTTCTATTTCTGATCCTGAAGGATTTGTGGGACAGTGCTTATAGTGTTCTAGGCGTTCACATTTATTCACCTCTCACTGAATCACCAAGAGCAGCTTCCAGTCTTGCAAGCTCCACTTATAGTAAATGATCTATATGTAACACTGTTCATTTTTTATACAATATTTTTACTGTACATTTTCTATGTTTAGATATGTTTAGATACATAAATACCATTATATTACAATCTGTCTGCAGTATTCAGTACAGTGACATTATGTACAGGTTTGTAACCTAAGAGCAATAGGCTATATTAAGTAGAGTGTGTAGTAGGCTATACTGTTCAGGTTTCTGTAAGTGCACTCTACGATGTTCACACAATGATGAAATCACCAATGATGCATTTCTTAGAATGTATCCCTGTCGAGTAGCACATGACCATATATTTTTTATACTTGTTTTGACATTACATTTTCTCTGTAAACATTTCTATTTGTGAGTATATTTTCTTAATTGACCTCCTTCTCCCTCTCTCTTCTTTTTTAAAATGACATAATTCATGGTATGTATTTACTTTTATATTTCTTCCAGTTGAGTTTTCATTTCTGGCAAGATTATTTTTTCTTTTCAATTTTTTTTCTTGAGATCTATGAGCTTTTAAAAATCTTTTAGTCCAATTATCTCATTCCTAAATTTTTCTGCTCTTTTTTTCATATCTTTTATAATTGTCTTCATTTCTTTTTTAGCTCCTCTTAGTTGTCCTGTAACCCCTCTTACAATATGAGATTATACTTTTCACTGTTTTGTGAGGATGTCTGTCTAACCAACATTTTCTTTCTATAAGAACAGTTTTTAAAATTATAATAGCGCTTTTTAGTATAATAGCTTTATATGTAACTTATATATAACTTATATATAAATGATAACGTGAAGTTGCTTACATTTAACATGTGTTTTTCTGTACTTTTGGGAAAGAGAATGATCCGAAATAGCTTTTCTAACTACAGTGTTGTTTTTTCTGTTGTTAGACCTACCGCTTTGAATTTTACTTTTATTATTTCCCTCTTACAATTTCATCTGGAACTTCTCTTGTCTCTAGTGTCTCTTCAAGCTCAATTTGGATTATATTCCCAGAAATTTCTTCTCAGTGAGACCTTGTTCTGAAAAGAATTGTGTTAGTCAGGGTTCTTCAGAGAAATAAAGCTAATAGATAGATAGCTATCAGCTATCTATTTATCATCTATCTATAATCTATCGGTCATTTATTAAAAGATTAATTATAAGGAATTGGCTCACACTAATATGGTGGCTGATGAGTCTCAAGAACTGCAGGGTGAATTGGCAAGCTGTAGACCTAAGAGAGCTGATGGTATAGTTCAAGTCTAAAGACTGATAGGCTGCAGACCCAGGAAGAGCAATTGTTTAAGTTCAAGTCCAAAGGCAGGAAACAATTGATGTCAGAATTTGAAGGTAGTCAGGCAGGAGAACTCTTCTCTCCTTGGAAGGTCAAACATCTTCCCTCAAGGAAAAGTCAGCCTATTTCTTCTATTCAGCTCTTCAAGTGATTGAATGGGTCCCACTCAAGTTACAGAGGACAATCTGCTTTACTCAGTCTAGTGATTTAAATGTTAATTCATTCAAAAACACCCTCACAGAAACACTTAAAAAAATATTTGACCAAATACCTGGGCACTCCATAGCCATCAAAATGACACATAAAATTAATTATTACAGGAACTTTGATTTACTTTTTATTGTTTTCTGGCTCAGAACAATCTAGTCCTTCTGATGTCTCCTTGTATCCTTACCTCAGAGCCTGCAATGCACCCTCTTAGTTTTGCAGGCTATTCTCACATTGGCTCACCAAACTTTACACACTAATTGAGTTGTCTTCCTTATGAAAGTAAATATTTGTTGGCAATTTCTGAGTTCTCTGGGGTTCAGGACTGGAAGAAGCCCCATTTGCCTTCCGTCTGCTTTTTTCAACGGTTACTGATATTACATAGGTCTTGTGGCAACATATGGCTGCTCATATATTGAAGTTTGCAGGGGTTAGGGAGGGGGTCATCTTTTAACCTATGTGTGCTATAAATGCTTTACATGGATTTATGTTTTGCCTTGTTCTTTAAATAGATTGAAACAAAGAAATTCAAATATTATACCATTGCTGTTGCCCTATTTCCTCTTCTGCTGGTAAATATATTGAGCACGTGCTCTCTGTTATTCTTAATGCTAGGGGCAGCTATATATGGATGAAAAAAGTACCACATACTAAAAATAACAAGCTCAGTAAAGGTCAGTATCATGTGCCTTGCAAACCCAGAGACTGAAATTAACCACATAAGATGGTCTCAACATAAAAATTCCTAAAAGTGGGTCATGGAAGGTGGTCACATCCTAGGCCTGTAGCTTTCTTAATAGAAGTTAAGCTTTACCTTAAGTAAGCCTATCTATTGTCTTTTTGTATTTAAGATAACAGTCCTGGAATGTCAGGGTAATCTTTTTTATCAGACCCCTCAAAGTATGTCCACTGCACCGGAGCACAAAACCACAGAACTCCTCATTGTTATCTTGTTCTCTGAAAACCATCTCTATGTGCTGTAAATGTTAATTATTAATTATCATGTACTCACCAGTGTAAAAGAAGTGTCTCTCCATTTTACTTTTTATCTAATCCCAGAGATTTCTCTGTTTTGCTTTCTCCTCCTGCTTCCCTAATCCATCACCAATGGATTTCATGTCACCCTCCTTAGGTCTCCTCCTTCGGTTCTAATGTATAAAATAAGCTGCAAAACTGCTGTTCTCCAGAGCATTTTCATAATCTGTTGAGATTTGCTTCCCGGCAACTGTCATTATTTTGGCTCAAATAAATTCATTAAAATTCTCCACAGGTTTAGATGGCAACAATATTATTTCAGTTAACACTAAATGCTATGTGAATAAGTTAGAAGAACAGAGAAATCCACAGAGAGGTTATTCTGAGTAAGGTATCAAAAAGGGTTTCTCTGAGACAATGATTCTCATATGAGATTAAAATTTCGATTCAGAGATCTGTAGACAAAATAAAAGGTACTGTAATAAATCATAAATTTTCAAGTGGACAGATCATGGTGGGTAGTCACACCCCAGGCCTATAATTTAGTATAGATCATAAAGAATTGAGAACTTTTAGACTTTACAAAATGGATTCTATGGAAACTGTGACCGTAATGTCAACTGGCACATAATGGGAACACTCTTAGAATGAGAGTTGAACCCACAAATCACAGAAACGTCAGCCACAACTGCCACTGATAAGCCCCAACTGCAGTAGCCAATAAGCAAAAGAATTCTACCCTATAAGGACCATACTAGCTAAACACCTCAGACAGGTGATGCTCAAGCCTGATGTGAGAGCACATGAACAGGTACACTGAGAGCTAATGACCCTAACTTTCTGCCCATTTTAGCTGCTGGCTTGGTACTGATACCAGACCTTCTGCACCACCAATCAACAGAGCTCGCTTGGGAGACACTAAGGACTTTCATCCTTTCACTCTGTCACATAAGCCTCTGCACCTTCCCCTCTCTGCATGTTGTGTGTTAACCTGCATAGATACCTGACTGGTTTATCTGAGAATGTTCCATTCAATAAACTCAGCACCTTGGAAAGACAAATGTGTCCAAGGGTACTACTTCAGTAGCTGCTTTCCTTGCTCATGACAAACTTCTTTAGTGAAATGTTTTTAAGCCACGTGTTCTTGTACATCTAGGTTAACACACCATTGAGATGTCGGAAATAATGCCCTTTGGAGATATAAGAAAACTTATAATTTTGTTAACTGTTCTGTAATCCAATCCCCACCTTGCCTTTTCCCACTTCCATGTAATCTTCCTTACATTTTCTCCTTACTTTCAAATGCATAAAAAGCTGAAAATTGTTATTTTGTGAAGCCTGTGAGACCTTGCTCCCTCATATACCTCATCAGTTTGGCTTAAATAAACTCTTATAAAAATTCTCTACAAGTTTGAACATTTCTTATAGCGACAGATCTGAAGATAGAGCATTTTAGACATAGGGTCGATCTAATTTAAAAGCTGTGAGGTGGGATTATTTTGGCAGAAAGAAGTCCAGTGTGCCTGGAGCACACAGAGAAGACTAAATATAACTCACATGTCTCTATGATTGGATTCACATGAGCCAGTCCCAGGGAGACTGATTATCTCGGAATGTATTTACCATATCGAGTTTCTAAATGTCTTGTGCAGAGGACTAGACTTTAGTTGTTAGTACTCTATTAAAATATTACCCTTAGAAGACCCTGACTAAGCAGCCAGCCAAATATCTGTAAACACATTCCTCCCTTGAATCCATATCAGGGACCCTGACTTTAAAGCAACAGTAATATTTTGTGGATTCTAAACTATACACATAGGCATGTGGCCATGTTATAAAATGTTAGCTCTGTTGTATCCTAGAAGTCTCTCGAAGGAAATATTGGCTCTCTGTAGTGAAGAAAGCCTGAAGCCAAAATCAAATAAGAATATTTTCTTTATAGATTAAAACTTAGCTCTAATTTTTTGTAGAAAATGTTTAATCCTCAGAGTGAAAGATCATTGGACATCTTGAAATTACTATCCCACCCCACAAGAATCAATGCTAATTCAAACCAAATTTAAGTCTACTTTTGAAATTCAGAACAGGGTAAAATATCAGTGTATTTGAATAATATTACATTTGAAAAATAATTTGTCTATATTGTCTCCTTTTTTTCTTGATAACACATATTCACTTCTTTTCACCCATATCTTGTGATTGCTCTTTATAGTCTTTTTTTGAAAACACATATTACCAGGTTTCAAAAAATAAAATCTATGAAATACAAAAAGTACATTGTCAGAATTGGCAAATCTCTTTGGCTTATCATTTATTAACTTTTTCCCTTAAAATATCATGACAGAAAGTAAAATATTGACTCAATGGAAATCTTACTTTGCATGCCAGTTTAAGATTTTCCATAAGAAAAATCAAAGTAGTTTTATGTATAGAGTTAAATAGACTATACTTATGTGTCAATTTAATTCATTATATTTATGTATATTTTTGAAAATATAATTCCTGGATTAAGCACTTAAAAATAAAAAATAATTTATATTAATTCTTCCAAGACAGTTATATTTTATCAATCTATAAAGTCTGAAGAGATCAAGATGTAAATAGAAAGTTATTTAAGAACACAAGAAATAAAAGAGAATTTTGATTGCCTGACACAAAAAAAGAGATAATCTTTTCTTTGCCAAATAGAGAATAATAAAGAACTTAGATTTATAGTATCTTGAGTCTGCTATGGTGATTGAGAATTTTATATATGTATGTATAGAGATAGGTAGCTATAGATATATGTAGCTATAGATAGAGGGATATCTGTCTATATCTATCTATTTACCTACTATCTATCTATCTATCATCTATCTATCTATCTATCTATCTATCTATCTACCTACCTATCTATCTATAGATATCTGTCTCTATCATCTAATGAATCTATCATCTATCTAATCTATCATCTATTTGTCATCATCATTATCTATCTATCTCTCATTTATCTATTTATCATTTAATCATCTATCATCTACCATCTATCCATCTCCCTTCTGTGACTATAGATTGTAACATGAAAACCTTCAGAGGATTTAGAAAATAGAAAATGTTCAGAGCTACTTGTTTCAAGAGACCCTGCTAAAGAAATTTACATTTTAATTAAGTTATTTATGAATTACACCACTGCTTTGGTAAAAATAAATCAGAGTGAATGCAGAACACCTTTATTTTCATCCCTTAATAACTCAACATTTGATCCTGGAACAGAAACTAGTTTTAAAAATTGATTAAGAAAAAACGGTTAAGACTAAAAATTCAATTGCTCTGTGGAGTAATTCAAGGCAATAAATGCCTTAACATAGGTGGGCTCACTAATGTTCTGCTCAGAATATTTTAATTACATGTCAAAATATGTTTGTGGTCCTTAGACCTAGAAAAATTGCACAATGTTAGTCCCATGCTACCCTTCATTTTCAATTCCCTTCCCCCTGTCTATTTGTACTTTTAGAGGAACTTCTTGTTCCCATCAAATGAGTCAGACCAGATGGAAACACTAATTTATTTTTAATGAATGTGTGTCAATCCAAAACTGAAGGGATTCTGTTATTCTGGAAAGCATAGATCCTAGCAGCCTTAGTGTTTTGGCAGAAAGGGCTTTGCTTTCAGATATTCCTTCTACCTAGTTTCTTATTCATTAAATTATTTTACTAAGGAACAATTAATTTCAATCAATGATTGAAAATAAAGTCTCCAATCTAAATCTTCCTATTAACATGTTAGGTTTAAATAACCAACATAAGTAACCAATATAACCAAAGTTGTTGCCTTCCTTCAGCTCAAGTTTTAAAAGAATGAGAGAAGGACACTGAAAATTTAACAGACACTTTCAGGATATTAAACAAACATGATATTTTCCTCTTAGATGTAATTTGAAATTTGTTCACACAGGGCTGTTTGGGCAAGAAAGAAGTCAATTTCACTTCATGTATGCCCTAAATAAAGGCAGTCTATGTGGTTCTATCCAAGGTCCATGTTGATGAAATTCCATAGATAAAATATTAGACAGAAAGCCAGAAAGTCTGCATTCCAGACCTAGTGCCCCCCTCCCCTTATCCTAATACTTTTGATGGTCCTTTAAGATTTGATGTTCCTCACTTATTGAATGAATCTCAATTCCAACCTTCAGGCATGCCAGCGTGAAACAAACATGTCTACTTGAGTTAACATTTGAAATTGCATACAGTTTGCTGTCTATCAAATCTGTGAGATAATCCCAGTGAACTATTTGATAGATGTAGCATATCACATAGATTAGATGTCTCATCTCCAGGTTTGAGGTAGAAAAAGAATGAGATTTATTTATTCTTTGCTTAGGAGTGAATAAGAAAGTACTAAGAATTTTGTACCATAATTGAGAAAAATCAACCATAATTGAAAAAAATAATCTTTTGTTCTGTTTTCTCCTAACTGCCTCTGTGTGCTCTACAAAATGTATTCTTCTAATTGTCTTCTTCTTTAATTTTAACTAAGCATGAGTTGAATCCATGACAATTTTGTCCTTGTATGTGCTATATTAATGTCAACTAGGTATAGATATGAAGCTAGAAGGAAGTTTGGATGAAGCAATATATTTTTTTTTGGTTCAATTATTGAACAATACTGTACCAACCAAAGGTGGATACTGCAATAATCAATGGATCATTTTGTAAATTACATAAATATCTAAACTCTTTGCTGTATACCTGAAACTAATTTAAATAATATTAAATGTCAGCTATAATTTAAAAAATAAAAAATAGAAATACAATTATTGAGACATTATAAATGTACAAAAGTGGTTGGGAAAAATTTCCCTTAGAAAGATTCTCTAACACTGAGAGGTTAAACTTCGATTCATCTTGAAAAACTGAATCCAAACTTAGTGCTGTGTGCAGGATATAAAAAAGTCCATCTGGACACATTGGGGAAAAAAGAAAAAAAAAAACACTCTGAAAGAGAGTGAAGGAGAGGCCAGATTGGAGCTTCTATCACTTTTTGGAAAGATAGGACTTCATCTGACCTTGAGGTCTTTAGCCTGCCAAGCAGTAACAATGAGGAAAAGAGCCAGTCTTACTTAGACATGGTTCAGTTGGAGACAACTTGACCTGTTTGTATTAAAGTGAAGAAAAGCTGAGGGCCATTCTAAACTGCTTTAGTCTGTATAGTTTAATTAAATATTAATTAAATATGTTATTGATATTAAATATATGAAGACTGATCAAAATGGGGTTTAAATATAGGGAAACCCAAATTTTGGAAGAATAAAATGAAAGGAAAATGTACAATTAATCTTTAAAATATATTAAATTTGTGAAGTTAGAGATAAACCATAATTGAGTATATGTCCCCGCAGATTGTCAAGAGTTCTTTACTTCATGTATTTTTAGTGAAGATCATTTGAATATGTTTTGTATTGATTCATAGAGAGGAGAAAAAAAGAATAAAAGTAATATGATTACCTCCAGAGAAATGTGGTTTGACTGCTTTAGAAATGAGTATATGTTTTTCTCCAATTACAAAGAGAGCTAAACAAAAATAAAATAAAAAGAGTAACTGTACTGATTATCTCTAATATCCAAGGCTCTCCCTCTTAGCTGCTTATGCCTCATAAATAATCAAATTTTATACCATGTAAACAGGCATGGCACCAGCCCTTGAGACATTTACTATAGGCTGAATAGGACCTGGTGAGAATTCTACCCAAAGAGTATGCTTTGCTCTGAATGATGACCAATCAAGCCAATCAGATCACCTATCTCAAGATATTTTATTAACAAATAGAGACAAATGTTGTGTCACATAAGCCACAATGTAGAGAAACCAACAAGCAGAAGCTATAAGAAACTAGAAATTAGAAGACAACAAAAAAAAGTCGTAAGGAGAAATCATGATGCAGAGTAGAGAAAGTAGGAAGCTGCTAGCAGTAGGCATAGTCTACTGGAATATATGAAATATCTGTTTCTGTGGGTCAAATACAGTAAAATATTCACTATCTTATATTATTCAACCTTGAAAAACTACTTTTAATCAGAAAGTAGTTGAATCAGTGTAATTGTTGAAAGTACATATTGAAAAGATTGCTTCTAGAGTTGCCAAGACACCACCAGAACTCTCAAAACTGGATTGTATCTGGTATTTTTATCCAAGGTAGAGTAAAAGATGGCACTCTAACTCTCCATATGATATGGCAGTGTCTTTGCTTCATGATATCTAAAAGTTTCTAACATAGTCATCTGAATTAATATAGAATCAGTAACAACACCGCAATCAATAAAAAATAATCACCTTAAAGGAAGAACATGCTACTCTTCAGAAACGTACCATACCATAGCCCTCTTAAGTAGTGTCCTAGACATAATAAGATTTTAAAAATCCAAGAACCAGAAGAAAGGCCTCATAACAGTATATAATTTTTCAGCAATTAAAAAAAAGTAAATTGTATGAGGTGGTTCAAAGTTCTCACAGGCAAAAGTTATTTGCTTTGAAAAAGCTCAAAGTCTGCAACTAGAGAACACATGAGAAGACATTTTTAACCAAAGAAAGCATCGCAGTAATTACCTATAAAGTCACTGGGAGCAGTGTTCCCAAGATAGAATAGGCTATGGAAATGGAATATGAGTCAAGGAGTAAAAGGAAACACTAGAAACTACTGTATGAACAGGTCCTTATCCAAGATGTAAACAATGTTAATGAGAACCTGAGAGAGAAAGATGCTTGTTTTTAAGGTTCCTTTAGTTTTGTGTATCAATTAGGGATAAAAATCCATTTTTTGACTTGAATTATAAAGGCTTATACTTGGGGAAGTACTACACTTTCAGGTGGATATAAGAAATACGTTTTCTTCACTCATCACACACTGAAATTGTAATCCAATTATGTGTTCTTAGTCTTTTTTTATAGCACTTGACACTTGTTCAATCATATTTGAAATGTTTTAATCTCTTTACTTATATAAAATAATTCTCTCCTTGGATCTGTGTCTATTGCTTGAATTTTTTTCCTCTTATTTTCATACACGGTGTACATAAGGCTCTGTCCTTGAACCAAGGCATTCTTAGTTGGAGAAAAAAAAATCATAGACTTTATATCATAAGTCTTTCTTCAAATTTCAGCTCTACCACATTTTACTTGTGGAAACTTGGATAATTCAATCTTGCAAGTCCTTCATGTGTAATAACTATCTCACAGGATTGCCACCCAAGTTTTTAAGAGTACCTATAGCTTCACTCCCTACCCATTCTCCTACACCCATTACCAAAGTCACTTTGCTCTATGAAAGCCATGTGGAGTATAGCACAGCAGCTTAGGGTAACAACTAGGTTTGGTTTATAAGCTGCTGTTCTGAATTCACTGCTGGTGTTCTGGTATCTCTATTTCACCAATTATGTTATATCTAAATTCTGCTGATCAATTCAGCAGTTGAATGCTTTTCCTAGTTCACAATGACATGTCTGTTCCTGAACACTCTCTTAGGCTTTGCTACACTCTGGCCCATGGACTAATCTCTTTCCATCCTATACCTAGGTCTCATGAAACCTAGCTTGGATCCAGGGTGCTGGGTTTCTAGTTGACTGAGAAGAGTTCAAATGGTTGTGTGAGAATAAAATTAGGTTATAAACATAAATTTCTTTGTAAACTTTAAAATACTAAAACCATTAATTTATCTGAAAAATATATATTGATTTGTTATAATACACCAGAGACTGTTCAAGTTACAAGATAAACATGAAATAATCTTTTCTGTGTTCTCGTGAAGTATCAAAAAACAGAGAAAATAAAAATGTATAGATTTAATGATAGACCCTATTAATATATAGTACAAGGGGGTCATCTTGTAGGGAGCCATTACTTCTGGCCTAGACATCACAAGGGGTGCATAGAAAAATATCTCGTACTGAATCTTGAAATATGTTCAGTTATTCATGAGAGATAATGAGAGGAAGGCTGGAGAATAGTGTAATTAAGGCATGGAGACACTGTGTTGAGAGGCTAGAGTTTGAGGTTTAAAAGAATTAATGCTGGAGAGATAAGTCATTGAGTGTACCAATATTTTATTTCTTTTTATTGTTGAATAGAATTCCATTGTATGGGTATACCAAATTGTGTTCATTCATTCACCTATTGATAGACATTTGGGTTGTTTCAAAGTTTAGGCTATAAAAGTTATGCTATACATATTCATGTACAAGACTATATATGGATATATATTTTCATTTCTTTTGGATAAATACCTAGACATGGAATGCACATGTCAAATAATAGTAGAACATTTAACTTTTCCAGGAAACTGCCAACTTTATATCCAGTCCTCACAAAGCACTTGTTGTGTCAGTCTTTTTAATTTTAGTCATCCTCTTTCACAGGAATTGTCTAATGATATTGAATATTTTAATAGCTTTTTTTTTTATGAGATGTCTGTTCAGATCTTTTGCCTATTTTTGATTTTGTCACTTGTCTTAATACCATGTTGTAACTTTTGCTGATATATTTTGGGTAAAAATCCCTTGTGAGGTATAATTTGCAAATATTTCTCTTAATCTGTGACTTTTTATTTATCAGTGCCTTTCAAGAAAAAAAAGTTTCTTTATCAGTGCCTTTTAAGAAAAAAAAGTTTAAAATTTGGATAAGTTTCAATTTATCTTTTTTTCTTTTATGGTTTATTTTTTTCCCCCTATGAGGTCTTAAAGATATCAAAATTTTTCTACTATATTTTTTCTAGAATTTTATCTTTTCTAGCTTTTAAATTTTAATTTTTGACTCACTTTAGGTAAAGTATTGTATTTAGTATATAGTGTGTTAGAGGTTCATTTGTTCCTCTATGAATATCCAGTAATTACAGCAATTTTTTGAAGACTTTCCTCTTGTCTTTGAAATGTCTGGGCTTTGTAAAAAATCAATTGACTATATATGTTTGAATCTTTTTCTAGACTCTCTATTCCCTTCCATTGAGCTATATATCTATCATTTCATCTATATCACTGCATTATTTACTGAAGTGTCATAGGAAGGCTTTAGTTCAAGTAGTGTGAAAATTCTATTGTGTTTAAAATTGTATTATCTATTCTATGTCATTTGCATTTCTATATACATTTTGTAAAAATACTAGAATTTTTATTTAAATTTTATTGATTTTTAAATAACTGAAGAAAACAAAACTAAAAATATTGATTTCTAATTATATATTTTTCCTTTTATTTACATCTTTAATTTTTTTCAGCAATGTTTTCAGTGTGTAGATCTTGTATGCATTTTTAAAAAATTGTTAAAATTTTTTTTTAAATATTTTGTTTGTGGATCTATTAAAAATGAAATTTCTAAACATTTACTTTTCAACCATTTAATGATAGTATGTAAAAAAATGCAATTGCTATTTTTAAAAGTTAAACTCATTTCCTATAACCCAACTAAGTTCAGTTTTACCACTTCTTTTCTGATTTGTATGCCAGTTATGTTTTTTCTTGCCTTACTACAATTGTCTAGGACCATTAGAATGATGTTTAATAGAAAAGTGGTAAATATACAGATTACTTTGTTTTGTTCCCAAACTTAGGAAGAAAGTGTACAATATTACATTTTTATATGCTACTACTAGCCATAGTTTTTTCATAGAAGTCCATGTTTAGGTTAAAAAAAGTTTGCTTCTGTTCCTTTTTGAAACATTTATCATAAATGGGTATCGAGTTTTCTCAAATGCTTGTTCTGCATATGTTGAAATTATCATATAGTTTTTTTCTGTATTCTGTTAATGCAGTGAATTATTTTGATTTTAAATGAAAAACTGAACTTTCATTTCTAGAATAACTCCTACTTGTCATTATGTATGAATGTTTTTATATACCAAATTTAATCTTCTGATATTTTAAAGGATTTTTATTTCTATGTTCATGAAATATATTGGGCTATAATTTTATTTTCTTATAACGTCTTGTGTGGTTATCATATCAGAGTAATATTATTAGCCTCATAGATTTATTTAAGAAATTTTCCTACTTTTCTGTTTTCTGAAGAATTTGTGTATAATACTATTATGTCTTTCATAAACGTTTGGTAGAGTTCACTGTTGAAGTCATTTTAGCCTAGAGTTATATTTGTAGAAACATTCTTAATATACTAAATATAAAGCTTTTCAGGTTTTATATTTCTTCTTCTTGAGTGTGCTTTAGCACTGCATGTCATTAAGATACTTTTTCATTTATTTCATATTGTTAGATTTGTTGGCATAAAGTTATTAATAATATTCTCTCACTTACCTTTTAATCTCTGTAGGATCTGTAGTGATATACTCTTTATTTGTAATACTGTTGATCTGTGTCCTTTCTTTTTTGTCTTTATCCATCTAAAGCTGAAGATTTATCAATTTTATTGATCTTTCAAAAAAACTAGCATTGAGCTTGGTTCATTTTTCTTTATTTATCTGTCTGTGTCCTATTTTGTTAATTTCCTCCTTGCATTTCTCTTGCATTTGTTCTTCCTATTCTAGTTTCTTAGAGGGATTTCATAATATTGATTTTAGATTCCTATTATTTTTAATAAAAACATTTAAAGCTCTAAGTTTTCCTCCAAGGGCAACTTTAACAGCCTTTCTTCTACACACATACATATTGATATTTTGTACTGTCATTGTTATTCACTAATAATATTGTCTAACTTCCTTGGTCATTTGTCCTCCTACATATGCATTATTTAGGCATGTGTATTTTTTTTTAATTTGCAAAATAGTGGTCCTAAATATCTTCTTCTTATTAACTTCTAAATTAATTCTAATCTCTAATTTCATGGTTATTAAACATGCTCTGTGTGATTTTAATCCTTTAAAATTTATCAAGACTTTTTTTTAATTGTCCTGTATGTTGTCTGTCATGTTAAATGTACCATGCACACTTGGAAAAAAAGGGTATTTTACAGTTTCTAGGAATAATGTTTTATAAACATCTTACTTAAATTTAGTAGAAAATAATATTCAGATCTTCTATGTCTTACTGCTTTGGTTCTAATTTTATAACTTGATGAGTAAAGGGGATTAACATCTACTCTATGATTATGAAGTTATCTGTTTTCTCTTTTAATTCTCAAAACTAATATTTTATGCATTTTAATGTTCTATAATTAGGTGTGTACTTATGATTTTTATATCTTCCTGAAAATTTTTTTCTTTATCATTGTAAAATGTCTTTCATTTTTTATAATACTCTTTGTACAGAAGTTTCTTTTATCTGATAGTTGCATAGCATCTCTAGCCTTCGTATGCTTGCTATCTGAATGAAACATTTTTCCATTCCTTTACTAGGTAGATTAAAGCAACACAAATTTATTATCTTCCTTTTCTGTAGTTCAGAAGTTTTTCATAGATCTCACTGGACTAAAATCAGGGTGTTGGCAGGGCTGTGTTTCTTTTGGGTCATTAAAAGAGAATCCTTTTAACTTGCCTTTTCCAGGTTCTAGAGGCTATCTACATTTCTTGACTCATAGTCTCCCTCTTCCATTTCAAAAGTAGCAACATAACATCTCTCTGATTCTGCTTTCATAATCACATCATTTTTTTCTGATTTTCTTCTTCCTCCCTCTTTCACTTTGAAGGAAACTTATAATTACATTGAGTTTAACCTAATAATCCAGGATTATCTTCTTATCATATAGTCAGTTAATTAGCAAACTTACTTTCATTTGCAATTTCATTTCCTTTTTCTCATGTAAACCCATACGTTCATAAATTCTAGACATTTGGACTTAGACAATTTTGGATGGGAACTATTGAATAATTGCCTAGTTGGTGGAAGCTTAGATCAGTTGAGATTAGTGGTCCCAGAATTTACCCTTGTTTCTATACTATTAGTAAAAGTCCTATCATAGAGTTAATTTCATCTCAACATAATTATATCTTATTATAGTGAATGGAATCTTAGCTTCTGATTATTATCTTAATTCAAAAAGGATGTCTTCACTGCTGAGAGAAACAATGAGCTATATGGTATTCATATTTCCAAATCATTGAACTCCTAGGTGTACATCTCTCCATGGCACTCTCAGCCAATAGAGGGAGCAATGTATACTAGCACCTTTTGCCCATGTTTATCAGTTTGTAGAGAACTTCTTACTACTTTTTCTTCCTCAGAAAACTATTATTTTGTATTATGTTCTACTGTCTATGTGTTTGAAGAAAGAGAAAGGCTTAAACTCTAAGGAAAAATTTTTTTCTAGACACTTTACACATATCAAAATATGATTATCTTTAGAGTGGTGTGTAGTACGGAATTTTTTAAAGGCTTTAAACTCTCAATTTTCACCTGAATACTGGTTGGATGATTTGGAATTTTAAGGTATTAGAAACTGTATAAAACCAACCTGCATTAGAATGGTTCTCAAAGACTTCTAAATTCTACAAGGTCTTTTCTTTGGTTTAATTTTGTGGTTAATGGCTGCTCCACTGAGCTTATTTTGTTATTAATTCCACTGGAATTTCAAGCATAAAGATTGTCATCTTTAGCTTTATTCCACCTTCTCATGTTGAAAATACAATATGCATGTTCATATTAAATAAGCTATATGCAAAATTTTCCACTTAGAGTTAACTATTTTAACATATTTAATATAGAGAATTTTTTGTGTTTTTGTAAATTTGGTATGTTTATTTTATATGGATATATTTTTAATTTACAGAAATTAGATCATGCTTTATATATCATTCTACTTTTTCTTTTATTGATCATCATTACATTTTAAAAATAATCCATCTATAATTTTATGATTTTTAGGATTACATTTAGTCCATTGATTTCAACTGTTTTATAGTTCTCTGTGTTGCATCCATGAGACCAGACTTGTATAGCCTACTAGTGATGGACAGAAAATTGGTTGCTACCTAATCCCTGACATCAAGTATAATGCAACAGTAAACATTCTCCTTGGGGATTTATTTGAGAATTTGTTTGAGTCTATATCCAGGAGCAGAATTTCTGAGCCAAATGGTGCGTACACATTTACTTTGATTAAATTCGGTAAGATTATTCTCTAGGATGATTATCCAAATCTATGTTATCGACAGCAGTGCATCACAGCTCCTATATACCTCATCTCTGCCAACAGTCATTACTCTAGAAAATATCTAAACAAATGGGAACTATTTAAAAACAAGAGTATATACTTTAGAAATGTAGATTGTATTTACTTTCACAATTTTTTAAAAATTTGGAGTAATAAATGTTTGACAATTTAAACAATAAATTCAGAATAACTACAAGTTAATTTATGAGTTTTTTTTTTCATTTCAAAATATGGTATTTATTCTACATATTGAAAGCAAACTTAATCATGTATGTTTCAATCTGTGGTATAGGAGAATGGGAAAATGTGAACAAGAAGACAAAAAAGAAGGTCTTATAGTATAGCAATAAGACAGTGTTATTTTGACAGGATTATTCAAGTTATATTGTTAAAATGCATGTCATTCTCTGAACCAAATTGTCTTATCTTTGCCTTTAAGAATGCTATTCTTTTTTCTGTGAATATGTATTACTACATTTGATAGTTATTTTCTTTGCTTGTCCTCTTGAGCAAATTTATGTTTGCATCAGTATCTATAATTTATTCTTGGAAATTGTCTAATAAAATCTAGGGAGTTGTTAAAATTTAGTGACTATAATTCAAAAGTATTTTAATAAAATAAAATAATTAAAGCAATATTTAGTATGTGAACTGATTTGGGGACAAACTGCACATGGATTGATTGAAACATTGAACTCAAAACAAGTGGACTTTGGCCTGACAAAATTTGTTTAACTTTATTAACTGTGATTAAAAATAAAAAATTAGCTCAGAAAAACTCTGACTATAAGTTGAAAGGATTTTAATTGATCTAAGAAATACATGTTTTTTTGTTCAACTGAAAGTTGCTTAGGTAGGATAAGAGAATCAGATATTATGATCACAATTGGCTAAGTTAGAAATGGAGATATGGTGCTTTTTTAAATTACTGAATCTCCCAAGAAGTACAACAATACAAAATATATGTAAATAATAAAAAAAGCACTTACCATTGTTAATATTCCAATGAATATTTTGGCTTTTAGGAAAATGGTTTATTGTGGAATACAGAGCTACAACTGAGACACTGCTATCGCTCCTAGCTATTGGGTAATTGAGGATCAAAGGCACAAGAAAGAGATGTCTCTATTCTTTACAAAATCTCTAGGAATGGAATTACCTCAAAATTGTTATGTTTTATTTTCCCTAACCACAGAATATTACTCTGTATACTTGCCAAATTACATAAGCCTCTTCTCCTAACCAGCTCAGTCATCATCATTGATTCTGCTTTTAGAAAGGACTCAAGAAACTGATGCTGGACAGTGACTGAAAAAGGCTGTCTTTGCTTTGGAAAGAAGTAGCTCTACCAAATAGTGCTTACTGATAGCTGTAGGGCTTTGTATGTGTTCAGTTTTAATAGCTTCATGTCTTCAGCAAGATCAAGCCAATATTTTGTTCCATGAATAAACTTTTGAAGTTACATGAGATAGGTTTTTTTTTATAGTGACATTGGTTAACAAAATCCAATAAATTTCAGTAAGGCGTGTATGTGTGTGTGTGTGTGTGTGTGTGTGTGTGTGTGTGTGTGTGTGTGTATTGCACTGTATGTTTACCTCCAATTGTTAGATTTCTTTCTGTCACCATATATTTGACCCCTTTTACTCCATCTACCTGCCCCTCTACCCTCTGGTAATTACTAATCTATTGTCTATGTCCATGAGTCACTGTTTGTCCTGTTTGTTTGTTGCTTTTAGGTCTATATCCCACATATAAGTGATATCATGTGGTTTTCAACTTTTTCTATCTGGCTTATTTCGTTTAGTATGATTACCTTGAGGTCTATCCATGTTGTCACAAATGACTGTATTTCATCTCTTCTTATGGTTGAGTAATATTCCATTGTATATATGTACCATAGCTTCTTTAGCCAATCATCTATTGTAGATAGATGGCCACTGTGAATAATGCTACTATGAACATTGGTGTGCAAATATCTTTATGGATATGATTTTTTAAGTCTTTGGGGTAAATACCCAGTAGAGGGATTGCTAGATCATATGGTAGATCAAGTCTTAGTTTTTTGAGGAACCTCCATAATGTTTTCCATAGTGGCTGTACCAATTTGCAATCTCACCAGCAGTGTATGAGGGTTCTTTTTTCTTTGCATCTTCTCCAACACTTGTTATTACTTGTCTTGACAATAAAAACTATTCTAAAAGGTTGATTAAAGTGATACACGATATAAACAAATTAAAAAATAAGAATTATATGATTAAATCAATAGATGCAGAAAAGCCTTCAACAAAATACAGCATCCATTTATGATCAAAACACTTAACAAAATTTGTATAGAAGGAAAGTACCTTAATATAATAAAGGCCATATATGACAAACTCTCAGCCAACATTATACTTAATGAAGAAAAACTAAAGATTGGGATAGTTCTGCAATCATCATTTTCCCCATCGAGGGACTCTATAATGTCCACTTTTAAGAGACACACACACACACACACACACACACACACACACACACACACACCACACCACACCACACCACACACAAACTACAGGAAAAAATCTTTACTGTACTTACTGTATATTCTCAGAACTCCCTCCAGCCACACAAATATACATACACATACAAATACACATACACACTCATGTGTACACAATAATCCCTCAAGATGTTTCTACAATTTGAGATCTATTTATCATGTTCTTGAATATTTCTGTACTCTTCATAAAAATGTTTCTTGATTATTCTCAGCCTTTAAAAATATAGTAGTGTATCAAGTTTTATGAATCCTAATACATAAGTAATACCAATATAACAATTAAAAAGAAAACTTTATATGTAATTATCGAATTGTTAAAAATTATGGTACTTCCCTACAAAGAAACACTATGTAGCTATTATTTTTAAGTGCTTAAATCACTACTTTTTAAATCATTTTAAATGTGGAATTTCATGGTATGCACAGTATGCACAGTATGGCTATTTACTATGATTTTATATAAATATATTTCCATGCATGGATAAAACCTCACAAAATATGTAACAAAAGTATTCACAGTGATTATTTTTGGATTGACTACAAGATAATTTTTTCCTTTATTCTTCCAAATGTGTTTGAATTTTATGCAATTAAATAATTTTTATAATAAAAAACTATTTTTAAAATATCAAAATGAAAATGTTTTAAATGGAATTTGACATATAACTTCACAATAAGACCTGAGTAAGCAAAATTTAGAAAAAAAATATATTTTAGCTCTTAGGACACAATGAAAATCTCATTGTCTCCTCAGTAACATATATTTTTTAACTTAAAATATTTTATTAATTTATATATTCATTTATTAGACATTTTGCATCATGTTATATGTAAAAATCATTTAATAGGTGCTGACGATACATTATAAATAAGTCCAATTAGTTCCTCTATTTAAATTTGTGTTTTCTATAGAACTGTTAATAAAATGAAGGACAGGGGAAGTTTAAGTCTCAAAGTTCATATTATTGTTGAGTTTGATAATTATTACCTCTATATGATATCTAGAAAATAACTATGAGCATAACCATTCTAACTTCAAATGTCTGGAACTATTCCACTTCTAATATATACACACTCTTTGTTAAACTTTCCAGAATAACAACAACAAAAAAGATAAAATGATGGACAGTGATTTGCACACATCTTAAGAGCATAGTTTAAGGAGTTTTGATAAATACATAAAATTATATCATATCACCACTACCCTAAACAAGATATAGAATGTTTCCATCACTCCAGAAATTTCCCTCCTGCTCCCTTCCAGTCACTGTAAGTAATAGGAAATCCCTTTCTGTTTTTTTTTTTTTAACCTTAGATTAGTTTTCTGTCTTTGAAATTCATGTAAGTGGAATCAGTTTGTACTCTTTTGTTACTTGATCCTTTCATACAACATAACATTTTGAAATTCATTCATGTTAGTTTTTGTTGAACTAGTACTTATTCTTTTTTATTGTTGAATAACATTTTGTTTTATGGCTATTACATTTTGTTTATTTTCTCGTTGATGGACATTTGGGTTGTTTTAAGTTCTAGATATTTACAAATAAAGCTGCTGTGAACATTCCTGTACAAGTTGTCATTGTTTTCTTAATATGCTTTCATTTTTTTTGGTAAATGACTAGACAAGGGTTTTCTGGGGAGGTGTTTATTTAACTTTTTAAGAAAATGACAAACTGTTTTCAAAAGTGGTTGTGCGTTTTTATTCCCACATCTGCATTGTACAAAAGTTAGTTTCTCCACATCTTTGACAACAGTTGGTAATGTCAGTCATTCTTTTTCTTTTTAGTCATTCTTTGTATACAAAATGATATTATGCATGCTTTTTAGTTTACCTGATGAAATACAATAAATTTTTTATTGGTCATTTTTATGTTATTTTATTAAATGTTTGTTCATATCTTTGCCCATTAAAAAAAAAAGAGTTATTTTTCTTTTCAGTATTGATTTGTAGGAGTTCTTTCAATATTCCAAGTAGAATATATATATTTGGTGTGTGTCAAAATTAACTATGTATGTACGGGTATATTTCTGGACTGAATATTCTGCATATTCCAGAATCACAATCTATTTGGAGTCATTGATTCTCAATTTATAGATAATTTTGACTCCCAGAAATTTGCTTCTCTGTGCCTAAAACATTTACTCTGTTTTGATTTATGGGGGGGAGGGGGTGGGAGGGTGGGCAGACTTAGACTTTATTATGTTAATTTTCCTTTGAATATTTGTTTTTTTCTCTGAATTTAAAATATATTTGTATATGTAATTATTATGCCATATTATTGACTTAATGTCAAAATATTTTTAAAGAGTTTCAATTGTTTTTTTTTAAAGCTATGGTTTTTTTATTACTAGAACAAACAAATCTGCATATTAAAAATATATATTTTCTCTGACTCCCTAAAAGGAAAGAAGAATCTTGAGGTGTGGGGCTACACTTGCTTAGATGTAATATTTTTAAAAAATATGGTCCAAATAGAGGAAGATTGTCCTAGAGACAATCTCCTACACACATACACAGCATGGCTTTGTTCTGAAAGCTTTTCATCAGGTCATATATCCTAAAAGAGGTTTGATATTATTGTTTCAAGAGAAAAGTGGGATTCACTCCATTGCTAGAGAGTAATTTCCCCAAAATAGACTGGGTTTCCTAGTTTCTTGGAAAGATAGAGACTCTGCCCTAGTCACATAGAGTATCATGGATAGAGCTGCTAGCGGTTCCTATTTACATATAGAGTGAAAATGCTCCTTGTAGTCTTGTAATTCAGTGTCTCTGGCACATGTAGCTGATCAGACCTTGTAAAAAGATGGTTGCATTAATGCCTGTACAAATTTACTACAAAGACTATAACCTTGAAAGAAATGGTGAGAAATAAAAGGCTAACCTGTGATCAGTTGAGGGTAAATTATCTACATAACCCATTCACACAGCATTGCCAGATAGAGCAATTTACAGTGTCCTTATTCTACAAAACTTCTGATTACAGTTACTATGTTTTGATCTCAAGAGGCTCTTACTACTTATTTTCCTGTAAGTATTAAAGTGTTTGGTGTTGGAGTGAGCCCAGAAAGGGGGAAGGAGTCTTGCAAAGCAAATGATATAGAAATTGTTGCTCTCACAGAAAGTGAGAACTAGAATTAAACTGATTTAATTAATAAAAAACTATTGATGTTGAGTTAAATTTATATGTATTTACAGCATGCAATTCATATCATATTTGCTTTTAATTTTGCTTTTGTCCTTAATTCTATATTGTCAGTTATTTTCTATTCACTATATTTACTGTAAACCATGATATGAAATTCTAAAGTATATTCCATAATACAGTTTTACCATTTTTATTTAATCATCTATTAAAATCATCTATTGAAGTAAAAAGTTATCAAATTATATCTAAGAAATAGTATATTAAATTATTATCCCGCTGATCGATATTTGGCTATGGTGCTTATCTTTCAGATCTGAGTTCACCTTGTTAAAAACTTTCAACTCGATAAGTGAAAACAGCAATTGCTTTTCCCTTAATTAAGTTTTTAAGAAAACTTTTAGAAAAAAACTCCCTAGAAAACTGTTTCTTTTTGTCAAAATTATTGAGATGATTTTGCATAATTTTATCCAAATACTTCGTAAAAATCTCAGTTCAAATGAGATCTCATTCAGATACTTGGAGAATACCAGCTGTTATGCCTGCTTTATTTTCAGTGACCCAGACCCAACTTCTTTGTAAAAATTGTTTTGGCTCAAAAATTTGTTAATTTGGTAGATTTATTCTTATTTTAGATCATTTTATTAACTTATTTTTCATGAGTAATTTAGAATTCTTTTAAGTCAATCCATTAAATACAAATAGATTTTCCAAAAGTGCATTTTCATATTACCTTGCTTATCATTCTGAAATAATCTATACTAGCTTAAAAAAAAAAATTATGCCTAGTTCCTAGGTATTCCAAGTACATCTTGACTATGGCTTTAGCTTGTGCTGGCATTTCTTGAATATCTTTTTTGTTCCATAAATTTGTATTAAATGTAATCTATACCAATTTTGGTCTGGTTCTTTTAATATTGAGGTTAGATTCAGCTAAATTGTATTCAGTGAAATTCAAATATGACAACCAAAATTAACCAGAAAAAAATTTACTCCAAATTTCTTAATGTTAAAGGATATTTCGTTCAAAATCACCTTTAGATGGTGAACACAAAATGCAATATACATATAACATATTATTGAATTGTACTCTTGAAATCTATGTAATTTTATAAACCAATGTCATCCTAATAAATTAAAAAAGAAAAAAAAATCGAATCTTCTTGAATATCACTCTCTTTGACCTGTTCTCTAATGACAGCTAGCTCCACAATTTTTCTCCAGCTTTGGTCTGTCTTCCCTTAAATTGTCTCATACTTACATGCTTGAGCATTAAGCTGTGTATCAGTTATTTATTAGTATAACAATGTTGCAAAGCAATGACTTCCAAACTTTAGGCATATAAACAATAAATATTTTTAGCTCACAAAACTGAAGGCTTCATTTGCTTTGTTTGGACTGGGCTCCCACATGCATCTGTGGTCAACTATATATAGGTCAGTTAGATGGCTCTGTTGATTTTGGCTGGGCTTGTTCCCATGCTAGAATCAGGTGCCTATTTATTGATCTAGAGTGATCTTGACTTAGATGGCTGAGAGCACTTGTTTTTGTGCCGGAGCCAGCCGGCTAAGGGCTAAGAGCGAACAGTTCCGAGAGGGGAAGTGAGGATTGAGAAAAGAGAGAGAGAGAGAGAGGGACAGAAGATAGAGTTGGGAGGGCTAACAGTGAATACTGCCCCTGGAGTTTATTTAGCACAGCATATATATACCCTTGGAAGAGCAGAGAAGCAACACCCACACATATGCAAATGATTGCTGACCTTTACATAAGTTCTCTCAAAACATCCTTGTTCTTGTTTTAGTCTCTTATTCCCTGGGGCAAGGAACATTCAACTCTTTCCATTAAGCCAAACTTCCTCCTTCAGTAACAGCCCACCTGCTCTGCAAACTTCTAGCTTGCAGGTAACTCCAATTCTGTCTGCAGGGCATTCAGCAAGAATGGCTCCCAACATTTTTGTTAGGTACGTCTCATCCTTAGCAGTTTCACCCAGGCATGTTCTTTTTGTAGTGATGGCAGAAGTCAAGAACTACCAAGCTAATTGCACATGTACTTTCAAGTCTCTGTTTTTATTGTCTATGCTAACATCTTATTGACCAAAACAAGACAAACCAAAAGTCAGAATAGAAATTAGAGTTAAATGTAATGTAGGTTGTAAAGAATCAGGGTCTTTAATGTAAGCAATCTACCAAAGGCAGTTTTATTTCTCTCATTGTTTCTTTGTTGTGTGTGTGTTTTCTCTACTTATTTGCAATCTCTCCCTTTCTAATACAACTGTAGATAGCCCCTTTGGCTATCTCCACTAAGTCCTCCAAGTCTACTGCATTTTGAAAATTAATATGCAAAAGTAGTTAAGAGAGAATTAACATTATTATAGGTATACTAATTAAAAGAATAACCACAATGAGCAATAAATAAAACTTAATTCTTGTTTTCAGAGAGGGAAAAAAGTTGTGAATTTTTCATATGTTAATGCTTTTAATCTTGTCACCAAAAACACTGCTGGTAAAGAATATATCCTAGGAGCATATTCTTCCACTGCAGAAGCTAGCCCCAGAGGAAAGATTAAACTTTGCTCCGAGCTATTAGGGATTCATTACTCCTTGGCCTGCTCATCTGAATGCAATATTATCCAAAATCAGATATCCCACTGGAGCAATACTATAGCCCAGATGGTCATATTATAAAACTACTCTTCCATTTTTTCCAAGCCGAAATAATTTTTCCCATACTTAACAGTGAATAAATGTGGGGTGAAAACTAGTATTTTATCTGGTGCTTGAATAGGTCCAAAGTTTTCCCCATGGTACTTCAGTGGCTCATGACCTTGTAAGACTGGCATGTGAGAAATAAGACAAGTCAAATCCTTAGTTTTTACAGTAAGATAACACTCACCCTCCCCCAAGGATCATCTGATAGCCAAAGTATGTATCACAAATCACAAACTATGGGTTATAAAATCAGAGAGAAATGGTTTTGTTTCCTGCTCCTACCTCTTACTAATTATATTCAAGTTCTTTGGAATTTTAATAAATAGCATTTTGCGTCAATTTCCTCCTCAATATAATGCATGCTGTGAGATATGTTTTTTTCAGGAATAAATGTATTAAAATGAAAACATCTAATATAATGCCTTATAACAGGAATATCAATCCTTATGACTTTTGGTTCCTATCAAAAGTCTAGCTAATGTATACTCTGGAGAAAATGACTAAAAAGAATGATATTCATCCTTTCCATTGTGGCAGTATTTCTCAACCGTGGCTGTATATTAAAATCACCTGGAGAGTTCTTGAAAAATTGTATATCTGGAATCGATTCTGAAGTGATTAAGTCAGTATCCCTAAGGTGATGGTGTTGTGACCGGAATAACCAGACTCAACCTGAGTGCTCTGATCTTAGAGGCAGTTTATTAGCTGGCGGCTGTCCTTCCAAAGGAGCAGCCCCGAAACATAAAGATACAAGGGTTTTAAGTCCAAAATCTCATTCTTCATTCTGCCTAATCACAAAGGTTTAATATTTCTTCTATTCTCTACCTGTCAACCTAAAGGTGGGTTGTGCAAGTGGGGGTACAGAAGCAGAAAGTGTACTGTTAAAATGTTAGGTTCCCATGGGTAACTGTTAGGTTCCCATGGGTAACTGTTAGGTTTCCAGGAGTAATAGTCAAACAATAACTTTTCAAGCAAGCAGGTGTCCAGAAGCGAGACATGGCGATTAGCACGTAGGCTCTCAACCTTAACCCATTACTATATCTTTGTGACCCTTTTAGTAGCACGTCATAACAATGGAGCCTAGGTATTTGTGTGTGTGTGTGTTTGTGTGTGTGTGTGTGTGTGTGTGTGTGTGTGTGTGTGTGTGTGTTGGAAGATTCCCTAGTTGATTAGGATGTAGAGTGAAGATTGAGAATTTTGAGAACTATTATTCTAGTCCAGTGGTTCATATTGTGGCTCCCAGAAGAGCAGCAGCAGCAGCACCTGAAACATGGTCAGAAATGCAAATTTTCGGGCATTCTCCAAACCTAATAAATCAGAAATGTTAAGGATGGAGAACAGCAGAGTGTGTTTTAAGAGGTCCTCCAGGCAATTCTGATACACAGTAAAATTTAAGAATGTGTGATGTAATCAATGTTAATCAAATTTAGTGGATAAAAGAATCTCTTGAACTCTTTGCTTAACATGTGGATTTGTGTGTCAATAGTCACAGAAATTTACACTGAAAGAGTTAACTTTATTGTTGTATTACTTTAATCTGAAAAAAGTGACCCCAAAATATCTATTTGAGGAATCTACCATCAGAAATTCTGACTCATTGAGTCTGGATTAGAGCTCAGCAAACTATATTTTTAAAGCACCCAGAAGATTCCTTTTTTAGTGGACCAACCTCTAATATGGATAATATGTCTGTATATAGTTGTAGAACAAAGAATATATATATCAATACCCTTAACCAATAACCCATCTGATCTTTTTCCCACATCCTCACAGAAATGCCTTCATGAAAAAAGCTTTCATGCTACTTTTGATACACTATCTTAAGGGTCAAAAATAAGAAATATTCATGACAAATTGTTTTTGCATGTCCTCCATAAACGTTTTTATTGTTCAGTAATCCTCTTTATAAAACTAATATAATAATTTTCTTATAAAATTCATTATCAAGTGTCCCGACCTGTGGGACAGTCAACGGGGGTCCCAAGCACTGAAAGAGAAGGGGGACAAGAAACGCGAAGAATGGAGACAAGACAGGCTTTCTGATCAAGTCTTGTTTATTGTAGGTAGGGATAGAGTATATAAAGGGGAGGATTTGCATAAGCACGGTTGCCTTGGATACCGAACCGCAGAACATTCCATTTCCTTATATGACCAAAAATTCAGAAGGGTCCCGGGAGAGGAGGGGGCTGCAAGGTCAGATTAGTTTAAGCAAATGGCTCAAAGGGCCCAGGGCATGTCAGGGCGTGTCAGGGCAACTGACTTTATGCTGTCTATCCTATCAAATAGCACAGGGCGAAGCAGACCCTGTCCCAAGGCGAAGTTGCCTAGATCTCAGGTATGAGAGCCTTGATAAGAACGGCTCCCCACAATCAAGTGAATTGTCTTCTATACTAATTGCTGAAATATTTTTTATCCAACAATTAAAACAAAATATTATTTATATTTCATTTTTGCTGTAACTATGCCAGATACTTTAGTCACATTTAATGTCAGTTGTAATAGCTATATTGATTTAGGTGCTTTTATATTTCTTTTCTGTGTAGTATTTTTTATACATGACAATTTTCTTGAATGCATTCTTTATGTCACCTTGAACACTTTATAAACATAATAGAATGAGAACTTCTATAATAAATATAACTTTCAAGGTAATTCAGGTCCCTTTAGGATGCCCAATTATCCTGAGATAATGAATGTATTCCACTGATTTAAGAAATTCTAGGAAGAGGAAAATCAGGTATTGGGCCCTTCTTAAAAAGAAGACTGAAAATAATTTTTAATACAAAATACCAATGTGTTTTTTGTGTTTAGATAAAGCTCATAGTCAGCACATTTTGTCAATTGAATAAATTAGGCAATACAGATGACAAGACTATTATGAAAACTCAATTTCTGGTTTCCTGTGAGGTGAAAAAATGTATTTTCTATATTATATAAATCTTTATTAAAAATTGCATGACTTATTGACATAAAAGTTCCTGAACCTGAACCTATGGCTGTATTAAACTCCGTCCTGTGTGGGTCACACTCACACACTTTGCAAGTCTCTTGTCCTTTTCTCTGTCTTTGAGTGGAATTGTTCTCAATATATCTCTGTGGCTTTACAGTAAAACTTTAAAATCTCCATGCAGGGAAAATTTACAACTTGCAACATAAATATCAGAATGCTCACAGGTTCTTTTCAATAGCCTCTTAAGTGAGGTAGGCTCACAGCCACAGTGTGTCTAAAAAAAAGTTAACTTGGGAATATATCAAACTATAGACCTATAGAAGGATTTCATTTTGTTTTTAAAGGCAGTCAAGTTCCTGAATGTCTCCTTAGAAAGCCTCTGAGATAGAAAATCAACATATTTTACATATTTTCCACACTTCACTAAGCTTTTATTAAACTAGGGAATCCAATAGTGCATGGAACTTCTATATTCATAGAAGTTCCTGGACTACTCTCTTTATGTGTTATGGTAAAAAAAAAAAAATCGCTGAAAAGACAGATGTTTATGATTATCTTTTTTCTGGAGAACATGTGCATCTGAGTAGGCCACGTGCAAGCGTGAGTCTCAGCATACAAAGCGACCTGATTTCTATGTCTACACAGCAATTTAATTTGAAAACCTTAGATATATTTTTATATTTAAAAAACTACAAATTTTGTTGGAAAAAATTAACCATGTCTTATCAGGCAGATATTTTTTGCAATCCTAACCACTGTGAAAAGTTGCTGAATTTTCAGCTGAACTAACCCATTTTAAACAGTTTTGAATACATTTTATATTTTTAAACCTTCAGATCTAATACGTGAAATCAAGTGTAGAGCAGATAAGCATATAGCTTAATGAATTAGCTGCACTGTAGTTTTTTAAATAAAAAGTATTTTTTAAATAAATCATTATTAGGTTTCTAAAGGGACTGAGGGTTAGAAACACTCTATGAATGAATTTTAATCACCTTTGAAAGACCGATTTAGAAGATGTCTAGGTTTAGAACTGTTAAAGAGAAGTCTTTGCTCTAGAGGATTTGGAATAAAGACTCTGACTTTATTTTTGGCTTTTGACTGCTGTCAGCTTAAATAAAACAAACAACAACAACAACAAAACCTACTGTGAGATCCAAAAGGCTATTATTATGTGCCTGCCCATCATTGAAAATATCCTTCTTGTGCTAATTCCTAGAAATCTCATGTAAAAAAAAGTTTTGTTTTAGCTAATTCAAAATAGTTTTTATTTTATAAAATTGACATAAATGTAATTGAATAAATAATTTGCTTTACTATTCTTAATGTGAAAAATGGCTCTTTTGTATATTAGTCATATATTCTCTTTCAAGAAATTTCAACATTTTTTTTTTTTTTGCTATATAAATTAACTTATCCAACTTGTATTTATTAAGTTCTTCTTATGTGCCAGAAATTATACAGACTATTCAGGTTCTTACACAACACAGAGGTCCTGTGGTCTCGGCCCATGTGGCCTAACAGAAACCAAACCAATGATTATATGCACAAAGGGTGTGTGCAGAGAAGAAAGAGAAATATCTGATATTGATCTATGCTCTTGGGATTTTTTAAAATATCAACTCATTTGATTAGAATTATTTTTTATATAAGTTCATTAGGTCAGAATTATTTTCTCTTTTAAAAAATAAGGAGACCAAGTGTCAGAGTGATCATCTTATTTGTCCAAAGTCACAGTGATTCGAGAAAACATACTTAGGTTGATTCAACTATTGCCAGTGCACTTAAATTTTTATTTAGTTTCTTAGAAAGAATATCTGTAAGAAAAACAAGCCAACAATTGATTCTTTTCCTCTCAATTTTTATCCTTATTAGTGATTTTTAAAAAAATGTTGTGCCCCTTTAAGGGAATGGAGTTCTTCTGTAAATGAAAATATATCTTTCAAAATAAATCTAAAACCCTAACTGTGAGCTTGAAATTTCTGAGAATCTCCCATTATAACTTTGCTCATATTTTTTGCAATATTTAGTTAAACTTTTGTACTTGTAAAAATGAGGAGTTACCCTTTGTTTCTTGATTTTTATACACATCATTCTACTCTCCTCACTTGATAGTACACTGCTTTAGAACAATGATTGGATATTTCTTTCATTTAGTCTGCTGATTTGGGATATGAGTCAAATGTTATGATGTTATATTAATATATTATGTACATTATTTGAAAGAAATGGTATTTCAAAGAGCAAAACTATATTTTTTCTAAATATTCTATTGTATTCCCAGGTATTAGGAAGAGAGTAGTAGCTAGTTTATTTTTCCTTTCCAAATCCATGTTTCTCATGAACCTTCTTACTATTATATAAAGTAAAAAAACTGAATTGGAAAGGTAACAATATTGCTCCTGTTTAAGGGTGCTAAACTTATCATCAAGAATGACATTACAAGTTTCATAAAAGGATGACTCTAATTTTTAATATAACTTTTCAAATGCAAATTTGGAATCTTGTTATCTGTTAAAGCAGGCTGTTATGCCTACATCTTTTTGGCATGATACACTAAGCCACAATTATTTTATATTGTAACATAACAAATCATGCAAAGAATTATTTATCTATAATTATAAGTTAATTTGTTTCCTTTGAATTTATGGGACATGAAATATTGTCATATGCATGTGAGAATATGAGTGTACAACAGTCTCTGAAACATAAGACAGGTGTCCCTTAATAAAATTTGCATTAGAAAGTAATAAACAAATATACTAACCAGTTGAAGATTGGGCTGTCCTTGAATCCCAATGGTGACTGTCCTCAGGGAAAATCTAAACAGTCATTTTACAGCATGCGAGGCTGTGGGAGGGCAGGAAGTAGAGGTGGTATTAAGGTAGCATCAGATGGCCAATGTTCTTGTTTAGATTCCATGTGGTCAAAATTAAAATATAAGTTTCTGTTTGAGGCATCCTAGGGCAGTGAGAAACACAGTGACAAGCAAATCAAATAAGAGTCTTTGGGGGAAATCTGAAGGTTAAGAGGATGTTTGATGTTATGGCTGAGAACTAGGATGAGCACAGAGCATATCAGGAACAAATGTGGAAGATTTTGAGCAATCACTGTAGATAACCCTTTTGCAGTTTGGGCTAGTGGCTGCATGCCTGTTAATTGGTTTGAAATGGTTTGAAGTATAAATGTATACAAGTTGGAGAGGACTACATAAATTTAGCTGTGTCCTCTGCTACCAGGAATACTTGAGCCCATTACCTGTTGCCAGGAGACCACCTGAGCCTCCCTTTCCCTTTCCATCATCTCTTTATTAAAATGCAAGTCTCCCGACAAAGGCTAAGAGAACAACTTGAGCATGGTGTTTAGCTATTGCTGTACCAAAGGATGATAAACACTGCTTTCATCCTTTAAGCATGCATAATCTCTAATTCATTCATAATGTCTGTTTGTATTAGTTGATTACCTACCTCTTTTCTCTCATATAATGCTGTCGTTACAGAATTCATATAAACAACTCACAGTAATTGCATATGCTGCTTTAACAGCTAATTTTTGTCCTTTTTTGTGCATTTTGATGTTTAAATCCACCCCTTTGTTTTTGGTTTCCCTTTAATCCTAGAAACCTTACATTCACCTCCAGAATATTATAAAAGTTTAATAATATCCTCTCCAAATTTAAAGCATTGTTATGGTTATGAAATTGGTCCATAATGCCTTAATGTAGAACTGAACTAAGAATCTTTTCTGTTTTGTTCAAATTTGTATCAGGTGTCTGATAAAGGAATACATAAAATTTTAAGTAGTTTGTTTTAATCAAGTAAAATAAAATGAGAATATTTAAATATATTCTTAAAAAAATCTAAATTTGTCAATAAAAGATCTTTATTTTGGTCCTATTTTTTCTACGTAATTATTCAAACTGAGTTTTCTCAGCTTTAAAAACACAATGGTATTTAAGCCATGGTATTGATATGAGAAGCAAATGAAGTACTATCTATAATATTATCTTAATAAAGTTGGAAGCACTTAAAAATCCAAAGCAGCATATGATTAATCTTTAAGAGTTGATTTCCACCGATAAATCTATCACTTTATTAAACCCCAGCATCATGCTTGTATTTTGTTCATATAATAGAATATTCAAAGAGTCTGTCCATATCACCTCAGAATTTAAGCTGAGATGAGAATAGGCAACAAATACCTATGCTTTTCTTAGAGAGGTGATTGAGTGTTCATGCAATACTTGCTAGGGGATAAGAACACCAGTTCTCCTACCTTTAGTCTATTACTCAGCTTCTGACCAAATAAGTCTGGAAATTGTTGAAGATGACCGTGAGAGACACTTCGTTGGATTCATCATTCAGGGAAAGAGTACTTAATGTATCTAGTTGCCTCCTCATTGGAGAAAAAATGATAGGACTCTTCCCTATACCTCAACCCATCAAATGGAGATCCAATGATTCAGATTTATCATGGACCTTTATACAGTGGCTCCTGGAATTTGAGCCTCATAAAGATTGATGCTTGAACCTGCTGGAAGATTCCACATGAGAGAATGACAAAAACTGAAACTGATAGGATTGAGAGGGTTCCATTGGAAGTGTCTACATTTTAGAATCTGGCAGGACAAATGTGCCAAGCTTCTTTTAGGACTGAATGGGTACAACAGAAGGCAGAGAACTTTACAAATAGAACTTCCTACTACAGTACCTCTTAGGGTTAATTTTATCTTTGTCTAAGAGAAAACTCAAACAACATTAGCTTAAACAATGTAGTTTATTTCTCTATTTATTTGGCAGATAAGTGCCATCAAGCCAGGCTCCATCTTTGTGTTCCATCATGCATGGTCTCAAGGCAATTAGTGGTCTAAGATGACTGCCTTTAACCTTTTTGGATCTATATAGACAACTGCAGGGGTCAGACAGCTAAAGGAGGAAAACAAACAAACAAAATGTCCTTCTAGGATACTTACTAGAAATTACATATACCTAATATGATACTATTGGTCTGAATCAAACCATATGATAACATAAAACTGCAAAGTAGCTAGCTTATCATTTTGGAAGAAAATATGCTGTCAATTATAAATGAAGGAATCAGTCTGAATCTGCTATCCCATACATGAAATCTTAGCTTAATTATGAGGTGGCTGAAATTATACTATGGCTCATATACAAGTTAGAATTTATTTCACATAGTATTGACTGGGTATTTGCTAGTGTCTTTGTATTTGACCATAACCTCTTTCTTTAGACCACTACACCTAGTTTCCATACATCTGCATTCTAAATAGTTGGATGCAGAATAACATTTATTTTTCCTTAGGAAAAAATTATAGTGGGGGAAATACTGTGGTTAGAAATAGATTATCTAACTTACTAAACCACATGCTCATTCCACAGAGTTGAACTTCAGATGAAGGCATCAGGCCTTGTTTTTCTCCAAGAATGTAAGATACTGACAAAATTTTCAGGTTGTCAAACCCAAAGCCTTCGGAAACTGATCTCAAAGAAACTGTTTTTAACTCACTAAACTAAGCCCCAGCTGAGTCATTGCATGACAAATGAAATCCATCCATTCCAGAGTTAGACTCTGGCAGAAATGTCTTTCCCCTCTCTGCTTGTAGCTTATTAGCAAGAATTCCAGCCTAGACTGGTTGACATTAAATCTGAATCTTCTAATGTAATACACCTTAATTTCTTTTTCAAGACAGATCTTTTTCTAAACTTTAGGAATGAAAATAAGAGCAATGACATCACTAGCTATTTACTAGTCAGTCAATTAATTTCTTTATAGGATTTATACTCAGGCTACTTCCAAAAGGGTTTGAGGTAGTTCAATCTTCAGAATACTGTTCTATCTCTGCTGACAGTGGCTTATGGCTGGGTGTCAGAATAGTTTTATGTCTCAGAAAGAGTTCATTTTAGATACCCTGAAGGTATTACCCTAGCAATATGACCTCTTCTATGTCAAAATAAAAACATCCCACCATTCCCATGACAGCATAAGGGCTCTTCCACCACACTAACATGTAATTATAACCCACCAGCAAAGAACCCTCAGATACAGAAGAACAAGTATGTTAGGAATAGATGATCCAAGCATGGAACAATAAATTAATCCCAATGGATCACTTTTATAGTGAATAACTATTTGTCTTAGTTCTTTTTAGTTCCTTAAGGATGAGATATCCATCATTCATTTTGATATCTTGCCTGAGATATAAATACATCCAGTCATCTCTCTCATATTTTTCATAACCACAGAAAACTATATATACTTTCTCTCCCTCATCCAAATTTTCATTTCTCACAAATTTCTCACAAATCATTGTACACATCTAATGAAATACTTGTTTTACAATAAATAGAGTTCTTAATATCCTCAATATCTATTTTTAATATCCTCAATATTTTGCCTTACCTAAAACCTGGCTTCCTTGGGGATTACACTTCTTGACATTCTATTTAATCTGCCACACTTAATTTATCTCAGAATTGTTTAAAGACTGGCAATGACATTTACACACTAATATGCCTATATCATCCTCAACATTCTCTGTATCTTTATCTGCAATACACAGAAAGCTTCATTTTTGCTATTCATTCCTTACTTCCTACTTACTCTGTGTTTTAGCAATTGTGTCATGTCATTTTCTACCTAAAACCATGTCACCATTCTGAGTACCCCAATATCCATCAGTGCTAGCTTTCTTCTGGCCTCTCAGTCTTTGTTCTCATCCTCAATATCTTTCATTTCTATTTTATCTTAGCCACCCACTCCTGATAATTCAGAAATACTTTATTTATTAATTAATTCAAATATGCTATCTATATAATGCCAATATTAATTAATTAATTAATTATACTCTATGTTTTCAGTAGATTTTTAAGGTATGTCAAGTCTATTGGCTTAGCAACAAACTATATCTTGACTCTCTTCAGTACTCTTCATTTCTAATCATAGTCCACATCAACATTATCTCCCTCCTAGATTACTATATTTACTCTCTGATGGATCTTCTTTTACTTATTTCCCCTCTCATACTATAGTCCATTCTTCATCCTGCAACGAGAATTATTTTTAACATTAATTTTAACTTGAATATTTTAATTTTAGATAATTGTAGATTCACATGCAGTCGTAAGAAATAATACAGATAGATCTTGTGTACCCTTCACTTAGTTTCTTCCAGTAATAATCTCACAAAAACTATAGCACAATATCATGACTAGAATATCGACATACAACGAAAACACAGAACAATTTGATCACCATAAGTTTACCCTCTGTTGTTTTTTATAGCCACACACATTTTTTCCCCAGGCAACCGCTAATCTGGTAGCCATTTCTGTAATCTCATCATTTAAATAATAATATATAAATGTAATAATACAGTATGTGACTTATTGAGATTGACTTTTTTCATACATGTCATAGTTTTCAGCAATAAACAAATAAATAAATTATTAATAAACACAAAATCTGAATGAATCTCCAAAGAACAATACTGCATCATATTTTGTTTAATCACTCACTCTTAGAAAAATGTGTTTCCAAGTTTTGGTTTTTATGAATAAAGCTGCTATAAACAATCGTGTAACAGTTTTTAAGTGACCACAAGTCTTAATTTTTCTAGTGTAAACACCCAGGAATGTAATTGCTGGGGTGTAAAGTTATGCATGTTTAGTGTTTTAAGAAACTGCCAGGTGGTTTTCAAACTGGCTGTACTATTTTACATCCCCATCAGCAACATGTGAGTGTTGTAGTTTTTCTGTAACCTTTCCAGTATATAGTGTTGTCACTATTTTTGTTTTAGCCATTCTGATAGGTGCCTGATCTCACTGTGGTTTACTTTACATTTCCCCAATGATTAATATTGTTGAGCATTTTTTAATGATTTTGTTTACCACCGTATATCTTTGGTGAAATGTCTAGTCATATCTTTGTCTATTTTCTACTTGGATTTTGGTTTGTTTTACTCTTGGGTCCTGAGGGTTCCTACAAATTTATTTTATTTTATTTTATTTTTTAAAGTTAAAGTTTTAATTTAAAAGAACAGAGAGAGATGACAGAATAATGACAGAATGTGGCCATTTCAGAAAGAAACTGCTCAAGGTTTTATTGATCATTTCGGTGGCTGAGATTATGAATTTATTTTAGTCTTTAAAGTTTTTACTATGATGAATCTCTTAATTCATGTAGTCTTTCTCTTTATTTATTTAGATATTTGATTTTTTTCCTCAGTATGCCATTATTTTCAGCTATAAGTCATATATGTTTTATTACATTCACACATAGATATTTTTATTTTTTGAAAAATTATAAATGGTATTGAAGTTTTAATTTTGGTATCCATATTTTCATTGCTAATCTATAGAAATACAATTGACTTTTGTATGTTTATCTTGTATCCTATGACTTTGATGTACTTATTTATTAGTTCTAAGATTTGTTTTTTGTAGATTCTTTGGGATTACCTACATAGACAATCATGGCATCTGCACATAGGGACAATTTATCTCTTTCTTTCAGATATGTATGCCTTCCACTTCTTGTGTTGCCTGATTGCACCCACTAGAACTTTTATCCATATGTTGAATAACAGTGGTCAGAGCAGTTTTCTTTGTCTTGTATCTATCTCAGAAAATATTCACTCTTTCATTATTAAATATAATGTTAATTGTATTTTATATGTTAATTATATGTTTATTGTAGTGCTTTTTATCAAGTTGAGGAACTCTCCCTGTTTCTAGTTTTTTTTTTTTTTATCATAAATGAGTGTTGAAGACTTCTACTTTCTGCTCTGAAATGTAAAAAGCTTAGAAGTCATTATTTCCATGTTATGATAAGAAAAAGTGCTAAAAAAACTGAAAATCAATAATTTTTTCGCTCTGTCACAGAACTGAATTATTGGGTCAAACAACCACTCCAAATATAGAGAGAAAGATGTATATAGAAAAGCATAGCTGAGTTCAGATAATCAGGAACAGAAGCTGCTGGAGTCACAAATTGATAAATACACTTAAGTGACAATTTTGAAAAATTGTTAGAAGCAATGTGAGAGTGAGAAACTCGTTAGGGCTACAGTCCTTGAGGGTTCCAACACTTTTATGAGTTAATACTTCCAGAAATCCCATCAAGTTCCCACAGAGAAGAAACAAGAAACATCTTTGTGTTTCTGGCAGGAGAATGGAGAACATTAACCATTTAAAAATATGACCAGAGCATTTGCTACAATAAAAGCCAATACTCTAAGAGAAATAACTTTACTGTAACCTTACCTAAAATGGGAATGGGGGAAGAAATTGTTTATCTCTAGCTCTCCTGCCTTCCTGTCTTACCTAATGAGGTAAAAAGAGCTTAAAAGCAATTGTGAATATCACAGGACAAGGACAAAGGTCCTCTTAAGATGGAAACTTAATCATAGACATATAGAATATTTCCCTTAACACTGTACACTTCCCCACCACTTTGATAGGGCTTAAGTATAATAATAGTAGATTATAGCTGAAGGAATTGAAAGGACCAGTCTGTATTTAAGAAAGAATTTTTTTCAAAGAAACGCCCAAATAGCAAGGAAGACAAAATCAAGAGTACTCAAAGGGTTTGAAGCTTTGGCACCTATAGCAACAGCAAACATTAAACACAGCTAAACCCTTTTTTGGGTTACTATTAAAGCTTCACCCTGAAGGCCTTTTTAACTCTAGTCCTATTATCCAACACATCATGACAACTTTCAACAAAAATTATGAACCATGATGAAAATCAAGACAAAACATAGGCTGAGGAGACAAAAGATTAAAATCAGATTCAAATATGGCAGAGGTGGTGAGATATCAGAACATGAATTTAAAACGACTATGTTTAATATATTAATGGCTGCAATAGAAAAAGATAGAAACTCTAAAAAAGAATAAAAACAACTGTTAAGAATCAAAAACACTGTAACAGAAATTTGAGAATGCCTTGGATGGCTCAGTAGTAGATTGGAACACAGCTAATGAAAGAATCAGTGAACTTGTAGATATGTCAATATAAACTTCCAAAACTGAATTGCAAAGAGAAAAAGAATGAACACACACACACACACACACACACACACACACACACACACACACACACCAGAATATCCAATAACTGTGGGACAATATCAAAACATATAATATATGCATTATCAGAATATCAGAGGGAGAAGAAACATATAGAGAAGCAAAATGAATATTTGAAAAAATAATGACCAAGAATTTTCCAAACTTCTTTCTACCAATTGCTGAAGAGAGGGATTTGAAGTTTCCAGCTGTAATTGTGTACTGGTCTAGTTTTTTGGGGGTCACATATTTTGCAGCTCCTGATTTTACCATGTTGCTGACATTGGTCTTTTCTTTCAACTATTTAAGATTTCTATGTCTTCTTTGTGGAATCAGCCCTTCAAAATATAATCTCTTTGTCTCTGGTAATTTTCTTTGTTCTGAAATCTATTTTATGTGATTTAATATAGCCATGTCTGTTTTCCTATAATTAATATTTGCATGCTATATCTTTTTACTATTATTGCACTTTCAACTTACCTATATTATATTTGATATGACTTTCTTGAAGACAGCACATAGTTGGGCCATGTTTTTAAACCACTCTGCCAATCTCTTGTCTTTTAATTGGTGAATTTAGATGTATTTTATATAACTTATAAAATGTTAGGTGATAAATAAATGCACATTAGATTTCATTATATCCTTATTTATGGTTTTCTATTCATAGAATCTTGCTGTGTGTAATGTTTAACAAACAAAGATTGACTAAATATGTCTAAAAATATTCTTACAACTTTCCGCCAATTTCACTCCCTCCCTCTTCTGTAACACATGCTTTTATATTGTTATTAATAAATCTCTTTGGATATTTCTGTGGCTCATATTAAACATTTATAAGTAGAAAGAACAAAGCCTTAAAAATGTGGAAATTGATTCTACTCTTAATATTTCAAAAATTTAATCTTATCAAATTTGATAAAATTTAGTTTCAGTGGAGACTACCTTTCCTAAAGTGTTTTTGTTTCTACCTTTTAATGTTTTCAGTTTTATACGTTTAAAATGACAATGATATTTCTGCATATTAATGTTTGTTGAAGCAATTTAGTACAGCTGATACAATATTTGCACTCTAAGGCTTCTTAACCTCAAGCTATCCTTTAGCAGTCCATTTTAAGCCAAATACTTCAAACACTAAATTTTTGCCATTTTTCTCTTTCTTGTTATCTGCTTTTTATTAACTAGTTAAAAGACTAATCCTATTTCTTTTTATTAACGTTTAAATTCTATTAGAATGGAAGGGTTTGATTTTGTATAATCAAATAGCTTCCATTGCATCAAGCATCTCAAAATTCATTTCTGAAGTGCAACTTTATTAAGACCTTGAGTGCACTAGGGAATTTTCTACTATTAAACTTTAGTGAAGTTGCATTTTCCTTAGAGATGAGTAATTCCTTTTGGATAAATAAACACCAATATTTTGATTAGTAAGCAGTAAGAAGATGAGCCATGTTGCAGATAACCCATGACAAGTAAGACTTGCTTTTTCCACATGTACACTATATTCCTGTTTATCTTTGAAAATTAAGCTCTTAACATTTCCCATTTTTTCTTCTTCTTCTTCTTTTTTTCTTTAAAGTAGTTTTGAGAGAGAACAATTTTACATCAATGTAAAAAGATATATGTTCCCAATCTGGCTTTCAATTCAGGGTGTTTTATTCTAATATTTTATAATATATAAAAATTGAAACATAAGGCAAAGTATGAAGAATTTTATAGTGAATGCCCACATAACCACCACTTGGGTTCTAACATTCTATTTTATTATTCTTACTTTATTATATATCTGCCCATTAACTCATCTGCAGAGAGATTTTGAATGGGACAAATTTAAATATAAAGAGCTAAACAAAATTTATAAAACAACTAAGCCACTGAGGAAACATTTCAGTTTTTAAGAAGTAAATATTTGTGACTTTAAAAGTAGAGACAATGAATCCAAATAGAGGTTGATCATTAAGTTTCTTTCTGCTAATGTCCGGTTGACTTTCTGAGGCTTAGGAGACCTCAGAATCCCAGCGTCATGGATTTGCACTGACTGACTCGAATACGCTGAGGCTAACTAGTAGAGTTTATAGGAAAAAACAACAAAGGGATTTGCAGAAAAGTTTTCTTCCCCGTTGGAGGAGTTTAAAAAACTAGGTTATAGAGGGACTTTTGAGGACAGAGATTAAGATAAGACATGATACTATGAACTGAAAATATTAAGAAATTTTCAAAATTAGGAAGAATTGTCTTCAACTAGACCATAAAATAAGGAATATTTCTGGGAATCTAGCTGATTCTCATGTGGTTTTGGTCATTTGACAAATTTAAAAGTGATAAACTTGGCCAGTTAAATGCTTGTAATTATTTTTCATTGGTTTAAGTACTTATTCAGAGCTTATAAACAAAAAGGTAGCTTTCAGCATTTCCATACATCATATGTATTTCAAGTAAATATGGTTCACATATGTAAGAAACTATTTGTTTAACTTTTTACAAAAATATTTTAGTTTTTCGAAAAGCATTAAAGTTCAGAACAGTAGAGAGATTGTGTTTGAATCAACATTTGATTTAAAATAGGATTAAATTATTAAAAACATTTTACTTGAAAGGATGAATTCTCTTTAGAATAAGAGAATAAGTCAAATTAGAAGCTATGAGGTAGTATAATACTAGGAAGCTCCATTTATCAGAAATTTTCTAAATAAACATGAAATAAAAATCTAATCAATCAGCTATTAAGGTGACAACAAACATAAAATAATATCAAAATAGAACAAGATTTTATAGTTTCAATCATATTATTTCAAAAATATTTCACATGAGATTATCTTTTGGAAAGTCAATACAAGCAAAATGTCAAGGGCATTTCTGAGAGATTTAGAATGATTTAGAAATAGAGTATTTGTTCTGCTTCTTTCTTAACTAGCTTTTTTATTGACTTTTGAAATTTATTTTTATGACTATCTTAATCACACTATTATTTAGTCAGGAAACGCTGATATACTATAAACTCAAAAACATTTCTTTAGAAAGTTAAATGATGACATCACCAAGGAAACTAGAATGGTGTCATATAAGAGAGTAGGATTTATTAGAAGGTGGCATGAAGGAACTTTTGAGGATGTTGGAAATATTCTATGTCTTGATTAATGTGTGGGATTCATTTATAAAAACATTTATTTGTATTATTAAGACCTGTACTCTATAAGCATATTTTAACCTGATTTACAAAAAAATCAACTTTGATTTTTATTTGTTTATGCTTAGTGTTCTAAGGAGCATTACATTTAGAAAATAAAGGAAACTTTACGTTATATATAAAATGCATCTAAAGAAAAATGAGATTCTTTTTATCAAATAACTCAGGTTCTTAATGGTTACTCTTAGGATTACTTTTAACTCTTTGGACTTAGCAAATAAAAGTAAAATATAATCAGTGTGTTCCTGTTGAGCATTCAAAATTCGTTAAGTATTGCAGCCGATGAAAGAAATATCTTTCTTTGCTATGGGTTAGTTAACTGCAATGCATTGATAAAATTTTTTTTTTGTAATTTTTCAGGGAATGATGAATTGACTTTAGGCTCTGGCGTTTAGGTTCTGGAAAGATTTCACAGAAAAATTAAAAGTGGTATTAAATCTTATACAAGTTTAGACAAGTAAAGAGAAAAGTTAGGGTATTCTTTTTAAAAGTGAAGAGCGAAAAAATTTAAAGATATATTTAAGTAATAGGAAACAAAGCAGACTCAATGTATCTCCCCAAGATTAGCCATTATATCTAAACACTAAAATGATTATAACTTCTTCCTCCATATGGTCTTTCTTGATCACTGCTCTAAAAAAGCATAAAAATTCAAATTCAAATTCAAATTGGAGCTTTGAAGAAATGATATCTAATGTTAAAAATCTAAATGTTAAAATAATCTTGGAGGAAGAAAAAAAGCAGTTAATTTGTGAATATAGTAGTTCTTTAAATAGTTTTCTTTAGATAAACTATAAGAAAGATAAGAGAAAGCTTGCATAAATGAATGATAAATGTGTGAATGAAAGGTAGTTAAATACAGTGGTGGATGGTTTCAAGGAGATATGTGACATTACAGTCCATTGAGAAGTAAAGCATAAAGATGGGGCTTGGAAAGATAAAAAAGAAGTTATAGTAACACAGAAAAATATGATTTTAGCAAGTGATGGTATGAGAGAGTAGGAGAGGAAGCAATAGACATGGACTCAGAAAGCTTGGGTTTAATTCCCAGTTTAATTACTTACAAATTGTGACTTTTCCAAGCCATTGTCTTCATTTTTCTTTTCTTTCTTCATTGCTTAGGCCTCCATAACTTTTTCAAAAAGATTTTGTGTAGTGAACTAACCTAATAATAAATGTGAAATTCCATAAAAGATTTTTATATGTAGGTAGGATTCATATCATGAATATTCAATTTAAATTACTCTTGAATGATATAAGAATGACTACAGAATTTTAAATTTGGAAAGAAAAAAAAAGAACAGGTTATGATTAAGAAAATAAAATCAAGTGAAGTAGTTTAAAGTTTGTTTAGTTTGGGTTGGTTTTTAAAATTTGTCTCCTATAAATTAGAGTGCAATATCACATCTAAAGAATTGTGATTGGTAATTGTGTGAAAGAAAAAAAGCTTAGAAGAGTGATTTTGAGAGAATTTTGTCTTGACTTGATGAGCTTAATCATTGCAAATTAGCAGTAAAATTCATTTCACTATTAATTTTAATAAAATATTACATGCATGTGATACAGAGTTCAGTGTGTATGTGTGTGTCACAGACTATTTGGGAATCTGATAAAAATATCAAATTCCTCTATTGAAAATTATATATAAATGTATATACACTATGTTGTATGCAAAAATTATCATAATTTTATGTGTTTACAAACCCCTCAAAGCTTATTTAATAAGGGGGCTCAAGTGTCCTTGGTTAAGTTCCTACTGTAGTTACTGGTGATTGTTTAATCTTTCTGTGAACACAAAAGGAATTGTTGTATTACTCTAGTGCAACAGAAGTATATTTGTGACAGTATTTTTGAATTGAAGGTACAGCATATATATATTCCTCAGCAAAAAAAAAAAAAAAAGTCATGTCAAATATTTTTAAAAGGCTATTCTATTTTAGACTACACTGGATTAGAGAAAGAGATTTCATTAGCTTTGAACTAAATGATTACATAGTAGAGCAAGATAGGCCTAGAGAGCTAAATATAGAATTTTAGAACAATGATATGGTTGATTGCAGGCACAAGTGGAAAATGAAGGCATGAATAAATGAATGAGTGAATGAGTGAGTGAATGAATAAAATAAAAAGCCTCTTAGAGCCAGCCAAGGAAAATGACAAGACACTGAGGTGGCAAGGAGATTGCTAGCTTTTTACATACCTGCAGCTGTGAATGCAGAGACAAAAGCAGTGACTTAAGTGTATTTTATATTTTAGCTTCTAATATAAACTGAAAATATCTGTACCTTTATACTTTTTTGTCGCTGATGACTTTCTATTATTATTATTATAATTATTATTAATAAAAAACACTTTCTTTTCAACAAATGACTTCCACACTTCATCCCACCTTCCTCCAGTGTTAGCTTCCTAATCAGACTCAACCATTGAAGGATTTAAAACTTGGCCAGTTACAAGGGGAAAAAGTCTCTCTTCTATGAAACTGCGTCTGTACGGACTGGCTTTTGCCCAAGCCACAGGAACTTAAAACAGTCTACTAACTCAGTCCACACAGGAGGTTCAAGCAGAGTAGGATGAAAGTTGCTACCAGACTTTCAATCTGTCAGGTGTCAGAAACCCTTGATGTTTTCTGTCTTATTCTCTTGCACATAGTTCATAAATGTATGAGAGAAAAGCAAAATATTGTTAAAATTTATGTGTATGGTTTATCAAAGTGGGAAAAGTGGAAGAATACCCAATAAATGATTTCATATATGAGTATTTCTTCAGATTCAGACGACTATTCAGATTATCAGACTGATTAATAGTCACAATCTTGAATTGCATTTACTTTAACGCAAAAAATTTTCAAAAACAGCTCTTATTTTTATTTTGACAACATAAAATAGAATGAGACCAGCTCTGTTCCTTGCTCCAATAGTCAGTGCCTAGGGGACTTGTGAGTTCCTTAGTGTCTCTGAGCATTGATATCTTCATCTATAAAACAGGAATAATCATTATATTTCTTGAATAAATACATTAATGAATATATGAATATGCAAATGAAGAACCAGAGACACACAAAGAAGCTGTTTAATAATTAGTAATTTTGTTAGTAGTAATAGCACTGTCATTTTAATTTAATAACAATTGGATCCTTTACCTTTTAAATGTTCAATTGAGTAGGTAAAATATAATAGCATTTACATCAGCATTATATTTAGTATGCAATTTGGGAAAGTATTAAGCTGCATTTGTCACAGTGGTGTGATTTCTAGCTTAAACATTAAATTCACTAACTACACCTAAAATGTTCTGATCACTTCTAGAGTTAGTCTTTACAGAGAACAGGTTTCAGGTTCAGGTGTTGTATTTTAAGATGGAATAGATTTTCCCTTCTCTTGAAACTTAAAACAAGACATAGGGGAAAAAATAACCACAATGTAACATTTGAGATTCTGAGTCATTCTGATAACTAAAGTATATGACCCTTTAAAAAGTCTTTCTTTACACATTCTTGCCAAACACTTCTTTTCCAAGAGAAGATTATTTTATTTTTTTTGGATACACACACACACACACACACACACACACACACACACACACACACACATACACTATCTATCAATTGTCTTTCTCTCAATTCATTTCATCCTATTATTGAGACAAAAATAGAAATCAAACCACTTCCAAATTTTACAGATGTTCATTACACTATTTTATTACTGATTCAGGCCTGGCCACAAGTAGGTTGACCTATCGGGCTATGTGAAGAACTCACTTCACTTTTATTTTTCAATTAAAAAAAAAATCAAAAAGAATGAAACAAAGCATAAGTTATATGTAAGCATAGACGAAATTTTACAGAATAAACACTATTTTTTAGAACAATACTACAATAAATCATCTCTTAGTTTTTTAAATAGATAATTAGGTAGCATAATTTATAGGTAATATTTGAACATGAATTGACTGAATTGCTTCAAAATGTATGTTTGGGACAAACTTGTCAGGAAAAAATGTACAAAAATAGACCTATATAAGATAAACATTAGAAGGTAATTTGTAAATTGTCCTCTGAGATGATAAAAAGGCCTTTATAATAATCTGGAGAAGGTCCTAACAATATAATTACTTTATAATCTGTGTATTCTTTCTTCTTTATTTATGTTTTAGTTTCTGCACTTTTCTTATTTCAGTTCATTTTCTAGCTCACAATATTTAAAGATTATATCCACATTTCTTTTTGTGTTAAGTTTGAGCATATTGGTTATAAAGTAAAATGACATTTGTTTTCTTAGGTTGCTCCAGGCAGTGGTGGGTATAGTTAAAAGATGTATTGAAAGGTATTGGTAAGTTTGCACAAGGGCTTGTACATATTTTGCGCAGTGAAAATCTTTGCACATTCGGCGGTCTGTGAATTTGTATTGTTATCTTTGAACTCCCCAAATTGAATTGCATTAGGTGTATTTGCTCTAAATTGGAAAAGATTGTTTAAAACAATAGTGAAACTAGTAAATATCTATATTACTTGAATGGCAAAGAGCTTTGCCACCTTCTCATGAGTTAAATTGAGTTCAACTGGTTCATGGGACAGTTGACCAGATGTGATAGGAACCATACTCTATCCGTTAAAAAGCTCAACTTTATCATTTTATAATGTCTTGCCTTATTATTTTTTTCCCCTACAACATCCTATTAATAGTAAGTACTAATAGAAATTGATTTGAATAAAACATCATCCTATCAACTTTATGTATATCTTCCTCTCACATAGAGGTTCCATTTCTTTGCAGGATGAACTCTTTTCTGTGATTGTGGTCTTGCCCTGGCAGACTACAGTGGAAGTGACTGAAGTCTTCGGATGTGAAGTTGAAGACAGGAACCACATGTTTACCAAAAGAAAAAGAAAGGAAAGTTGGCTCCTGTTTACACTTATTCAACTGGTTTTATGATGTCTTTAGAATAAGGAAAATGATGCTCACAGCTACATTCCAGCATGTGTGTGGTGGGTGGGAAAACAGGAGAGAAAAGTAGGCAGGCAGGGTGCTCCAGTGACCTGGATAAAGTTACTCGATTATAGCAATTTATTTTTTTTTCTAAATCACTCTCAAGTGAAAAAAAAAAATCTAAAAGTACGATAAGGGAAAGGAAAAGCTTCAGAGTAAGGGACTCTGATTATGAGTTTTAAATTCATAGAGTTATTATTATTTTTAAAAGGATCATTATCATCATTTAAAAAATTTTGTTTATAATATAAAAGTGTAAATGGAATTTAAAACATTTATTATTTGAATACTCTTCTAACAATTCTTGCTGCACACACTTTATTGAATTGTACACAATTACTCTTCTGAAATTTAAAGCTATAAAGAAACACTCAGCATGTGACATGATTCACTTTCAACACACAGAACAAACACCAACATTCAGCATAAAGGTAGTAATAATCCAAGATTATTACCCAGAAGGGAGGAAAAAACCTAAAATTATATTTTTGGTTTTCTAAATGTGGGTTTTCTTTCCTTCTCCGAGTCTCCCGCCTCATTATTGGACAGGAGGGAAAAAAATCACTGTCTACAGAGAACACCACAGGATTAATTAATGAATTTTATAAAGGGTTTATGTAAACACTTGCAGGTTTTTATAAGGGAAATAGTATTGACTTGTGTTGCATTCTATGGCCAACAATGTGAAATGACTCCTTGGTTATGGTGTTAAAAGAATTGAAAAATCCAAATTTTTCATGGAAAATAAGGTTTATTTCTGAGGCAAAAGTTAGTTTTATTTTTAAATACTCTTCCTTTAAAACTGACTTTGGTGGATGAGCTAATGTAATGATAATAAGGCAAGGAAGTTAAAAAAGTAGTAACAAGTTTGAAAGTTAGAAAGCGTGAAACAGGGGTTAGATTACTCATTACTTTATTATATGCTTGATGTTCTGTCATCTTATAGGAAGGAATAATTATATAAGTGATAAAATTTAGATTAGGGATTGAATGTAAATGTATGTAATTAAGTGAATAATGATTCCCATAAATTACTGAGAATTTTATGTGTCTATATCAACTGAAAAATTACCTTAACTCATTGTTTCCTAAGATCTCAAATTAGTTACATGTATATTACCTCATATATTGTGAAAATATTGCTGTAAAATAGGATAGTACTTTTGATATTAGATCTACTTTTAAAAACTGAAGGATCACAAATTAATGGTTAAGTTCTCTGAAATTAAAGCTGATGATGTATGTGAGACAGCACAGGAACTTGAGCCAAGGGCCAAAGGAATGCTGGATGGCAAAGAGAAACACTGGATAAGCTGATCACAAGAATGCCACCATCCCATGACTTCCTACACAAATGTGAAGAAGTAGCTGATTATTATCTCCCTTTTAACCGCTTTCTTTCTTGCAAATGTCAAACCAATGCTCTGCATGCAGGTGCACTTGATCAAGGTTTGACCACTATACAACCTTCCTGGGATGACGACAGTTAGCATTCTGTCATCTTACCCCCACAGCACAGGCTCAAATATAGTTATCAGGCAACACGGCTGGAAGGAAAAGCCTAACTTCTTCAAAAGCCATTTCCAAAAAGCCCTCCTTTTCAGAAAAGCTCATTCTATAACCAGCTTATAAAAGTAGTCAAGAGGTATCAGCACTGGAGTCCATTTGAAGGAACTTCCTTTCCTCCATGCCACCTCTCTTGTGCTCACACATAAACTTTTAATAATTTGTCTGGAAATTTTTCTGGGGTCTCCTTTCAATCTTTATCTTGGAGAACCCAAAACTCCAAGGCTGGTAACATATGAAAGAAGTTAATTGGGAGTATGATTTTCCAATGAGGTTGAGGCATGCAGAGTGAAAAGTCTAATTATTCCCCCCAATTTTTTTTACCGTTTTAACTTCTGTTTCCCTTTCTTAATTAATTGTCTTTTATCTTTGGGGTTAAAGTTAAAAGAACAGTAATTAATTTGTTTCTTTCATTTATTAGTGTAATAAAATAACCTGAAAAGTACTCTGCTCACACTGCCATTTGACTTAGTTATAACAGCACCAATTCTTAGATGTTTTCATAGCTAGTCTCTAAGACCTTCCAAACCAAGTGAATAAATCCTCAATAAATTGTTTGACATTTTCAAGTGCTAAAATAGTTCAAATAGTTTCCTATATCCTGCACCCCTCCTCATTTTATTTCACGTCTGTGTTTGCCACTAATTAATACCATCTCTTTTATTATTATTATTCTTCAAATATAAAGGCTTTAGAAAATATTTTTCTCTGAGAAATATCTATTATACAATTTTTTTTTTATTGCTATGCAGGTAAATTTGACTGCCTTTTTTTCCTAGAGTAAGAAAAATTTGAAATCTTTCTTTAGGAAATGAGTATGAAGTGAATTTATGTTTATATCTAGAGCAAGGTAGTAGACATTTGTCTTATTTACTTAGGTATAACCATTATTTTTTTAAAAAGATGTTTTTTATTATAGCTTTCTTTTGTATTTTATCCACATTTAACCCAAAATGCTAAATCAAAAATTAAAAAATAAAGTTTAATTTAAAAATTGTTTAGAAGACTTATACTGTGAATATTTATAATGCCATTTATTCTGCTTTTCCTCCTTATTTTCAACTTATTTTCACAGGCATAATTAAAGCTTGTTCTTAACAGGAACCCTTGTAATAATCTCCTGATCCCTCTTAGATAATATATCCTACATATAATGCCTCAAGAACAGAAAATATACATCTTAAAAAATTCCAGATTCAATGGTAACTGTAGTTCTAAACATACGCAGTAGATAGTTTACATAGGGGTACCAAAGAAAAAGAACCATACTAGAAGATTCAAGATTATGGTTCAAAGCTCCAGAAATATATAAGAAAACAAAGATTAAGGCAAAAAGAAAAAGACTAGTCAATTTGCATAGTTTCATTTTATATTTACATAGTGTCTGCTTCTGAGATGTGTTCAGCACAAAACAGGGGACAAAAGCAGTATCCTTCTACCCGCAAACATTTTGGAAGTCCAAATCAGCCAACAATTGGACATGAAAGTGTCCAAGAATTGTAATAGTAATAGGAAAAAGAGTATATATTTTTGCAAAACATTACTTTTCATTCCAGCAGGAGAAAATATGCATGGCTGTTTATCTTGGTTTTGCTGCTCCTTTGCACTGTCCAATATGGGCTGGCTGGCTGGAGGGCTTTCCACAGTTGCTTACAAGAGCTTCACTATTCGTTAGGGCAATAAGGAGATGCTTTTGAGTGTGTTGAGCTAAAAGCTCTATTTAGTCTTTCACTCAATCTGCTTATGTAACTTAAATATTTTTAGTGCCCAGGAGTTCAAAGCAGCTAATGTGTTGTGTTTCAGAATGACAAATAGAACACACTAAAAACAGCATTAGAATGTTTTCCTAAGCAAGTTTCAGGGAAATGTGTGGTACTCTGAATGGAACTCCACATAGCATTTTGGCTATCGAGCATTTCCTTCCTTGTACCCAGGCCTGAATGAGCCGTTGTGCCTGGCCTTCCCTGCCCCTCAATTGGTCTGGGCCTAACCATGAACAAGCAGTAAGCAGAAGCTGAATTCATATGTGGCTCCCAAGTGACAGAAAGGAAATATCCCTTCTGATAATTTATTGCTGAGATAAGTCTATTTCACTGAGTAGGGAATCTTCTCAGCTCGGCTCTCATCTTGAATGGCAGCCACAGATTCCTACCAGTGGTTACCAAGAGAACACACTGTTTTTTACTGAGGTATGAGATATGAACAACCTTGTAGAATTAATCCATTTTAAGGAACATATTAGAAGGCATTTCTACTATATCCTGACCGTTACCAGGAAACTATTTGAGATATTACAATAACTTAATAGCATTCCAACTTTTTCATTTCCAGAGGCATTTGATTTATGAAAATTGTATTAGTCGAAAATATCACAGACTTTACTCACTTGCTGATGTGATCAATTAGAGAAAGAAATTTTTATTAGTTTCTTGCATTCATCAGATGCTGCCTTAAAAAATAAGGGTCTTTTAAATATTGAATGTTATTCAAGGTACTTTAATATCTGAATTAGAATAAAAAATTCCAAAACAATCACAAAGCTGTTTTTTATCATCCAAAATGCAAAGAATACCTGTAATTCAGTTGATCTTCATATAAATTTTACACCACATGGAAGGTTCATTGAGCACTATTGTTAGTGAGAGAACACTAAAAGACCTTAGTGGTCATGGTTTATGACATTTTTCTCATAACAGTGTTCTAAAATATAGAATATTTTTTAATCTCGAATAGATTGCCATAAACTCTAATTCAAAGGTTCCAAGCTATAAACCATGAATTTAGTTTGATTTAGTCAAACATAAGCTATATGTTAAGAAAATGTAAGTGTATCCCAGAACAATATGTGACTATAAAATTTGATAAAACTAACCAATTTTTTAGGATCTGTTTTGTAAGATTAATTCTTTTCTCAAGAATGTATGCTTTGTTTTAATTTTTTAATACATTCAACTTTTTAATTCCTCTTTCTTTACCCTGTCTTTTTTCTTCTGTTCCTACAACTTCCTATATCAGATCACTCTGCACACCAACACAAATGTTTACAACTCATTTTTATTTTTCCATATTTTCCTCAAAATTCAGACATACAAATTAGCATTATAGGGAAAGTTTTGGTCATTAATTACAAAATGAGATTATTTAATATACGTTTCTTCATCTTATCTTCTAGCAATGCATTGTAAAAAAAACTTTCACATTAGATTTTATAGCTCCAATTTATTTTTTAATAAATGCAAAAAAATTCATAGAGTACCTATGTCTTAATTTATTAATTCTATATTTATTTGCATTAACTTTTTTTCTAATTTACCTTTATCCATTACAGGGTAAGCATACTTATATAAAGGGATTTTTAGTTATTGACACTTTTGTTTTCATCTAATGATTTCCGAGGAATGAAATTTTTGGTGAAAGACCTTAACTTATATTTAATATTAAGAGATATTGTCAAATTGCTTTCCAAAACAGGCTGTAACACTTTATATTTTCATCAGCCATATGTGAAAACTACCTTTTCCCTACAAGTCATGAGAAGAACATAAGAAGACAATAGAGCAATATATTTGAAATACTGAGAAAATACTTAACACTAATTTTGTATCCATCAGACTATCACTTTAAGATCAAGGGTGAAGTAAAGGTACTTTCAACATTTAAGTATTTAGAAGGCTTTTTCATGCACAATTTGTCCAAATATCATTAGAAAATATAGAGTAGCAGGAAGAAAAATAAATTCAAGATATATAATGAGATATAAAAAACAATAAAAGCTATTAAAAATTTAAAAGCTCAGAAAGATTATATAACATAAGGTTTTTATTATTAATTGAAATGTAGATTTTCATCACAGAATCATTCGTATATACCTACGTAAATTATACATAAAGTTTGTAAGAGTTAATGTTCACTCTTAAATTTTTAAAACATCATTTTTTTTACCTTAAATTTACAAACACAATGAAATGTTTTTATTGGAAAACTCTTATTGAAGACTCTCGATAAATTAATATTCATTGCTAAGGGAACATTATACCTAAATAATAGAATGAAGGATTCTACATAACCTCTGAATGAAATTTGGTGTTAATTGAGATATTCATTTAAAATAAATGTTAAGATGATATACATACGCTTTTTACATATGTGAAAATGTCCAATGCTAGCAGAAATTCCATTAAAGTTTGTATATTATTAGGGAGGCATTGTAAATAAATGAAACAAAGAATCAAGTTAAATAAAAAATAACTATGTCAAAAATAGCTCATGACAATATCAAGATGAATGCCAAGTGCATTGAAGTTAGGGTTATTTGTCTCTAAGAAAGACAACTACATGTAAAATGTAAGATCCTTGGCACATCTCTTGTGCAATAAAGAGTATTAAACTATTCACCATATATTATTAAACATAACATCTAAAATAAAAGTAAAGAATGCTTGGGCAAAGTCACAAAGTAGTGATTTATTGTTAAATTTTCATGTATGCATAGCTATGCCATTTTGTTTCTTTGGTGGGTATGTGCAAGTTCTGTGATGCTTTCTTCATTGTATCTTTAATGGTCACCATGCCACCATTTTCACTAGAGTTTTTCAAATCCATCCTTCTTATTTATTTCCTGCATGACTTCTTAAAGGCTCATAATTAATTTCTCCTAGACAATTTCTTTTCATTCTAAATATACTATTCCTGGAATTTTTTTCATAAGTCACACCCTGAGCATATCAAAAAACAAAAACAAAACAAAGCAAAACAAACAAAAATTCTTAACAGCCATTTGTTTTTGATAACTTTAAAGCAAATTCCTTAGTGATGATTTCAATACCCCAAATATCTCTGTCCTTTAATCATCTTCTCTACTGCTAACTTAATGTATATTATGTTTCTTATAAACTGAAATACAGGTCTACTCCTTACATACCTTTTACTTTCAACACTTTAAATTAGTTCCTTTGCTTATGGTGTTTCCTTTTCTAGAATTTCTTTCCACTACATTTTCACAAGTCCAACTTGTACTTCTGCTCCAAGCTTCAGAATATGGACACTTTCTCCATGAACCATGCCTTAATCCCTCAGCTGGAAGTTTTCTCTGTCTTCTCTGTAATGCCATTTTATTTATGGAGAGAAAAAGTCATTTATATTTGTTGAATCCTAAACACGTGTTGGAATTGTATTAAGGCTTCATCTATAATTTCTCATTAATAAAATAAAGGCTATAATAATTTTATCATTGTAGAGCTGAAAAAACTGAGTTTCCTAGAGGTTAAGAGCCCCATCCAAGTTTTTCCATCTCATAAATTGTGGAAATGACTAAGGTTGTCAAAGGGCAGGAGCTTACATTTTGTCTATTAAGCTCTAGAGGCATATATATTGGTATATGACTTGTTAAGCATAAAATAAGCTTAGAAATGGAAGTGGTAAGTTTAAAGAAAATATTAATGTGGTTACACTTATGAAATGTACAAAAATAAAGAAAAGTTCTGTGCCGAGTGATAAGGAGGATCAACAGAAATGGGAGTAGAAGAGAATGTGCAGAGAAAAAGAACTAAGAGGGCTGCAGCCTCTCTATTCTCTTCTGTCTTTAGAAGAATGCCATGTTCCCCTAGGTAGTGATGATTTTAATGATGATTTTACACTGCTTTGAAGTTCTGAATCTGGCATTCAAGCCAATGTCTGCCCAAACCGTTTTCATTGCATTACTTCTAATTTTCTCTTTTTTACAGAGAAGAATGTCCAATTACCTTTAAGGTACTTTTAAAAAAGTATCCTTTCCTGACATTAATCTTTGATTATATAGTAAGAACTTCCAAAATGTTTGAGCCACTCTGGTCCTGTCAGGGATCTTTAGCCAGGATTGGAAACAGTGATAATAAACTCCAAGTGATTGTGGCCCAGATACAATGGTAACATAATGTCCTGTAGAAGAGCAGACAGATGCTGACCGTTCATCGTTCCATCAATGTCCATCAAGGAGAAAGACTGGCAGGAAGCCAATCTTTCATTTGTGCTCTGAAAAACACTTAGCTTATTGGTCATTTAGAGGTACATTAAATCTCATTAGAACAACTTTGAAAAGATTTCACGTAAACACTTTAAAAGCCACCTTATCTTTACTCCCTCTAATTACAAAAGTAAAAGTGTGTTCTTTCATTTTGTATAGCTATATCTATGTTATATTAACGTATTAATTTATATATTAAAATATTTAATAATTATCAGTAGATAATAATATATCTCACAGATATTCCTGTAGAACATATCAGTAATATCTGAAATTATGGTAGAGCACATGGTCTTCTCAAGATCACCCTGTGAAATTACAGTCATGAACCCAAATCAGAGCTCTGCGCATTGATTTGCATGGCCCGATGCTTAGCAAGAGTAACGAGATCTTGAAATGAAATTATGATTGCTTCATTTTCAGTAGATACCATAGTTGAAAGGGAGGCCATCATGCAAGACTTGAAAAAAGAGATGGAAGACAACTAGTAATGTGACACTTTGCTGACCACCATCTTCAGCCTATAAAAGTGGTTTGGAGAAAATAAGAACACAATTGGAGCTAAGAGAAGATTTTGGAGGGACTTAGTAGGCTTTTTTATCCAACCACTCACCCCCTTTATTCTAAGGAATAACATAGGAAATATTTCTCTTCTCATCAGCCTAGAAAAAGGGGCTTTAATGGGGCTTAGCACAACCAATTGGAAAACTAAATATATGGCCTCAAATTTTGTGGCATAGTCAACATGGTCTGACTCACCTGGCAAGATGAAAGGGGCAGAGACTGGTCTTCTGATGGCAAACACAAAAAGTTCAAATTTGTTGGAGCAAATTTGAGTATTTCTCAATGTCTTCACATAGGCTACATATAATAGCATGCTGCCATAGGTTATTTTTAGATGTTATCTAGAGGATACCTAGAAGGAAACACAGACACTAATGTAGGGAGAAGACCTGTGGATTTTCAGAGGCCAAGAGCAAAGCTATAAATAACCAGCTTAAGAAGATCCATTTGGCCACATCAAAGGAAAGACCTGCAGGCAAAAGATGCCCAGTAAGAAGGAATCTTTAAAAAAATCATAAATATACTCAGAATTAAAAAAAAATTAAAAATTAAAAAATTAATTTAAAAAATTTAAAAATTAAAAAAGCAGCTTTAAACAGCTGTCAAGTGCTAAGTGGCTGAACCAGTAACATCTTGGAAGGTACTGGTTAAATAAAGTCTTTCTTGATACCATTCCTCCTCTATCTCTTCCCCCAAAGTTAAGATGAAGGAGAATAGATAGGAAGGATAATAAGATGTCAAACATGTCCCTTTTTTAATTCAGTTATCTATAAAAAGAAATATACTTAAGAGAAAGAGAATACACTTGTGAATTTTTCAAATGTTGATGATGATGATGATGATGATGATGATGATGATGATGATGATGATTTTTTAATGCCTCTAGCACCTTGTCTTCCTAGGTGGTCTCCCATCCAAATACTAACCAGGCCCAACCCTGCTTAGCTTCCGAGATCAGACAAGATCAGGCACATTGAGAATGGCATGGCCATAGACCCCAAATTTTAATTATTAATGTAACTGAGACTTAGAATTTTTTAAACCAATACTATCCAGTATTTAAGGACATTTTATGGTCTAAAAGGGAGTAAAGACTTCATGAAATTTGCCCAGATTTCATTCAGGTGATAAACTAATATCCTAGATTAAATTAAAATTAAAGCTGATTTCTATTATATTAGTTATAATACATTAATTATTATATTATACAGTTTCAAAGACACATTAGAAGGAAAAATGCAAATGCTTTCTACAGTTTGTCGACACTAACAATGAATTCTCAGCCAATATGTGAGTACTCTTTTACAACAGTCATGCCCCTTTTCCATTACAGTCATTGGGAGACTCACCACTTGCATTAATTTTGGAATCTTTTCATAAATATAATAACATGTTTTGTGAAGTCTATGATTATGTTCAGATTTGATATAAACATTGTTTGTAAAGAATACTGATAATGTTCCAGGAAAGATAAAACATATCTTTAGTTCTGAAACTTATTTGAAATTCATTTTGCTACAAAGTAGCACTAAATGTCACTTTGATCATATTGAGGTTACACTATCTAAGCAGAATTATTTTTGTTTAATTTTACAGTAGTTATTGTTACAATATAAATGAACTTACAAAAAGAAAGAACTTCATTCTTTGTTTTTGTTTTTTTTTTTGTCAACAAAAACCAACTACTACTTTCAAGATTTTTGCTATTATGTTTGCAGTTTAGTAAAGGCAAATGTGCAGTTAAATGGTGCTGAAATGTCTAAAGCACATGTTACATATCTCTATAGTATTTAATATGCTTTGATAATACATTGGAACCTTATTGTAATACTGTGCATCATGGATCAGGATTTGGCATAAGGAGGATATCACCTTGGTATCACCTAAGGAAATCTAGTTATTGGAGGACAAAAGTAAGGCCTGTAGATTAGACCTACAACCTAGACTCTGGCCATAGGGATATTGAAAGTCTTTAGTAGGAGTGTACAATCGCTGCTCAGTTTCTTCTTTGCTTCTGAATCACTGAACTTCGGGGACTCAATTTAAAGTTAACAACTGATATGCTTCTATCCAACTAGTCTTTTCACAAAAAGATTTGTTCTCAGATAGTTTTTAAAATTTTATTCATAAAATTCTGTTGAAGATAGTGATATTCTATGTTTACTCATTCAAAATACACAGTTAATTGAAAATAAAATAGAAAAAAATATGACCAGAGAAGATTGTTTTTCTGTTGTATCTATTCAGCTTTGGTTTATCTGACATGTGAACACACAACTTCCATCACACTGAAGCAATAACATAATGAGATAGATTCATCGTTAAGCTTCATTAAGAGATTAGAATTATTGAAAAAAATTTTAAAGGAAAATGACATACTAAAAAAAAGAGATAAAATAATTAAGATGAGAAAATTGTGTTCTTGATATAATATAACAATGGTATCCAAAATAGATTTTAGAGCAAAAAAAAAAAAAATGAACAGAGATAGATAAGAAAAAAACAACAAAATTTACTTGCTTGATGCTTTGGGAGATGAAAAAAGATAATTTTGAGGAGTCAAAATTCTGAAGTTCAGAGGCAAGGATAATTGTGTGTACTGTTAAGAAAGAATAATTAATTGGGAATATATATAAATGGTGGGTGTTGATACGATATTCATACACAAACATTGAAGAAGTAGGGATTGTTCTAAAGAAGAGAGCATAATAGTCTAAAGATCATCTAAGATCATCTGTATGCAGATGCTAACTCAAACCTGGAGTTGTAATTATGCTTCATGGAAAATGATGAATGTACTCAATGCTCCATGAGGAACAAATCATTTCCTCATGGTCATTACATTTTTCCTGGATATGGAAGATGAGTATTCACCCTTTAATAAAAGTTCATGCACTGGTAGCCAGTTAAATAATCTTTGTTACTGCATGACAAAAAAACATTCCATTCCTCTACTTTCCCTTCAGCGGCCCTGACATTTGAACCATTTGAACAGGAAAAAGTTGTTTACACACCATATCTTTCAGTCTTAATTATCTGCTATGGCACTATTTTCTGAAAAATTTTGACCATTCTGTGCTAGTATGATCATTTGTGATATAATAATTTTTAATAGATGTTTTAATTTTAAGCTAATTTAATTTTGAATAGGCAATATTTAAAAAATATATGACCATAGTTAATAATTGCAGAAAATAAAATGAAAAGCCTCCTTCCATTTCAGTTCACTACTGATCAAAGTAAACATTGCTTTTAGTCCCCCCATTTTTTTATTTCTGGAATGTCTTTATAAATATACATCTGAATATAGATTATTTCCCATCATTTTACAAAAAAGGAAGTCTATTATACACATAATTTTGATTCTTGCTTTTTATCATTTAAAAATGTCATAGATGTCCTAATTCTTTTGTATAGTTGTTTTTTTTCTGTAATTTGTTTAATTAATCCTCAAATAATGAGCCTTTATTTCCAGATGTTTCCATTAGAAACAATGTTGAAATGAATAAACTTATATAAGATCATTTCACATTTCTGCAAATAAATCTGTAGATTAAACTCTAAGAATACAGATGGTTGTTCTTATTTTTATTTCCACAGATAAAAAACAATCTAAAATGCCTTACATTTATAAATGCTTTTATATGAATTGTATTAATACACTACTCTAATGGTATTTTTAAAAATCCTCCAGACTGCTTCTAATGAAGAATAGCTGTGTGACCTTGAAAAAATTATTTAAAATCTTTGTGATTCAGTTTCATCAACTAAAGGGTGGATAATAGTCATCTCTACCTTATAGGGGTTGTTTTAAAGACCAAATGAAAATAACATACATTAAATATTCTGCTATTCCCTGGGACATACTATTCTAAAGCTTAATAAAATTAGTGATATTTTATAAAGTACTTGGAACTAAGCATTGCCTTGATAAACATTGCTGCAAAACAACTGGAAGTTAAGTCTTTATTTTGGGGTTTCTTAATTTTAAAATATCTTGCTAATCAGAATGGTTTATACCTTAAATAGCTAATATAGATTCTTAGAGCAAGGTTCAAAATTAATGATAGTGGATATAAATTTAATTTCAAGAAATTTTAATAATTGCTTTAGTTGATTTCTTTACAGCTTTCATTATATAATGGGGCTGACAAATAGTGGTAGAAGTGTTAGGGTTGAAAGTATCCCCCCTGACATTTTCTGACTGTCTCTTTGTGCTTACATTATGACTATGAACATTAAGCTATAGATATTTTGCAGTAATATCTTTCAGGCACTTGCCATTTTTGACATGTTTAGTAAATAGTAATGTGTTGAAATACACTGAAATGATTAAATTAGGAAGAGTGATTGAGTGGATCCTTCCAGGTTGTCAAACTCCCACTGGTATTTTTTATGTATACATATACACAAATTATATATGGACCATATAACTTATTGTCCAAGCTGGGCCAGTTTTTAAAGTGAAAGAGAATGGGAGCAAACTAAAATTACTCTGAGCAAACTGAGAATTGGCATCCAAAATATGTGATTGTGATGTTTGATATACATTGTTTGAGAACTTCAATTTTTTGTTACCTTATGACAAAAGTAAATGTTAAGTGGAAGATACAATATTTTTTCTTGCATTGAAGTGACTTTCATGGTTTTGTTCACTCTAGTTGACAGACAATTGGAATAGATGACTTTTTAAAAATTTTTTTCTGTGAATTGAAGGAAATAGATTGATAGCGAAGGAAGGAGATTTTAAAAGTTTGTTTAAAAAGCACATATGAATGGAAGTATTTTGGTTTAGTGAAGCAATGGAGTGATGCAAAGACAGAGGAGCTTGAACACTTGAGTTCCATTCCCAGATGGGTCATTAACTCACTGGATGATCAGCATGACTTCAATTAACCCCACTGGTCTGTTTGATCATCTGTGAAATAAGAGAGTTCAACTGATGATCTTCACATTTACTTCATTGATTTTTGCCTACAGCAATTACTTTTAACACTGCAACATTTTTAAAGTTCCAACAAATTAGAAATATAGTTTGTATAATTTTTACTTGCTATTTGGGAAGTTACTTAAGTCGGTGCTTTTTTCCTACATCTCCTTCAATGAGGTTATTTCATATATTTATAGTAAAGTGATTATTTTGTCAGAATCTGCATTTCATGCTGAAATTCCCTGACCTCCCAGTGGGTTATTCTTTTAAAAAATTTTACATAAATTAAGGTCGGTTCACTTCATTCTGTAAAGTTGTATGGGTTTTGACAAATGCCTAGTGTTGTGTACTACTACAGAACCATACCGAATAAAAATCGCAGTTCTTAAAAAAATATCCCTTGTACTTTATTTATTATTCAGCACTACCCCTGCCACTGAACCCCTTAGCGACCACTGATCTGTTTACCATCCACATAGTTTTTTACCTTTCCCAATAAATATGTAAATTGAATCATATAGTATGTAGCTTTTTCAAACTGGCTTCTTCCACTTGGCAATATGCATTTAAGCTTCGTTCATACTGTTGTATGTCTTGATAGCTCATTATTTTTATCATTGAATAGAATTCCATTGTATGAATGTGTCACAGGTCATTTATACATTCACCTATTGAAGGGCAACTTCATTGCTCCCAGTTTTTGGTAATTGCAAAAAAGCTGTTATATACCTTTATGTGAAAGATTTTGTATGGACATACATTTTTATATCAGTGGAGTAAATACCTAGAAGCATGATTGCTGGATCATAGTATTACTTTTAGCTTTATAAGAAATGTACACCTGTCTTCTAAGGCAGTATACCACTTCACATTCCCACTAGCATTAAATGAGAGGTGTTACTCTTCAATATCATCAGCAAATGTACTATTAGGTTTTAGATTTTGGACATTTTAATAGGTTTGCAGTCATATCACATTGTTGTTTTGATTTTCATTTCCTAGTGACAAATTATGATGAGCATTTTATCATATGCTTATTTGCTATCTGTATATTTTTCTGGATGAGATGTCTGTTCAGATCCTTTGCTTATGTTCTAATTTTTTACAGTTGACCCTTAACCCAAACTCAGGTTTGAACTGAGCAGGTCAACTTATACATGGACTTTTTTCAATTAATACTGTAAGTATATTTTCTTTGTGATATTATTAATAACATTTTCTTTTCTCTAGCTCACTTTACTATAAGAACACAGTATGTAATGATTATAATATGCAAAATATGTATTAATCCAGGGGTCCTCAATCCCCGGGCCTGCAGACCTGTACCTGTCTGTGGCCTTTTAGGAACCGGGCTGCACAGCAAAGCTTCATCTGTATTTGCAGCAGCTCCTAGAGTTAGCATCACAACCTCAGCTCCACCTCAGATCATTAACTATTAAATTCTCATAAGCGCACAGGTCCCTGGTGCCAAAAAGATTGGGGACCACTGTAGTCGACTGTTATTGGTAAGGTTTCTGATCAACAGTAGTCTATTAACAGTTAATTTGCGGGGGTGGGAGAGAATACATGTTAATTTTCAGTAGCACTGGGGTCAGTGTCTCTAACCCTTGCATTGTTTAAGGGTCAACTGTATTAGTTTTTCTAATTGTCTTAAGAATTTTTTGTATATTTTGATTATAAGTTCTTTCAGATGTGTACTTTGCAAATATTGTTTCCCAGTCTATGCCTTGCCAATTCATTCACTTACCAGTATCTTTCATAGAGTAGATATTTTTAATTTTTTACAGTCCAACGTATGTTTTATTTTTTAGAGATTGTATTTTTGGTGTTGTATCTAAAAACTCAGGTAGATCAGTTGTGTTTTTATTTCCTTTAATTCAAAATATTTTTTAAACTTCTCCTGTAATTTCTTCTTTGACCTATGAGTTATTTGAAAATGTATTATTTAATTAGCAAATATTTGAGGATTGTCCAGCTGTCCTTTCATTATAGATTTCTAGTTTAATTCTCTTTAGATCTGAGAACATCTGGTATTTTTATTCTTTTAAATTTTTTAAGTGTTTTATGTCCCAGAATGTGGTCTTTTTTTGGTGAATGTTCCATGACAATTTGATAAGGATTTGTATTCTGTTGTTGTTAGATGGAGTATTTTATAAATGTTAATTAGGTCAAGTTAAGTGATGGTTACTGGTGGTCTTAACTGATTTTTACTCCTCTGCATTTATCAATTACTAACAGAGAGGTTTTGGACTCCAACTATAATAGTGAATTTGTAAAATACCATAAAATTATCAAAATATTAAAATGTATAAAATATTTTTTAAAAACCATGATCTATTAGCATCTCATAAACAGTGTAAGTGCTCTGTTACTATAGTTGAGAAAAGTACTTTTAATATATTTTTGTTACTTTATAACTCACAATAGGAAAATTTCTTAAAGTTATCATGCAAGGTAAATAGAAGCTTGAAATATAACTCATAAGACTTCTTTATTGTATAGTCTTAACATCCTTAAATACATTCAATACTCAAGATTTTTATTTAGAAATAGTGTATTACATATCAAAAAGAAAACATGATAGCAGGTTTTTTGAGCAGGAGTTCTGAGATTGACACATGGCTATTTACAAAGAAATTGCTTTCAGAAAAAAATGACTGTATATAGATATTGTGGAAAAACAGATTCATACTTTCTGTGTAGAGATAAAATGATAGGAAATGTAAAATGACATGTTTATAAGAAGTGAAAGGTAATTAAGGTATTCAAAATTAGTAAATGTCAAGCCAACATTTTCTTTTCAATTACTTTATCTTTATCAGGTCTTTGGTGATGCTTTTATTAAGCTGTTGTCTTTTTATCACCTGCATAGGCAATAGTTCACCAGTCTAAATGCAAATTTATCCCATGATCTGCTCCATGGCCTGAAAATGTGACCTTCAAATATCACTAATCTTCTAAAGAACAAGATAACAGGAAAATAGAATATCTCCAGAAAGGATATTTTGAGCAAAACATCATTTGCAAGTTAGTATTTTAAAATGAAATGTCATCAGCATTAAAAAGAGCTCTAATTTTCAAGGATGACTGATTTATAGTTGAAAAAAAAAAACCCCGTCATTAAAACGTCAATTTGTTGTTTGCACATTTGCAAAACAAAATGTAAATTTAAGTTATCTAATGGAATTATTGAAAATATGCTTTTTCTTCCCTAATTGAAATGTATAGTTCTATAACCAGAATATGGTTCTTTGTATTAGTCTTTTTGAAGTGTTGGTTCTGTTTTGCATTCCCAGTGCCTAAGGAAGTAGAATAACATTTTTTTTCTATGAAACAGAATTAGTAACAAAACTGTTTCTAAGATATATCAGGAAAAAAATAATTTTATTCACATTATAAATATATAATTTTAATGGTATTAAATCAACTTTATTTATCCTGAGATTTGTAATTCTGAAAATTTTCCATTGAATGAAAATATAATCACTTAAATAAGAGTCATTTCTTAAACTAAAAGGGAGATAATTCTCAAGTATTTTTGAAGACAGAAAAAAATACTTTCAAGGTTTTTTTTGTTTGTTTTGATTGTCTGGATGTTCTGTAGTAGGTTTGTCTGAAGGCTGACTCTTTCTAGAAGATAACTTACTATCATGCTCATGCTGTAGGAGGGAAAGAAGAAAGACCTTTTATGAATAGACTTTCTCATTGCTACTTAACGTGATGTTCCAGAGAAATTCCTTGGAAAGCATTCGTGAAGTTGTCTGTACATGCTTTCTGGTATTACAGAAGGAAAGATTCTCATCTCATGAACGGTCCTGTTAGATCAACCATCACAAACAAACTTAAATTGGAGAAAGAGGTCAAGGAACAAACCCTAGAAACCAAAATGAGAATCTGGAGGGTCAGATCAAAGTTGGAAATCAAATATTCTAATTGTTCAAAGAGAACTCTTTCTGAAAAGTAATGGCTTCATGAGTAAAGAATAAATTTAACTTTTGTACACTGAAACCAATTTTTTTTCCCATTGGCAAGTGACTACATATGCTAACAAATAACAAAATCTTCTTGCCAAAATCCCAAAGACTTGTATGCTAAAGCCCAGTATATTTAACAACTTGTTTTAAAAAAATTGGGGTAAACTATTGAACATATCAGTTTGTAATTTTTGCACTAATAAAAGTTTATTACTGATTACAATGACTATTTCATTTGTGAAGTTTGAATTACATATAATCGTAAGATTTGCATCACAAATATGACCTTTCTGTCATCTGGCAGGAAAAAAAAACTGATTATTTTTAAACAGTTTCAATTAACAAGAACTGTATGGTCTTCTTTTCAAATTCAAGCATAACATACCTTTAAAAGAAAAAGAAAACTAATTCATATATATTTGACCAATAGCAACAAAAGATGCCCCGCTATACCTTTCATTGTGCTAATTTTTTTTTAAAGCATATGTTAAACAGACAGAAAAGTTATTTGAAATTTGCATTTTACATTCTGTCAGGTAAAATAAATGGTTTATTTTGCATTTTCTTCCTTTAATTTTGTGCCATCTCAGTGAAAATTTCTTCTCTCAAATCACAGAAAGGTAAAAAAGCAAAGCACTTTTAAGGATATATATATATAAGGCAATGAGCTTTGTTGGTGGCTCCTTTCTTTTTGTCTATGTTCTCCATTAAAACACTGAGTTGAGACATTTCTCTTGGCAGCCCTGAAGAACATGTCTATTTTACTGACTATAGGTTTATTTTTATTACTTTTCCACCCAGATAGATTTATATAGGTGGTTAACCCTATGTTGTCATATGGATCTGCCTTGAATCTCCACACTGTTAGTTAAATTCATTTGTTAAATCAACAAGAGTTAATAGTCTATATTATTGATTATTAACATAGACTGAATAATTTGTTAGAATTTTCCTCATGGAGAAAACAATCTAATTGTTAATTATTTTCCATTGATTCCATTTTTATTGCTTGTAGTTGTTTTCCTGTGTCTGTATCTGGGAGGAAGTATCATGCAGTGGTAAGGGGCGGAGATGTGGCTATGAATCCTGCTCTACCCACTATTCACTCAGGTACTTTAGATAAGTTACTTAAACATTTTATGCCTCGCTTCACTCATTTGTACTCTAGGGGCTTTAATAATACTTCTTTTACAAAGTTATTGTGTGAATAAACCAAAAAGTTTCAGTAGTTGTGTCTTGTATATTGATACGTTGACTGGGTCCTCAAAAATGCTAATTTCTATGTTTATAATCATTATAATTATTGTAAATATTAACTTCTTTTTTTTTTTAGTTATAAAAGTTCTCAGACCTCATTTAGTAGACTACTGAGCAGTAAACTCTGAGAAAGAGCTAGTGAACGAAGCAGAATCGTGGAGGTACTTGTCCCTTTGTAGAAACTCTGTTTGGCCCTGGTAGTGAAGGTGGGAAAATCACACATCTGAGCCTATCTTTTACGTTTCTCCTAATTAAGAGCTGAATGAGAACTTACCATGCATTTTATAGATTATTAACTTTTAATTAAAAAATGGATTCCAAAGATGTGTATGCTGTACTTCATCTAATCTAAAATGCCATTGATATTTATATACATCATTATATTATGTAATACTGAGAAGGAAAGATGAAGCACTGCCAAATAAATTATGACACAATGCTAAGACATCATTTATTGTTTGGACTATTCCAATTTCAGAGATGCTAAATTGTGAAAAATAAAATGTCTCTTAATAGATGATTTGCCAGTATTAATAAAGATTACAAAGATTGGACCAGGTAATATATGTATTAAAGAATAATGATGTTTACATTTTTAAAAAAAATTTTGAGATCTTTGAGAATATGAATTAAACCTTATATTGTTAAAAAAAACTCTAAAAGCAATGCTTGGCTTGTGTAAGCATCCACCAATTTGTTGACTCAATTAATTAATTGATAAACAGAGAAAATATTGGATAGACACAATTTGACACTGTTAATCTCTGGGCCAATTACCTTTTTCAGACAACCAGTGCTTTAAAAATCAGGCCAGTTTACATCAAAAGCCCACACTTCGAGATCTGCTTTATACTGTCTGTGTTTTTGTCACTCAATGCAAGGTTGGCCCAAATCTTGCATATTTTGTCATTTTACAAGGAAGAATGTAAAGGTCCCCTTTAAAAAGACAGAACTGGTTGGGAACTTTGCTGTCAATGAAATAGGATTTATTTCTTACATATTTGGATCACCATGATTTCACTGATCTTCCAAAGGACTAATCCAGCTTATCCATTGTCAAAATATAAAGAAAACAAATTTTGGAGGTGGTTGTTTTGTAGAGAAATTTTAAATTTGCTTAAAACTTTATTCACTTGACTATAGTATTTGACTGTATTCATGTATTTTCATTAAATGGAATTGAACAATGAAAGAACACTTAATTTTCTTCAATGTCATCTTCAGAAATGCTTTATGGACAGATTATTGCTTTATAGGATCTTGTTTGTTCCACCAGTGGAAAAGGAGATACATAGAGGATTTTTAATTTGATCATATTTTAGTGGTGCCAGATATTTTATCTATCTTTATTTTCCCCAAAATAATGGGGAAGAAGATTTTGCCATTTATAACATTTAAGCATAATAGTTTGTATCCAGGAGGTCCATTAACTGATTGATGATAAATCATTATTGTCCATTTTTTTCACTTCTAAGGTCTGATTATCACAGTGACATTTGCAAAGAAAAGTTGCTTCATTAACCACCTAAGTGTATCATAATTCTGTGTGCATTTTGTAGAATTTAGACAAGCTAGACTTTAAGACTGAAACATTAGATAATTTCGCATATTTTACAAAAATTGTCTATACCACAGATGAAATGAAATGGCTCTTAAGTATATATTATAATACATTAAGACATTACAGAAAGCTTTAATTAGCAAACAGTTTGGAAGCAATGCATCAAAAGTTTAATTTAAAGAACAAAAAAGTACAGAAACATTCTTTTAATAAATTCTTGCTATAAATATTTGTGAGAATAAGATTATCCTCATATTAAACCAAAAAGAATATTATAAGAAAATAAAACTATATCATGAAAAAAAATTCTAACAGTATGTGTGTATATATTGAATAAATGTATTTTACATGTGAGAAAGACAAATTTGAGGAGGCCAAGACTGGAATACTACAGACTGAATGTTTGTGTCACTTCTATTTTCATATGAAACCTATTCCCCAATATAGTGGTATTAGGAGGTGGGGACTTTGGTAAATAATTAAGTCATGAGTATGAAACTATTATTGATAAGATTAATGCCCTTTAAAACAGACCCTTGAGACCTCCTTTCTCCATTTTGCTATGTGAGGACAGAGTAAGAAGATGGCCACCTATAAACTAGGAAATAGGCCCTTAAAAGACACCCAATCTACCAGCACTTTAATTTGAACTGTAAGAAGTAAATTTTTATTGCACATAAGACACTCAATAAATGGTATTGTGTTATAGCAGCCAGACAGATTAATAGTCACTGTTTGCACTATTCTTTTACTTAAGAAAATATAGCTATTTTTCATAAACAATGTTACTTATATTAACATGTAATGAGCTTATTTTTACATTTAGTGAATTAATAAATATATTTTAACAAACTTTGTTAAAGTATACCATATTTGATCTCCTATGTTAGCAGACTGAGCTTCATGCCCAATACATGTGTTTTATTTACCTATCTCCAGCATCTACAACAATGTTTAGCATATAGTAAAACCTTAAGACACATTTTCTAATACAGTCATTGAAAGCAGAATAACCCTGATAAAATGGATCTTGGATAGCAAAAATGGTGCTTGGATAGCAAAATTTATTTCTAAGAAATAATAGTTTTAGACAGCAATTATTGAGAGGGGAAAAGAAATGATCAGCCCAATCCAAACTACAGGTATTTAGCTAAGAAAGCATTGGTGTTTTGGTTTAAAGAAGAAAAGCCAAATTTGAAAATGTTAAACTTGAATATGATTCTGGTCTATATGAAGATTGATGAATTATAAAAATAAACCTGAAAAAAAAAAACAAATTTGATAAGAACAAGTAAAAGTGACAGGATGAATAAGAAAAAAATAAAAGATTCACAGAAGCTGGGGGGACATTAAAGAGACTGTTAAGAAAAGCCTAAAAGTCTTTGAGGAGAATTTCAATGGAAAAAAAAAAACTTGAAGAGGCTGCTGGTGAGATATTAAAAGAAAGCAAAGAAAGAGTTATTAGTACCAGCAGGAAAGGGCACGTTGTTATATGGAGACAGAAAGTTTGGCAATATTATTTCGGCAGTAAGGCGGGAAAGGAAATCAACTCAGTGATTTAGCCAAGGAGAATTCCCAGCAGAATATTGAAAGTGACAGCTGACTTCATCTTACTCTCTAGGATCAAAGTACAAGAAAGACGAACTAAATAATGAACTGTTTAAATATAAAGAGACTAGGAGCTTCTGAGTTCAAAAATAAAAACTATTTCTCATTCTCAGTCACTCAATATGACAATCAATTCTTAAAGTATGAAATGGTTTCAGAGCAAAGATCAAATCCAAGATGGGACTATAAAACACTCTAATATATCAGAAATCTCCAAGGCAATATCTTGTAGAAACTTTTATACTTATAAAAGTCCCTCTAAGAAGGTTCTATCACAGATTATCTTTATTTAATAATGAAATTTTAAGAATCCTAACACTATTACTATGCAGCAATTCTGCAGGAAGTCTAAGATATGGAAGAAAGGTATAGATGTGACTTTTTCTTTGAGACTCTTGAAAGAGGAATAACTGTATTTTGCATGTGTGGGGATGGGGGAATGTAAATTGTGTAGTGCAAGAGCAGAACATGTATTTTCCAAAGGCAGACCCAACATTTTCCATCCCATATGTTCTTTTTACAATTTGATATTGAAACTACTTCCATCAAATGATGGGCTTCATTCTACCAATCCTTGAGCTTGGGTAGGACATAATTATTACTTAACAGAATATGACCCTATGTAATATCTGATGCCAGGTCATAAAGATGCTATGCACTTCTGACTTGCTTCTTAAGATGTTTATTCTTGGAATTCAGATGCTGTTCTGTGAGGAAGTCTAAGCACAACCCATGGAGAAAGGAATCAAGGCCCCAAGTGTGTAGTCTTAGCTGACTTCCTATTCAGCACACGCTTTCCAGCCGCATAAGGAAGTTATCTCGGTAGATATTCCAGTCCCTAGTTAAATCACACAGTCCCCAGTTGATGCCACATGAAGCATAAACAAGCCACCCCTTGCTATGCAAATTTGCAGACTCATGAGCAAAATAAAGATGTTTGTTGTCCTAAGCCTCTAAATTCTGAGGCAGTTATAGGCAGTGATGGATAATTTAAACAGAAATAAACATTCTAAATCCTTTGTGAAGCCAGGTGAAATACAAAAACTGAAAACAAGCACTACTTTTGATTAAAAGTATCCTCCTGGAATCAGCAACCTCTCTGCCCAGTTAGTCAGCATGTTTTTTAAAAAAGTAACTGGGAGATAGTGTTTGTTTGTTTGTTTATTTTAGGATATCTCTAAAAAATGTATCTTCAGTAATTATTGAGTCTAGTCATTCAGAAAATCTTTTCTAGACTTATTCTAGCAAGTAGAAAATCACTCATTTAAAGTAAAATATACTCAGCAGCCATTTTGACTTAACTTCATGAGAGACCTTGGGTCAGAACTGCCCAACAAAAAGGCTTCAGAATTCCTTACCCACAGAAATTGTAAAATAATGAATGTTTCCTTACCCACAGAAATTGTAAAATAATGAATGTTTATTGTTATTTTATGCTACTAACTTTCCCACAGAAACTTAGCAACTGTAAAATAATAAATATTTACTATATTTAAAAAATTTAAATTAAGTAAAATACAACCTGTTGTAGTTGTTTTATATCTTATTAATTTTTTTCAAAGTAAATGAAAAGACACTGGAGGAAATAAAATATCTTCTTCATTAAGAACTATAATGCTGAAAGTTTATTTTTTCATTCCAGATAATTTATATATTGCTCAGTCATATTAATTCAGTATCTCAATTGTTTTAAAAAGTTTATTATTTTGTGCATTAAGTACTATACCCTTACAATGCAGAAAATGTCAAAGTTGAACAGAACTTTAAAGAAAATGAAATTTTTAATTATTTAACTAACAAACAGTACGAGAGGCTCTGTGCTAGGTTAATAAAATAAACATAGTCCCTATCCTTATTAGACCTTTCTTACATTCTAATAGTCATAAATTAATAAAATAATCACCACCACCCCCAACATTATAAGTATAATAACAGCTTGGGGAAGATACATAGTGGCTCTTAAAGTGTTAAGGAAGACTTCCCAGAGCAAAAGAAACATCTTGAGGCATGCAAGGTGCAGCAGACATGAGCAGGCATTAGAGGTATGCAAAGTGCAGCAGAGACAGATGAAACATCTAAATAGAGCACTATCTGGAATAGTCTTGTGGCATCACATATTCTAGGATCTGAAAGGAACCCATTGTGGCTAGAGTGCAAAGAGCAAGCAGAGGATGGTGTGTGCAGGAAGGGGTCAGTCCAAAAGGCTCTGGTGCTGAAAGGTTATCATTTTCCAAAGCCAAATGATAAAATGATTGAAAGATGTAAAGATGATTAGATTTCAACTTTGTAAAGCTAATATTGGCTACCTTATAAAGAAATGATCGAAGGAAGCAAGAATGAATGCGCGAGAATAATAAGAATGATATTGCACTAGTTTTCATAACTAATAATTTTATAAGAGAAGCTGCTATGAAAAGTTGTGAGGATGAAGAGAATAATATTTGGAGAAAATTTAGCAAATGTAAGACCTTAGCGATAAACTGGATACAAGGGGTAAGTGCAAGGAGGTGTCAAGAGCGAACTCTGGTTTTCTGACTGTGACATTTGGATGATTTCAGAGATAGAGAACCATGAAGAAAGAACTAAGACTGCATCAGTATAGCTTCAGCAGCATGCAAGAAACCAACTGGCAAAAATACTGATATTGGATTTAACTGGGAGAGATATTTTCTTGGGCACTAATTTAATAGTTTATTCCCTCGTAATTAAATATGTTCATAAAATAATTAATTATATTTCACAGCTTTATAACTGCATAATTGCATGCACTTTGATAATTCAAACCTAGCTGAATAGTGTTCACTATTCTATTCCACACATTTAGTTACAATGCATATGCTGTTTCTCCAGTTAAACTGAAAACTTCTGTTCTCCTTGACAAACATGTATTTTTATAAATCTCAGCAACTATTATAGTATCTTATGATACTATATTGCACATACACGATGTTCTCCCTTTTGTCTGTTTCATCATTAAGGCCTTTCTTTTTATATGGTCCAGCCTACATTCTTTTCCTCTTCTATTATTCTTTATTTCTTTGCTGCAATTTATTTTCTTCAAAGGACTTTTAACTGCCTCAATTGTATTTATTTATTGTATTGCATTTACTTATTATTTGTCATCTCTACAGGATTATAAACTCCAGTCTCCCTCACAAATTGTAATCTCTACAAGAGTAGGAAGCTTCTCTTCTTTACAAGTATATTCTCAATCTTCATTAAATATTTGTTGAATAAATAAATGAATGAATACAGTACTTTCTAAATAATTACTTCACGAATGAATGATAATGTATATTATCAAATGTGTTCCTATATGTTAAATCTGCAAATGTCCACCAAGTGAAAATATTTCAAATATATCTAGAAAAAATTCTCACCTTCACCACTCACCACCAAATGACAATTCTTCGAGAACAGGATTTCAAGAAAAAGGTGAGCATCTGAACTGTCAAAGATGGCTTGGGTTACAAATGAAGGCAGGATAATTCTGCCATCTAATTTGAGGGACAATTCCTTTAAGATTATATATAAAAATAAGATATAACAGGACAAATTACCGTGGACAACAAGTAGTGATATTATTCATCTATAAAAAGTAGTTCTCAGTTTTTTCAGCTGGAAGTATGTTTCATTCTCTTCTGAATTGCAAGTGCATATACCTTTCTATGCACACTTTTTGGAAAAATTTCTAGTTTTCAAAATTATATTTATTTATGATTATGTTTTACTGCCCCTAAATTATTATACACTTTTTAAAAATAAGAATTTGAGGTATCTGAGTACCTGCTGTTTACCAACACAGTAATTTACTATTAATGAGTCAGTCAACAAATACTTGCCCAATTATAAATGGATGGGTGTGGAATTAAATTTTCTCAGCAAATAAAACATTGAATTACTGTTTATAAGATTAATTTTTTTTTTGTAGAAAGGGACTTTGCAAAGCATGACTCATCATACTGAGCTTTCTGAGTATTGTTTTAAAATCAGTCATTTCTCTGATGATTTTATCCTTTCTTGTACATTTATTTTCAAATTTGTTTGTTTTCATAGAAAATAACTACCAGAAGACTAAAAAATGTGAAAACAATTTATGGTTTTCTAAAATGTTTTGGTGTTTACACTAACATGCTCTATTATGCTTTGTAAAGGAGTTAACATCATTTAAATAAACAGCAAATCAACAGATTTTGCCCTTGATGATACATCTGTCCTCAAGCAACTCTGCTACCTCAGCTAATCTTCTGTGTATACAATTAAAAAAAATTATCCTTGATAATTATTTTTACATTTGAACACATGTAATTTTGATATGTTAACACTCATGCAAACTGTTGACAGTTTTGTCTGCCCAGTACTCTTGCTTCCTATAGCAACAGCATCTCCTTCTGTTTGGAAATTATTTTGCCCTGTCTGTTTCAACCCTACTTTTCTGACCTAATGTTTGCATCTGGATAGTGATAAGCCAATTTGAGCTTATCAATGCCTTTTCTTAGAATATTCCTAAATGAAGCTGGGACTAGTCTTTTTCTACCCATGGACCAAATTTCAACCACATGTAGATGCTAGGCTGAGTGACAAACCTGGAACACATAAGAAAATAGAAATAAGATACAAAGAAAAGGTACTGATGGCACTTAAGTTCCTGGCTTCTACTTTCCTAAGACCAACTATTTGTTATTGTACTGGTTTGGTAAAGTGAAGCATAAATTATTTTAATTACTTGAGTTACTTTAAATTGTATTTTTGTATTATTACAATCAAAGTAGAGTTAAATGAAGTCTTAGAAGATATCTGCTTTGGATACTTTGGCTTTAGCTATAGCAAATATAATCATAGCTATGAACAAACCATTTTATTAATATGCCTATTGAGAATGCATTTCTCCAACAAAGGATGACGAGCCACTATAAATGATTGCAAAGTGAGAATTTGAACATTTTTCTCTTTTATATCTATTTGGCATAAAAAATTATAAAAACCAAAAGAAGATAAATTTTCATGTGGAACATTAAAATTAGTAGTTACATAACAAAAACCAAAATTTTGTAGTATTTTTCTAAAAATATTAACTAGGCAAATTTCAATTACAGTACCTAAAAAATAGTACAAATTTATAAAAGTGTTAGCTTGTACTTGTGTATCATATACATGTATTTCTCCCTTGGTTTAAATGTCATGGCGTTTAGATGACTTCCTCCTGTGGTATTTTGAGTGCAAAGGATAGCAAAGGTCATGACCATATGTAGTCAATAAACAGTTCTGTTCTATCCTCTCCTAGAGCAAAAAGATTCAGGCCTGTTATTAATTCAGGTGGCCTGGCTAAAATCCATCTTCAGTAATTACATTTCTGTCTACAAAAAATTGATAACGTAGTTTCTGTGAGAGAACATACTCGTTGTTGTCATCAGTTTAAAAAAAGAACAGAGATGCAAAATCAACAAACATTCTATTATGCTCTAAGAACAAAAGTTTCATTTTGCTCCAATATGAATGCTTTTGAAGACTAAAATAACTAAGCAGATAACATTTACTATATGTCATCAGCTAGTGAACTTTAAGTAACAAGGAATCTCTCAGACCTTTAAACTTCCTGTAATTTATACAAAAGTATCATAGAAAGTTCAATCATATCTCTCTGTTTTATATATTTTCTGTTTCCAATCACTGCTCAAATTTCACTTTCTCTTCAAAGGCTTTAGTGCTTCACCTTCCACCTACTAAGCTGAATTAGGCACCTTTTCTCACCACTTTGTAACACCTCCTGATAGCACTATTGTGCATCCCTGCTCCTATTGGACTTTTACTTCTTTGAGATAGAAGCCTCTATATTATCCTTCTTTGAATTCTCCAATTTAGCATTATGCCTTACTAATGGTATATACAAGTATGCAACAAATGTTTATTGCATATATGAATATAAAATCAACATTTTCTGCACATTTAAATGGGAACCAAAATTATACCCCCAAAGAAAAAATTTAGTACTATATAATATATGTAAAGTGATTAACACTTTGCAGCCAGGGGGAAAAAATAAAATGGAATATTTGGAGAATAATGGTGTTCAGTATGCTAAAAAGACACCATAATCCACTTCGTTGAGTGATGATTCTGGGATGTAAGTTGCACTTGGAATACCACTTCAAGTTGCTATGCATAATTTCTTACATCCATGGAGGTGGCTTTAACTTAGGAGAGGATCACTTTCTTAGGAAAAGAAATGATCACTGTATCAAGGCCTGGTCAGGTAGACTTGGGTAATAGGTAGGAGCTCTTGTCCCCTGAGAATCAGAAAATCAGATGGCATATGGGGAGAAAACAGAAAGAAGTCAAGCAAGAACACAACCATAGTGTCCCAGCCAACATCAGGAATGGGGATTCTTTAGAGATTACAAAGTATTAGATATACCATCTCACTGTATGCTTATGCAGTGATTCACCTAACCAGTCTCCTATTAACTCTTAGACTACCTCCACTAGTTTTTCTACAGCTGCAATGAGAAATTTATGTACATTTTATTTCAAATGTGTATATGTTTGCTATAAATTTCTGGAGGAGAATTGCTGGGTTAAAGTGTCAGTGAATTTGTAAGTGTATTTTTTTAATTTGTATTTTGATAGTTATTTTCAGATTATCTTTTACATGGTTTGTACCTCCTTAAATTCTCATCAGCAGTATATTGATTTTTTTTTTTTTATATTTGCCAGTTTGACAGATGAGAAACATTTTGGGTATAGTTTTATTTGAATTTATCTTATTGATAGTGATGTTTGCATCTTTCACATATTTAAGAGCTAATTTCATTTTCTATGTATTGTCTATTTATATCCATTGCCTATTTTTCCATTGTCTGTTTAATCTTTCTCATATTTACTTATAAACGCTCCCCCTATATAAGGGAAATAAACCTTTCATTGTTAGCTATAAATATTTGTTCATAATTTACTGGTTTTTTTTCCAATTCTACTGACTTTTTCCTATCACTTGGAAAAGCCTTATCAAATCAATGATAATAAAAATTTGCTTGGGTTCAAATTTTAGTTCTTCCTATTACTAGTTGCATGACCTTGAAAAATATTAATTACTCTGGGCCTATTCTTTTTTTTTGTGAAATGGAATAACAATACTACCTAATTCTTTGGAATGTTGTGAAAACTAAATAAATAGTTTTAGTGCTTTTAGAATAATGTTTATCTTATACAGACAAGAAAACAATAACAAGAGTAATAATAATAAATAGTTTTGTTGTTGTTGAATAAAATGAGTGCTGAACCAATTACCTTTTATTTCTACTGAACCAAATTTTCCCCCTACATTGGTAAATAAAAACACTAATGAGATAGTCTTTCTACTTGGAAAATTGACCTCATTACTATTCTGTTTAAAATCCTTTTAGAACATGAACAAAGTCAAATTTAAAATGAAGTTTTGGAAGTTGACATAAGAAGTAAATGTTACCCAACAATTTATTCTATTATAAACAAGCTTGCCTAGAACCAAACTACTGATGTACACTAAAACTCGGGATTTTGCTGAACATGTCTATTTGTATGTGTAGGTGTTGTGTTGATTTCAGAACAGTTAGATTTGTTTATGGTTGCCTTAGAAATGACATGCAGATGCATTTTTCATCAAACACACCTAACAACTTTTGTGGATGTCTCTATGTTCAATTTATCCATGGTTACCCTAGGGATTGCTCACAATATGAATGTCTTTACCATTTCTTCAAGCCCACGTTGTAAACTAGTATCTTGGTGATTTTGTTTCCTTGCCAACAGGTGCTTCCCATGGTTACATTGTTCTACTCTTAGAATAGATTACAAATCAAATGTCTAGCTAAATAAATGTAAAAATTCAGAACCCCTGTGTCGTTAAATTGTTTGTGGGGAAAGAGTTTGTTCTAAATTAAGTTCTACTATTTGTTGAAGATTTTAACATTTCACATGTGTTGCATATCAAAACTTCAGTATTTATTTTTTGTTTTTAAATGTGTTAATTAAACTGTTCACAATATCACAAAATCATATAAATTCATCACAATCAGTATGCCTGTGTAAATCATCATCACTATTATCATCATTTTCTAATACACTCCATCTCACAAAGATTAAATTTTAGTCAAAGTAAATATGTTAAATTAATCTTTGGTTAAATTATAATAGATTAATTTCACTTGAACATTTGTTTGATAAACAACTCCTATACTGATATTCTATAAAGAGAGAAAATGTTAAATTGTAATACAAGGGAGGCCATATTGTGGGAAATTAAAGTAACAGAATTCTAGACTCTGGAACTTTAAAAGATTTTAAAAAATAAATTGATCTATCTTTCATTTGAATGATAATTTGACTAGGATCACACAACGAGGTGGAAATAGAAGTTGCTCTAAAATTCAAAGACACTAAGCTGATATTCACTCAGCAAACATTTATTTAACACCTATTATAGGTCTTACAAACCTTGGTTCGTGGGTTATAAGGATACATAAGACAACATTTGTCCTCAAGAAATGCACAATATTGTAAAGCATTTGTAGAGTTTCTGGTTTCTTTCCTCCTTTTCGTGTTGATCCAGATACTTCATTTTCTAATTATCTAAATAAAGGATAGAACTTGGATAAAGATAAATTAACAAAAGCATAAAAACTCATTGGAAGAATCTGAATGAATTAATGAATATAGTTGAGAAAGAAATAGTCTAGAAAAGAGAATAGATACATTTGCTAAAACAAACTTTGACATAAGAAGGTATATACATTTTTTTTTTTTTGCAGTTACAGGGAAGGAAGAAAAGATATGAGGTGTCTGGTAAAGTTTGAGGTGACTAAGAAGAAACATGTGTCCTTAATTTGAAATGAGGCTAATATTCCTAAAAAATAAAAAAAAAAGAAAAAAGAAAAAGAGAAAAATAAAAAATGTCAATTATTTCAACTAGAATTGAACTAGAAAAAGAAACTTTAATAAGCATCAATTCAATAATCATTTATTGAACACCTACTGTGTGCACTTAAATTGGTGTAGAAAGAATCAGACAGGTTAGATTCCATTTTACACATGTATACTGTCTAACCTTCTCTGTGTCAGGCACTCTGCTAAGTGTTAGCAATATGAAGTTTAACAAGCTTAGCTCCACTTCTGTTCCAGGAATGTTATCAGAAGTGACAGGCAAGAAAACAGGCAATAGGTAACTTTTAGTGCAATTAAGATTGAGAACAATAATTTAATGTTTGTGACCACTTCATCCTGTTTCATTTCTTCAAAGCATCTGGCATTATATTTATCTAAAGCAGAATATATTTATTCATTTGTGTATTTATTTTCTATTCTTGCTCCATGGAATATATGATCTATGAGCAAAAGGCCTTGTCTCTTTCTTCATTTCTATATCCTTATTGCCTAGGACTGTGAATGGCACATAGTAGATACCAAATATCTACTATGATGAATGAATGAATGAGAAAGTAAACAGTAGATATTAATCAATTTTTGATAAATATGTAATAGATTAATAAATAAATATTTTTCTTGTCACTCAACTAACTCATACTACTTCCTCTGAAGGCCTCCTTAGATCCTGCTATTTTAAATTAATCTCTTTCTCTGCTACTATACTATGTCTATTTTTTTCTTCAAGATGAGATTTTATTAATACTATTCTTTAAAAATACCTATCATAATGTGTTTCACAAAATAGATAGTCAACTTACAATTTTGAATTTAATTTCATACTTGACTTTCTGGTATCTCCCCAAATGAATTTAGAAGTCAGAGTTAAATGTTAGTATGGGTCTAACATGTACAGATGAGTGGTAAAGACAACATAGGTCTAAAAATATTCTTATGTTTTATCTGACTAGATTAAAGTAACTGTACCAGAGAAGTCTAATATTCTATATAACATATTTTAAGAGAAAAAAGAGGCTTTATGTCATTGTATAATGTAATATTATTAAATTAATGAACAGAATTAATGATACCTCTTTAAGAGCTGTGTTGCTTCATTTCAGAGAAAATACAAAACTAAAAAACCTTGGGTGACAGAGCTATGGAGTGTGCTGAACTTGTAAAAAACAGAATAACTATGAGAAAGTCATTCAATCTTCATCTAAGTCTCCTGAGTGGTTTGTCTCACGGAATTTTTAGAAGAATAATATAAATTAATTAATGCATGCATGTGAAAATGCTTGTAACATCCAAGATGCTGTTTTTGAAGGTTAATGAAACATGAGATGAATAATAAAGATGTGTTTAATATCTTCAAAAATATACTTATGACTGTTTTAGATGTAGCTTTACTTTAAGAATATTTATAGGCTTAAAATATTAATATCTAAAAGCAATATGTTTTACATATGGTGCCAGACAAGTGATAGATATTATCTAATTTAATTCTCTCAATTCTGTGCTGTAGGTAATACTGTTATTATTATAATTGTGAAACATTTTTTATAGAAAATAAAAATGGGATTTAGAAAAGGTTAGTGACTTAGCCAAAGACATTCAGCTCGGATTTGATTCTGGATCTGCCTAACACATCTGTGCTGCTACAGGCAAAGCACAAAGAAATGTTTAGTAGTAAAATTTTAAAACAGAGTTCACTATTTGATGGTACTGCTTGAATAGGAACACTTTAAACTGATATGTGCTTTACAAAGATACTTTAAGTAACAATGATAAACTTGAAGTAATCACAAATATCAACATTATAAATCTCTCTAAAAATACAAATTAAACTCAATAACCGGGAATAATTTGTTTATTCATTGTGAGTCATTTTAGGTATTCTATTTTATTAGATAAATTTATACAATTATGTTCTTTCCTGTCCTGTACTCAGATTAGCATGGCAGAAACCAACAAAGTCAGACAGTTCTGACTCATGAATGGTCCCCTGGTTTGCTCGCAGTCCTTCATACAGGCTGTGCCCTTACAGAGGGCCTGGTGAGGTTAGGAGTCATCGCCATGGTGGGGTCTTCCAGGCACAATGGCCTGTGATGATGATTCAGTTAAAAGCCGCTCAATTATTGTTCATCCACCGACGACTCTGTTAGGTCACATAATAATTAATGCTGCTTTACATTTATGAATGCAAAAGTAATTTTCATAAAGCTGAATATTCCCTTTTTTGTAAATTACTTTTAATTGGGGTAACTACAAGGATAATGTTAATGCCTTGATTACAGCTCTGTGATTCATAAAAACAGATTTTTCTGAGAAAGGGTAGCACACTTCTATTTTATTATATATTTTCAATGACAAAATTTGTTATTTAAAGAACCAATGACTATATTTATTTAAATATATGTGAAATAAATGAAATTTTAAACCACAGATTAATTTGCATTAGTTATATTAATTTATATAATTTATAACAGCTGTAATCTAATCTTGCAGATATCCCAAGGTTTGTTTTGAGTTAGCAAAGTCTAAATATTCTAAGAGCAACTTTCCCCAGACAACAACTGCTCTAGTATCCCAGTCCATTTTGTTAACAAGAACCTGAAGGACAGCTCTGCTTTTTCCTTATGAGCCACATGGCTCTACTTAAACTGGTATCAAATAATCAGAAATAATATATTCTATATTCAGTATAACCACACAAGAGTATACCTAGCATTTCTTTAATATAGGCATCTCCTTTCTCTCCCCACACCTCAACTCTAGTCCCATTGAAATCTGCCAGTGGCCATCTCAAGGTCATGTGGAAAAAGCCTGTTTAAAAGGAAACCCTTCAGTGGAAAGCAGAATCCATATATGGAGAAGGAGATTAAATAAATTCTTTCTTTCTGCCCCACCCCCAAATGTGAGTTTTGTTTCTATCATTGTTGAAGGGAAGAATTCTTATGAGTACATGTTCCCAATATTCTTTATCAGCTATAAATTTCTCTTTGAATTCTTTGACTATCATTCTCAGAGTAAAACAGAAGAGAAAACAATTGTAGAGTTGAATGAATGATCATGCTGCTCTGTGAATAAGCTCACTCCAAACTGTTTCTACTCCTAGGTTTTCCTGTTAGCTAATCTGGTTTAAGGAATAGACTGATGAACGAAAGATGTGTTATAGAGGTGCCAATATACTGTTCCTTTCAGCCTGGGTGCCACTCATGGGAACCTGGAACTCTCAGAGGTGCCCCTGTTCTTTATCCAAGTGTGCCATATTAATATAATTTTCTGTGTGAGGTATATGAAAAAGAGTTGTGCACATAGAGCTAGGCCTTATGTTATTCCTAACTCACTTAGAGGGCTGAACAAATTATATAAATTAAACACAGGTTTTTAGAGATTTTGATTCACTATATCTGAGGTTGGATAATCTGTATTTTAAAAGAGCTCTCCAGATGACTCTGATTATCTTTCAAGTTTAAGAAACATTAAACTAAATAACCCTTGCAATTTGTAAAATTAAATTATTCTAAGCCTGTTCAATTCTGTTATGGGGTTATATCACATGGGAACATTATGTTTTAGAAACAGTTCATTAGAATCTGACAGATTATTAAGTGTTTCAATGATTCTTTCTTAATTAATACCCACAGCAGAGCACTCCTGCTAGCCATGCTGAAATGTGACTATTAAAGATGGCATTGTACCTGGTGGGGAGACATGCATGCATTACAAAAAACATACATCAGTGAGTAGCTTACTCATTTGGTCTCACGTAATACCTTTTCTTCAATGAGGCATATTAGCAAGTAGTATATTGGAAGCAAGCAAAAAAAAAAAAAAGTTACTGGCAAATTTTACTCAGAAAACTTAAGAAAAAGCATTCCAAGCAGGTTTCCTTGGTTTGTTTTTTGTCAAAGCATGAAATTAGTTTATCATATTTTACTGACAAATGAGTCCTTTTTAGAGTTTTGACCTTTACTAAAAGGAAAAAATAACTCTGAAATATATTAATTTCTTATCCTATGTGAAAAACTTGACCAATTTCTGAGATCAAGAAAAATGTGTCAGTGTTGAAGAAATGAGTTCAGACTGATACGTGGAATCTATGATGGCAAGTGACCTGAATGAAAGATAGCCATCTTGGCAAGAGAAGTACTGTGATGCAAGATAAGCATCACAGCTCTCAGAGATGTCTTCTTTTTTGGAATAACTTCCTTTGGACAAAATGGTGCTGAGTAGTCCTAATTAAACACTGGCAAACATGGTTATCCAAGGTAGCATAGTATTGGAATGAGGTTACAAATAATATTAAGGTGCTATCTTTTATCAAAACTTCAAGTTATCAGATTCAAGTGAACGAAATTCAGTTAGACTAAGTACAGGTCAAAATATAACACTGATAAGAAATACTTAATTCCCCAAGCAAATACTTCAGTGATGTCAGCGTGCCTGTGTTAGCACTCCATAGAAAGAAGTTAATAATTCTTGGTGTTTTCAAAGCCTATGCTAATTGTTCATTGGAATCACAGAGTTTAACAAAATGTTATTAATTGCTTGATGTTTGATGCAACACTAACAGAATACAACTTATTTTATTGTTCATATTCTGGGTGTTAAATTTAAGAAAATATATTATTAGTGTTCAGAAAAGCCTAACATTTCATGACTGCAGCCATAGTCAAGATATTTACCATTTAGTGATGTTTGATTTTACTGGGTTAGTAGAAATAATGATACAACTCAAATAAATAACCTTGAAGGGCATGCTTTCTATTATAACAGCAAATAAAACTATATAAAAATAATTTTTAAAAGACTGTTGTCAGAAAGCAGAAGTACACAGATAAGAAATTCTCAACATCAGAATATATTAAACTTTGGTATCAAGAAAGGAAGTAATGATTCAAACAAAGTAGCCTTGAGGTACAGCGTATAATGCTAAAGATGAAATATTTCACTATGTAACCAATACTTTTAAGTTTTAAAATATACAAAATAGAAAAATTGAAATATATTTTCAATTTTTACTCTCGTAGGTACTATACAACAAACTTAGAATTCAGATAACATTTAACCTCTTAACAGGTTTTCATCACCTAACCATCACCTTAATGAGAAGATTAATTTAATATCACCAATGATGGATTAGGTTGACATCTTGTGCTTCTTGAATTAATGCACTGAGAAAGATGCAATATCTCTTTGGTAGTGTTTCTGATGAAAATGTCTACTTTGATTCTCATAATGAGGAAAATTCAGATCAATCCAAACAGTGAAACAAGTGACCGAGAGTCTTTAGAAATATCAGTGTCATAAAAGACTTTTTTTAAAAAAAGTAGAACCCTACTAGAAACAAGAGGACTAAGGAGGAATGATAATAAGCAATTTTGATCTTTGATTTTGTTCCTAAATCAGAAGGAAAAATAAATGGCTGTAAGATACATTACTGAAATATAAGTGGTTATACAAATAAAGACTATATATTAGGTAATAGTATTGTATCAACTTAAATTTTTTGAGCATGATAATTGTATTATAGTGAAGTATGAGAATTTGGGGGAACAAAGAGAAGGAAATGCACAATAAAGTACTTAGGGGTGAATTTTCATGATGTCTGAATTTTCATGATGTCTGACACTTTTTCTGTGACAGAGAAAATAAATAATAAATGTATGCTTTTGAATATATATGTGTATGGTTACATATGTTGTATATGTATGCATTTACATTATGTGTATATGTATATGTCTCATACATATGTTGTATGTGTATGTGTGTATATACATAGAGAGAGAGATGGAGAAGGAGGAAGAGAGAGAGAGGAAAGGAATGAAGGAATGAAGGCAAGAAGGAAGGAAGAAATGAAGGAAGGAAAGAAAGACAGAAGAAAGAAAAAGAGAGAGGGAGGGAAGGGGGAAAGGAAGGAAGGTAATGTGGCAAAATATTAAGAATTGATGACCCAAAGGGAAAGGGATATGTATGTTTACTATATACCTCTTGCAACTTTGCTGTAAGATTGAAATTAAAAAAAATAATAATTGGGAGCAACATAAATTATTTTCTGGTTTACCTAATTCATTCATTCAACAACAAACCTTTATAACAGACTTGATAGTGAGAACACAACCTGAGCTGTAAGAAGGGCAGGGGAATGAAAAGAGTAGTGTAACAGTTGGGCTGGGAGCCCAGGTGCAAGTTACAGATGAGTACTGACCAGCTGAAAGGTTATAGTCAATTATTTCATCAGATTACTCTTCTCTAAAATAATAGAGTTGGATCAAAATGAGTTCAAAAGTTATAAATAATTCAGATTCAGTGATTCTCAGAGGCAGACTGATAAGAAAGAAACAATCCAATAAAGGACTTGAAAGTCATCAGCAAGTCATGTATGATACTGGAAAATGATATAAACCAGGCAAAGGGCAGGTTTGGTGCTTAATCAGCCAGAAAACTATGACAGCTCTATTCTCCATATGACTCCTCAAAGAAAAGCAAACTCTGGACTTGGAGCATCACCGACCCCATTAAATTATTGCTACTAGCATTTGGTAGAGTACCTGGTGCTGATGGAATTTCTACAAAAATCTAAGGCCAGATTACTTAATAATTGATGTGTTCAACCATCACATATGGAAGGAAGAACACATTTTATTGAATTGAAAAAAATACACATCAGTTGTATATTTGCACAAACAAAAAATGAACTGTGTTACTGTGAATGGCATTGAGACTTTTTTAAAAATTCCATTGTGAAAAAGATTTTTTAACATAGAACAAATTATGCTTAACAGATCACAATATAAATCACTGGCAAGGATTCTTAATTGAAAAGTATAGTGATTTCTTTGTTGTGTTTTGTTTCTTTCTGTTTAAATTCATTTTGGGGAAATTTTAAAAGACTGATTGTTTTAAGACATTCTGAAATGCTGTGTTTACCATAAAGAAATATGGATGTAAGATCTAAAAAGGGGGAAATACTGATTTACTTAAAACCATCAAAAAGGTAATTCGAATACTGTCATTTCCATATAAAAGAAACCTCAATGCACATATCAAGTCCAAGCTTCCTTCTTGGGACTTGAAGCTCTGCCAGTGTAGTCTTATGTTTTGTACGATATATAAAGCATATACAATATATTTTTGATGCTCTGATTCTATTTTACTATTAGCATTTCCTGAACAAATACTGTCCCCTCTCATATTTGTGACTTTAGAGAATGCTTTTATTTTCATCTTTACCTCCTGTTGAATGAGGTTGAAATCTCCATGAAACTTTCCCCTAGGAGGCAGTATAGTGTAGTGTTTAAGAGGAGCTTCTAAAGTCAGAAAAATCTGAATATTTGAGTATTCCAGTTTTAAGAGTTTGTTACTGAATTCCAGAGGCCCAAAGTTCTTCATTAATTTTATTTGGTATAACAATAATACTTATAGCATAAAATGATTAATAAGATTAAATGAGATAATGTGCATACATTGTTTATCACACACCCTGACACAGAACCAAAAATTTTCTCTTCCCTTCTATTTCTCCATATTTCTTCTTCTACCACTACTCTTACCACTATTTGTAATTCCATAATATTTTATTTGACCTCTACTTATCACACTCTGCCTATCTTACAATAAGCTATGTATTCTGTCTCCATCATTAGACTGTAAATTTCTTAAGGACAGGAAAAGTATATTGCCCACCTTTATCTACCAAATAAAAAACAGTGGGTTATACAACACAGGTGCTTAATAAATATTGATTTAAATGGCTTGAATCATTGGATTTCTTAATATAAACTCTTTATCTTCTCTTGATATTAATGCTGAATATAAAATCTTATCTATTAATGCTGAACATTCTAAAGACAATATTCAAGTTACAACAAATTGAGATAAAAGCAAATTAATTTTGAGATTTTAAAATTTCTATATACCCTTGATAATATATGCCTTAGTTCAGGTTACAGCAAATTACAACTCTGTTGGCTCTGTGTCTCATGGCTGGATTTATCTTATGTCTGAAGAGCTACCTTTAAATTTCTTTTGAGACAGCTATTTTTTTATCCACTTATTATATAGTCTGTCAAAATATTTTAAAATTACTTGTTAAGAATCCCTGCCTGACTAGAATTTACTGACTCCTATGAGTCATCTTAAAGATTCTGATCAATTGAATAAATCTTATGAAGCATCCGTGTGATTTGCACTGTAAAAATAAAACTCCAGTGTTCCAGAACTGACTCAGTTAAAAATGGCAATCAACAGAGAAGCCTACACAGTCACCTCAGAGTTCAGCTTAGTCATCAAAAGATGTTTGCTCAGAGAAGATACAGTTTAAATTTATTTTCCAACAGAATCACTCCTAAAATTTGCAGTTATCAGAAATATAAACTTATTTTTTTTTACTCAACTTATTTTTTTATCCACGATATAATTTACATAACTTCAATTTTACATATTTGACCTCTTCCCATCTACCTCTCCCCTTCCTGCCTCCTCCTTCCCCTCTGTTAATCACTAGTCTATTATCCATGTCTATGAGTCTCTGCTTGTTTGTCCTGTTCATGAGGTTTTCAATTTTTTCTGTCTGGCTTATTTTGCTTAGCATGATTATCTCAAAGTCCATCCATGTTGTTGCAAATGGGAATATTTCATCTCTTCTTATGGCTGAGTAATACAGAAATAGAAATTGTAAAATAGTCAATATGATAGGAGCTATCTCTTTGTCTTTATGAACTTTTTTCTGACAAGAACTTTGTGAAATATACAGCTCAATCTCACCACATTTCAATTATAGAGTATCTCTCTCTCCTACCCTACCTCTATGGTCACTCTATAATCTGCAAGGATTATCCATTTACTTTATTTTCACTAAACACAGCATTCTTTTTAATACCTCTCTACTTTTTCTTGAGCTGATCTCCCCCATCTGAAAAATTGTTTTCTTTATTCCAGGCCTCTCTTTTCACTGAAGTATGTTCTTTGAGACCTAGCTGTGGTCCACATGGTCACTTGTACCTCAAGTATCACTCAATGTTGATGTTTAGTTGTTCATATAAATATATTCTGTTCTTCAGTATAGTATGCTCAAATAAGTACTATCTTTTCTTCCTAGCTTCTAGCTGAGGACTATGAGCAGAGTCAGTGTGAAATACATTTCTAGTGCAAGTGCTTAAAGAGAGAGCAGAGTGTGTGACTATGGGGCTGGAAGAATGATCTGTGGATTCTGGTCTAGCTTAGACTAGAATTACAGATTTGGATAACAATCTTTTAGAAATAAAATGATGTAAAAAACTGAGTATACATTTGTTGAGTTTACACTCTCCATGTCTATGTTTCTGATGATGATTTTTTTTTTTCCTCAAAGGTGGGAGTATGAGATGACAAGGCACAATACATAACTATCATCAAAGACATGAGTTCATAGCTTTTTGACCTAGGCTGAATCTACAATGGTCCTCCCACATTATGAGAAATCTACAGCAGGGGTCCTGTTGTTTCAGCTCCAGTGGAAATCTCAGTAACCTTGTTATTGCATGGTCCTAGTCTCTAACATGGTCCTAATCTCTAACTCCGTACAGCTTTATTTATGAAGGAAATACTCATAAATGCTGTAAGAAAAGAATATCTACACTTAAAAAAACAGGGGACATATGTTAAAGAGCAAAGATAATATCTGGTGAATAGGTTTTACATTTATTAGATGAAATTTCTTTGAGAGTTTAGAAATTTTTTTAAAAACTAATTTTTTGTGTGTCATGGTTAAATATTTCACAATCTGACTAAAATGGAAACACATTAAAGTTTATTTGTACAACTGTTTTATTCTGGTAATACTTTATAAGTTATGTCTTTTGAATTTGTTAAAATTCTATTTCAGTTGCCACAATTTATTTAATAGTTTTCTACAAATGAAATCTCGAACATCTCTAATAAAGGGGAATACAAAACCCTTTAGTATTTTGCATTATAATTTCACTTTTTCATAATTAATTATGAGATATTTGCTTTGTAGCTAGAACTCATTTTACTAGTCAAATAAAATAATTAAGGTTTGTAAATATTAATGAACGAGGCCAATAAACATAACCATAAAATTTTATTTTAATTTAACATATTTATATTGTTTTATTTATTTATTTAGTTTACATTAGTGTTAGAATAAAATACTACCAATAGTAGGCAACTCTCAAGAGATTATACTTTTGAAAGAAAGAAACTGTAATGGATGTACTCCACATTTATAGAGCTTTTCTTCTGAGCACAGTCCACAGCATACACAGTGCAGTTTGGCTGGATCTTAAAAAGAGGCTCATGTTTTTTTGGCTCAAGCTGTCAGAGAACAGATTTTAGAACTTCTTGTAAAATCTGAAAATAAAGAAAGCATATCTGAGAAAGAAGGAAGAACCAAAGAGTGGGAAATTTCAACATCTGCATATTAACATCCATGTAAGCTTTGACTGAATTGAAAGTGTGTTTGTAAGGATGAAGGAAACTTTCAGGAAAAGAGTAAAAAACAATATTTAAATAGCTGAAAAGGTAGAATAAAGATTAGACTTTGGAGTTTGAATCCTGCATTATTAAAGTGCCTTGATAAATAACTATGGCTTTCTATTTAAGTCTCAGAATGACTATATTGTAGAAATAAATATGTCAGGACCAAAGGATTTATTAACAACTAAAAAAAACAAAAAAAAAAAAACAAAAAAACAAAAGATCTATCCTCCACAAGTTCAAGGCAATCAGGCAATAGTTTGTCTGTATTGGCTATAACCAATATCAACACTCTTTATAAGAAGATAACAAAATTCAAATTTTCTAAAACATATCATTCAGCATATCAAGTATGTAATAAAATAATTAAATTAGTGAGGATAAAGGAATAAGGCACAAATTACCAGTATCAAGAATGCAAAGGGGAGTATCATGGATGATTTTAAAGGTATTAAAAGTATTCTAAGGGAAAATTGTGAGCAACTATATAAAAGTAAATTTAACTTAGAAAAAAATAGATAACATTTTTTCAAGAACTTTATATATATAACCTCCTTGCTCTGTCAGGTAAAAGACTCATGACATCACAGAGGAAACAAGCCAACCTAGTTTCCAGATCTTGATTTCTCCAATAAAAGGAATTAGGATTCTTTAGAAAAATATTTGATGATAAGATTGGAACAGGAAATAGACAAGATGGACCTGGAACTTCTTATAGTTCCAGAAAGTTAGAAAGTGCTTTTAGAAAAAAATTAAAAACCTACAATGATGAGGAAATGTCAAAGGAACACAGGGACCAACTGAGAAAGCTCTCAAAGACTAAAGAAAGCTAAAAGAATTTGAGCAATAAATATAAAATTAATATTCATGATTCTCTGCTGATATAAATAAATAAATGATTAAATAAATGAATGGGTGAATGAATAAATGAAGGAGTGGGAGACAAGACACAAATCACTCATGTAGAAAAATTCTGAATAATTTATATAGACACTCCACTCTCAAGGAGGTGAAATTAACTCCCCACTCCTTAAATGTGGGCTATGCATAGTGATGTTCTTCCAAAAAGTACTGTATCAAAAGAGGTAAGAAAAGATTGATTTCACAGTAGAGAAACCTGACACACACTACCTCAGCTAAGTGGTCAAGGTCAATTATCTATAGTTTTAAGTCATGTTGATAGTATGTACCCTTAATATGATGAAAATCAACCTTGAGGTGATGAAAATAGCACTTTACCTCTCTAAAATTCCTCCCCAAATCATATACACCAGTCTATTATGACCAAACATTAGAAAAATCTCAGTGAGGGACATTTTACAAAATACCTTATCAGTACTCTTCAAAACTGTCAAAGCCATTCGAAAAAGGAAAGTCTGAGAAACTACAACAGCTCAAAGGAACGTAAGGAGACATGACAACTAAATGTAATGCGGTATCTTGGATGAGACCTTAAAATAGAAAAAAGAAAGTAAGTAATAACAATAATAATATATCTATAGTGGTTCATTAACTGCAACAAAAATACCATACTTATTAGATATTAATAAGGAAAACCAGGTGTGAGGGGTGTGGGGACTCTACTATCTACTCAGTTTTTCTGTAAATCTAAATCTCTTCTAAAAATAATTTTTAAAAATTGAACATGTAAAGGTATAGATATATGAAATTTTACGTAGTTCTATATGACTATAGTGTGCAGAGTTTTAAAGGAATGAGAGGAAATGTAGTTAGAAGAGTAACCATGGTGTTATTTCATACCTTGTTTGTTCTCTATGCCATATTAAGGAATCTGGACTTGATTTTTCTATGGGAATTAATTAGGCAATGACCTCACAGAAACAGAAATACTAAGTTTGTAGTATTTCTCCTCAAAATGACCTTCACAAGAAACATGCACCATGATGCTTTCTACTTGTAAAAGTATTTAGCAAGGTTGAAAGGGTATGAAGGCTGATGAATTAGGTCCACGCTATGAAGATAAAGGCATCAGGATCCACCCAGCATGCAACACATAGTTTTTGACACCGTTGTTGTTTTATTGTGTTGCATATTGTTTGATGATTTTTGTTGTCAACTATGTTCCAAGCAAACTGCTAAGCTTTTAAGATAAAGCAGTGAACTTAGAGGTCATACTCTAAATGTTACTACTTTTCAGTGAAAGATAAAAGATAAAAGAATTGAACTTACAACTTCTCTCTAATGATTATTATAACTAGCATTTAGTTGCATATCTATTTTGTGCTATATATATATATATATATTGTGTGTATATATATATATATATGTATATATATATACATATATATATATATACACACACCTACACACACACACACACACACACACACACACTTATTTTAACAGTCTCGTGAAGATTATTTCTATATTTTAGACAATGACACTCAGGCTCATAAAAGTTCGAATTTGAAATGTCGGGTAGGAGGATGCTGAAAAGAGATTCAAGAAATCAGTAAAGGAAATTTCCCTGAACGCACGCCCTGATGTGTTGCTGACCTTCACTGGGTAGATAAATGGTGTCCCTATACAGTAGCACATTCTGCACAGACACGGAACCAAAGACTGGCTGTGAATTTTCCCTATACTTTATCTTTATACATTAAAGGTGTGGAGACATTTTTATTTTTAAAATTTTCACTTGGGAGAGCTCTTTATTTTAATATTTCCTTTTTAAATAATGTCTCTTTGAATTGAGATTGAGGATCCAGTTTCAGCTCCAGTAATCAAAATGATGACTGACCCTACCTTATAAGTAACGTAGGTCATTTTAACTTGAGGATCCTTAGTTTTACTTGTAATCATGTTAACTTTATCCATACATGTTTGGGGGCAGAGGCTCTGTATCACGTAAGCGAGACAAACCAGCCAGGTGGACCCATTGTGGGAGAACTGGTTAAAGCACAGGACTTTTGCTGCCCCTGGTGGTCACACCACCACAAGAATCCTTCTGAGAACTAACAGAACTTTGGGGATTGTTTACATACCTTTTTAAGGGATGTACAATATTAATATACAATATTTCACTGTCTCCCACGTGAAATCTTCAATAACTTGTACATTATTCCTAATCGACAATGTGCGACTGAGTTCTTAGAGGAGCTTAAAAGGTACTGAGTTCTTATGAAAGTGACTAGCATTAACATAAAAAGCAGATATGGAGGCCGAAGATACTGGGCTGCTGGAATTCCTGATTAAAACTGAAAGCACTCATGCTGAGATTTATCCTGAGCAGAAATTGAAATATCAGGCAATAATTCACAGAGCTGGTGCTTCTGATATAAACTATTCTGTAATATAAGTCAGCTGGCTTTCATAGTTTCCCAGAATAATATTTTCTCCATGCACACCAAAAAGAGACATTTATAGTAATATTTCAAGATTTCACACTTTATTTTCAAATCTGGATCTTGTGAAGCACTTATATCTTAATTTCCTGCAATATTTTTCTTGACACTTGAAAGTACTCAAGACATATTATTTTCTGAATATGAAATCAACTTTAGGAATAAATTAAACACATGTATAATTTGAGTCACACTAAATTTTTATCATACTTCAGAAGTATTCTATATATGTTCTAGAATGTTACACTTCTAGGTGAAATTTATTTAATAGCTTTGTAGCATCTTCTATTGTGATTTATGGGATTTTTTTCTTTAATTTTTTGAGTTAAATTGTATACTGTTAGCTTTTTAATAGTGAATTACTCTTAAATTATTGGAATGAACACTACTTAAAATATTATTATTTCACTACACTGCTATTTGGTAGTATTTTGTTTTACAAGTTGCCCCTTTTTTTCACATCAGGTTGGCATATAGTTTCATTTTTATACATTTGCCAGATATAAACTTCTAGTATTAAAATTATGCTGACTTCATAAAGTAAATAGAGAGTGTATAAGTCAGTAGAGATGAACTTATTCTGCAGAAACAAACAGAATATTTTGGTGGATCATAATAACAAATCTACAAATCTACAAATAAAGACCCAAAATTTTACTATATTTTGAAGTGCATGTGTGTGTGTGCACACTCACCTGTATGTGATGTAAGCATCTAAATTTGTTCTGTGAGCTTTCTGTTGCATGGCCTGTGGGAGATATGCATCTGGGCAAAAAAATAAGTTATTGCATGAAGTTTTCTGTAAAAAAAAAAAAAGTCAATTTTACTTCTTCTATACTTGATATCTTAATGCCATGGATTTTTTTTTCCCCATTGGCAAAGGTAATGTGGTTATTTGCTTGAAAATGAGCTCTTGACAACATCTAAAGACATCTGATGCCAGACTGGTGGGGTGCAGTTCGGACATCACCGCCTATTTACTATGTGTCTTTAGCAAGTCTTAATAAGACTGGGACTTAACTATATCACTTAAAAGAATAGTTAAAATGAGAATAGTAAAAATATTCCACTTTATGTTTTAGGTCTCACAAACCAAGAACATATCTGTTATATAAAATCTTTAAGACTATAGCACATAGAAGATAATATATTTGCTGAAAATTTAATGCTTCTCTCTATTTTCTAATTTTTAATCAGAGAAATTCTTCAATATGTTAAACTTACAACTTGGGTTTACACAGAAGGTAACCAGAAAAAAATCTATTTAGCTATAGATTGCTCATAAACTTATTGATTCAAAAACTAGATATTTGGAGTCTGTTTACTAGGATTTAACTAGGATAGGTGTCCCCATGAGTTTTACAACATTAAAAACATTTTATTTAATATCCATTTTATAATGATCCTTATAATGCATTACTCTTTGCATTCTGTGGTAAGAAAAATGAATGTCTCTTCATATAAAAAGCACAATATAATTAACTGAGTTTCATTTTTATTTTGCTTTTAGGAAATTTCAAACCAAATCAGTACTTTCAAGAACTAACCCATTCAGATTACAAAGTAACATATACAACTTTGCTTCTAATAATCAAACTTATTTTGATTACAATTTTAATTTTCTCATTTCATGTTTTAATCATATATATCACAGTTACTATAGTAAGAATAATATTAGTAAAATAAATTGATAACAGAATTCAGCAAAAAGGTGTAGTGATATCAAAATGAACATACAAGAATGACAGACAACTGATAAAATTGCTGATATTCAATGTTTTCGCTTTTCCTTACCTATATGTTCTTAGAGTTTTTATTTTAACAAAATTATGTTATTGTTTTGTAAACAATAGTGTGATGATAAATGAATAACAACCAGTTTTTGGAAAAAGGAGAGCGAAGAGCTTTGCTTTGTAGCATTTGCTTATTTCAAGCCATCAGCATAAAGTTATTAAACGTAATGTTAGGAAGAAATGCTTAATAGTTTACTAGCTTATAGTATTTCCACCAAACAGAGGCAGTAGATATAAATAATCTCAAGAGCACTGATCACATTAAAATGTAGTAAAATAATTTGAAAATGATAAATTTTTAGAACTTATTGCCTTTGTTTCAATACAATTTATTTGTTAGTTTATATAATTTAATATTTAATCATGGGTGTTTTTAATTGGCTCTCGAAATTCCTGAAAACTTAACAATCTGCACTCCTGGGCAGATATGAGCCAGCACTAGCATGCAGTAGCCCATATATAACATAAGTGTTTTAAATACCTCCTAAATAACTATGTTAACACTTTTGCAAATGTTAACCCAAATTTCAAAAACTGCCTTTTAGTTCACTTACAGAATGACAACTTCAGTTGTGAGTTAGAATGAAACTAAATGACTTATCATTCTCAAGGTCTAAACCCCCAATTTTTCTCTACTCTTCAGGTGATTTAGAGAAAGTAAATTAGCCATGGATAATTACAGCTTGGCATGTTGTTCAAGTTCTAAACAGTCTGCAGTAATGAAATCCCTGGCCTGTGCAAACACAAATAACAATAAAAGAAAATCAAACTCTAATGGACGATAAATATAATTTTAAACTCCTGTAGCCTTCTTTCAGGGAAACTGTCAATTCAAAGAAAAGAAAAGGGCAGGATAATTTTAAGTAAAAGGGGCGACACATCATTGTCAGTGTCTAAGCTTGAAGAGGGAGCAGGAAGAAGGCGTTCACTATTGGCAAAGTTCTGCCACTTTTACAATTTTCCTTCAGGTTGTCTCCATACAGTTCAAATACTCAAAAAAAAAAAAAAAAAAAAAAAAAAAAAAAAAAAAAAAAAAAAAAAAAAAAAAAAAAAAAAAAAAAAAAAAAAAAAAAAAAAAAAAGGGAGAAGACTACTGGAGATAGGTACCTGGCAGGAAAGTTGGTGGAATCACATAAAGGAAAAAAAGCTTCCTATTCCTTTGACGCTCTAGCAGATGAATAGCTTTTTAGTGAAAAATGTTATCACGTGAAACTTTCAAAACCAGGCTTACAGTGTTAGAAAATATGCTGCAGAGAACATTTCAAATTTAGTAAGGGAAATACTAAATGACCTAATAGGCCCTTTCCTCCTCTAAATTCAATGGTGCTATAATTAATATATTTTGGCTCGATTAAAGCAGAAGGTCACATAAGGTTTTTAAATCCTGTAATTTATTTTAGGTTTACATGTCTGCTTGTAAACTTTAAATATTTTTAATGCTAAATTTTAGCACTGCAAGATGTCTCCTATTTACTACAAAATTTGAAGCACTCTTAGTTTATTATTACTTTTATTGACACTTAAAATGAGAATCCAACTATAAGATTTATAGTTTCTAATGACAGTACTTTAAAGATTATTGCTAAAAAAAATCGTATAAAAATATCTAACTTTTGCTTGATTGTTTTATTTTAAAAATAAATTGTTTTTTATAAGATGTTACACATAAATGTCAGGTCCACAAAAGCAAAGTAAAATGTAGAAATGAGGCAAAAATAAGATCATTCTAAAATGTACTTTTCTCTTAATTATAAGGCTTAATATATGGCTATATAAAAAATATGGTGTTATATTTTCTCCTAAATTGACCCGAATAATAGTTTCAATCATACACTTTATTTAGAATAGATAGTATTAGGAGGATATTTCTAATCTTGGGAAGAAGGAAGTAAGGAGAGAGGGAAAGAAAGAAAAGAGAAAGAAAGGAAGGAAGGAAGGATGGAAGGAAGAAAAGCAGTCCCAAATGGTCATTGTTATTTCTTTTTTTAACGTCTACACCACCTGGTCTTCCTAGAAGGTCTCCCATCCAAGTACTAACCAGGCCCAACTCTGCTTAGCTTCAGAGATCAGACAGGATCAGTCTTGTTCAGAATGATATGGCTGTAGATGATTTTGTGTTTTTTATTCCCTCATAATGGACAGATGATGTCTGCTTGTGTGGGTTTAAAAATAAATGACTAGAAAATCACAACTTCCAGGTCCTCAGTTTCTTCATTTATAAAAAATCTCTAGGGTCTTTTCCAAGTGTAAATTATGATTACCTTACTTATAGAAATGAACCAAATAATGCATCAAAAATACCATCAATTTGAATTACTATTAAATAAAGTGCTTAAAGTAACTTCAAAATACTCCCTTCTTCCAATTTTGTTTTGGTAACATCATCAAAGATATGCTCTTCTGAAGCATTACTTTAATATCCCACAATTACATCCATAAGCTAAAGGGTAAGGGGTACCTAAGTGACCTTTCTGGTTTTGCTTTTTATAACTCAGGATTTGGGTATTTTTTTCCTACCAATTCAGGTTCCACCTTGGCTTCCTCTCTCTCCAGACTGCCCCAGACCTGGCATTGAGTGTGGCTGCTCAGCTTTCATCATCTGTCCTGGCCAGCGGAATGTTCTCTCTGATGCTCCTCCCTTGGCTGGCTGTGGCTCCCTACTTTCATTTTCACCAGGGGCACAGCCATTCACCAGTTTCCACTGGAAGCACTTTTCCAGACATTCCTTTAGGATAAGTGCCATTTTCATAACTGGCCACTGAATTCGTCACTATTTTTTATGCTTCACTATCCTTAAATTCATCTTTTTCAGCTTCACAGTCACTGTAAAGAGGTTTCATTTTCATTGCTTTGCTTTTTTCCTTATACAAAGCAATCACTTATATTTTATTTTATGTAAGAAAACATGTACTTTTTTTCTCAGTGTAACGTCCTCTCTATTTTATTTTTCTTGTTTTCTTTCTCTTCGTATTTCTTATTGTGATTCTTCATAGAAACATGTCTTGATTAGACAAAAGTCTTCACTAAGGACTTTAAATTAAAAAATAAATGTATTTAGTTCTGACCATAATGATAGGATCTTCTTTTTTTTTTCTAATTGAAACCCTTAATTAAAAAAAAAGTATAGCTCTAAGGTTGTGAAATATCTTCAGGTAGTACACCCTTATCATATTCTCTGATAGAAATCTGAGTTTAGTGTTGTACTTTGATAAACTCATCTTTTTCCACATTTTAATTCCCACTCAGAATAAAAAACTAGGTAGATAATAAGGTTTAAGTTACCCCCTTAGCCCCATCTCATTTGAATTGTCTGTAACTCCATATCTCTGATTTGGAAGCATACCCATTTTTTTAAAATAAATTATTTACTGAATAATCCTTCAGAAAACCAGAGGAGTTAATTTTCACAAACAAAGTGTTGTGAAAAAGATTAGAAGATAATGAGATTTGCTTTGATCTGGATGTCTCGCGTGTTCTTGATGCAATAAATTTTGTCTGGCTCTAGCTGACTTCTCTTACTGTTTCTCCTGGAAACAACAACAACAACAACAATAACAACAACAACAACAAAAACAGGTTAAGAGTGAGGACTCTCTAATAAGGTATTCATAAGAACAGAGAGTTTTTGTTAAATATTTAATTTCCTTGATGATACTCTGATAGAAGTTTTCAATGACAAAACATATTTTAAAGTCAGCCATTTTAGGTATGTAAAAATAGATGTCCAATTGTGAAGAAGTAGCATATCTTAAACCTCACAGAGGAAAGCAATTGTATGTTCAAATCAGTTTCATAGAATCAAGTCTTTTAGTTTCGCTGTTATCTATTCCTGTGGAGAATAGTGCCATTGGAAAGTCTGAATGTTTTCTGAATGTAAAAAATTTCTTCTTGTGCTGTTTTCATAAAGTTGGTTGGAGTAGTACTTTATTTATGGATATTGGATTATGTTCTGACTAAAGTCTGTTCCTTTCATTTACTCTGCCCTACTAAAGTAAATTTCATACTTAAAACTCAGTCTATTTCAATAATGTAATTGTTTGGGGATGTCTTTCTTCAAAAAGGTAATGTCTCAAACAACCTCTATGAAGGATTTAAATAGTCCTATGAAAATGAGGTCAAATTTGCTAAAAATTCCAGTTAGCTGCTATTTTTTTTTTAAAGCTGTTACCTTATGAAGTTCTTTCTTGGCATTAGTAGAAGACCATGACTCATATAATGAGTAGATGTTTGTGTGTCATAGGGATATAAAGGGGTCATGCTCAGTTGGATTAGCTACTTGGGAAGAAAGGGAGCTGTCCTCTTGTGAAGAAAGTAAAATAAAATTGATATGTTTTTTAAGAGTCAACTCTCCCTATGTAAAATTTGGCTATATGTGTGGCCTTCTTGTGAGAGAGAACATCTTTATACACATAATTTTTACACAGAAGTTTGGGTAACTCACCATATTTTATATCTGTGTATGTGTAAACTGCTGCCATCATTGGTAAGTGGTAGATAATGGTGGTAAAGATGGTAGTCAAAGCAAGACTGAAAATGAATAATAAGCATCAGTCTATGGTAGGTTTTCTATCTTAGAGCTCAGGCAAGTTGGGTTTTCCAGACATGGCAGTGAGTCTAGAATCTGCATCTAGACTGAGAATTTTTGCAGAAAACTACAGCTAAAAACAAAAGGTATTGATGCATCAGAGATTGGAAGACCTAAACTTGAGGCAACTGTGACTAAATTAATTTAGCAGTATTACTCAAAATATGGGCAGATTCTGAAAATAAAGAGCTAACAGTTTTATATGGTTTATAGCACAAAACGCTGGGAACTTATCATACTTGGAAAATAATGTCTATGTCATCACACCAAAAAATGTTAAATTTTGTGCAGGTGAAGAGTGAGACTATAATTAGTTTTGTATGTATTTGTATGAAGCCAGCACATTCCTCATTTTCATATTTGAGAACTTTATGAGATAACTAATATTAATATTATCTTCTAACACTATCATACTAATATTTTACTATCAGTTACATATCATACTATTATTTTCCACATTTACTAATGAGGACAGCAAGGCCAAAGATGATAAAGGGACTTGTCCAAGATCTTACAGCCAAACCGTGGCAATATCTTTACTGAAATCAAGATTTTTTTTGGTTCCAGGGCTCTTGTTTTTTCCACCTTCCACATTGCCTTCAAAAATGCTGAGGGAGCATCAAATGTCTGTTTTTAATTTCATTAAAGTAAAAATCATAAAGTGTATGCTTTCTTTACTTGGAAATAGCTGAAGTAATTTTGTTTTTCCTCCCTCATTTGCCCCGAAGACAGTTTACACATGGTCAGACCACACAAGCAAAGTTTCAAGAAAAACAGGCATTTTTAAAGAAAGATCTAAGTAACTGAAAACAGGGATAAGAATGGAAACTATTTTTAAAAGTGACTATATCACTTACCCTTTGGTAAGCTAGAATACACATACCCATATCCATTGCAATTAGCAGTGTTCAAGCTTAACAGAAGTGATTGTAAAGCAATACTGAAATTCAAAAGCAACTTGGCACACATATGTATGTGATAATATGTAAGTTCTACCTAAATCTTTTGATTTTATTATTCCCTTGTAAAATGTTGGCCCCATAATCAAACTTATAAAATAATGAAAAATGCCGTTCATTTGGTTATGTGGTTTTGAGAACTGTGCTGTTTTTCAAAAAACAGTTTCAAATGACTTTTGATTGAAAGTGCATGTTCTAAATCAAATATATACTACATAAGATATGTAGTATCTTATGTAGGAAGATATGGGCTGCAAAATGAAAAGAAATGTTATTATAAAGCATATTATACAAAGCATATACATTTTCAGATACTTTCACATACTTTTACTCTCTCTGGTTAAATAAGCAAAACACTTTTGTTGAGTCATTTCTGGGCCACAGATATTTATTGGGAACTGATTATGTGCCAGGCACTATTTGTAGGCATTGTGGATCTAATTATGAATGATGTAGATGAGGTCTTTGCATACCAAAAGTTCACATAGTAGACGAGAAAAGATTTTGTAAACCAAAGCTCACTAAACAAATATTAAGCTCAGTTGAAGCTCTTTAGACTGACTTCCTGATTTACCCACATTCCTAATTTTCTCTGTAAACTTGTAATGGTAGATGCCTGTGGTGCCGATACTCTTGGTATTAGCATGTTCCACAATGTACTCTCACACACACCTCTGCTTTTGAGAGCTAAGGTACTTATCAAGAATTAGTTGTATTTCTCAAACTATTTCTTCTAGTCACATGTCTATAAATGTTTGTTAACACATATACTAATATATAAGTAAATATTTTAATAAAATTTTATACAAACTAATAAAAGTGCAAAAGGAGTGTTGCTTTTGTTAGAAACTAACAAATACTTTGTAATGATTCTTTCCAATTTAGTCAAACTAAGTGTGAGCAAAACAACTACAAAAGATGGGTAGAAAGCAAAGATAGATTTATCAAAATTCTCCCAAGTTTCTCTACTCTTTATTTTACAAAACACAAAGCTATCAAGTTGAGAGTGATGCAGTATGAATTTTTTTCTTTGTTTCATTTTTATTGTGGTAAAATACACAATACACAAAATTTACATTTTAAGCATTTTTAAATGTACAATTCAGTAACATTAAGTACACTTAAACTGTTGTGCAACCTTCACCAATATTAAGTTCCAGAACTTTTTCAACACACTAAATAAATATTTTATACCCTTTAAGAAGTCACTCCCCATGCTCCTCTTCCCCCAGCAACCACTAATCTGTTTTTTTATTACTATAGATTTGCCTATTCTGTATATTTCATATAAATAGAATCAAACAATATGTGAGTTTTTTTTATGTGTGACTGTTTTTACTTAGAATAATGTTTTCAAGAAAGACTCTTCTGTGTATAGCATGTATCACTACTTCATTCTTTTTTATAGTTGAATAGTATTCTCCTGTATAGGCATATCACATTTTATTTATGAATTCATATGTTGATGGACATGTGAGATATTTCCACATTTTCAGCTATTTTAAATAGTGCTGTTATGAACATTTGTGCACAAATTATTTGCTTGAGTATCTGTTTTCAATCTTTTGTTAGATCTTGAGGAGAGAAATTACTAGGTCATAGAGTAATTATATCTTTAACATATTGAGAAACTACTGCTTGTGTTTCACTGTCATACTTAAGAAACCATTGTCAATCCAAGGTCATGCATTTTTGTTCTTTGGTTTCAGAGTAATACTGATCCTATGGAATTTCTTGAGAAGCATTCTCTTCTTTCTTACTTTTTGGAAGAGTTTGAGAATGATTGGTATTAATTCTTGTTTAAATGTTTGGTATAATTCACCAGTGAAATATTTTGATCCTGGACTTTTATTTGTTGGGAAAACTTTTTTTAAAAATATGGATTCAATCTCTTGTTATAGTATTTTCAGATTTTCTATTTCTTCTTGAGTCAGTGTGGTAGTTCGTGTGTTTCTAAAAATTTGTCCATTTCATCTAGGTTACTAAATTGTTGGCGGGCAATTATTCTTGGTATTGTCTTATAATCCTTTTTTAAAAAAATTTCTGTAAGGTTTGTAGCAATGTCTCATTTTATTTTTGAGTAGTTATTAATGTCTTCATTCTTTCTGTCTTAGTCAGTCTAGCTAAAGGTTTGTCAATTTTGTTGATATTTCAGGGAGTTAAATTTTGGTTTTCTTGATCTTTTTTACTGTTTTTCTATTCTTTACTTCATTAATCTCTTCTCTATCTTTATTATTTACTTATTTTTGCTAGTTTGGGGTTTAATTTGATTCTCTTTTTCTGGTTCCTTAATGTGTAAAGTTAGTTTATTGATTTTAGATATTTTTTATGTATATAGGCATTATAGCTATACAGTTTCCTATGAGCACTGCTTTCTCAGCATTCCTTAACTTTTGGTATGTTGTGCTTTGCTTTCACTCCTCTCAAATTATTTTTTTACTTACTTTATGATTTTTTCTTTGATTATTGGTTGTGTAAGAGTGTGTTTTGTTTTATTTCCCCACATATGTGATTTTTTCAGTTTTCATTCTGTTATTAATTTCTAGTTTAATTCCATGTGGTCAAAGAAGAGACATTGTTTAATTACAATTAAAAAAAAAGTATTGAATTTTGTTTTTGGCCTAGCATCTGTCCTTGAAAATGTTTCATGTGCACTAGAGAAGAATGTATATTTTGTTGTTAGGCAGAAGATTCTATATATGTTTTAAGACCTCTATTTCCTCATTCATCTACCTAGTTGTTGTACCTGTTTTTGAGATTGAGGTACTGACATTTCAAAATTATAAAACTGTCTATCCGTTTATGTCAATTTTGCTCATATATTTTGAAGCTCTTTATTGAGTGAATCTATATTCATAATTATATTTTATTGATGAATTTCCCTTATAAAAACACATAACATCCCTTTTCATCCTTTGCAACTATTTTTATCTTAAAATCTATTTTGTTTAATATTAATATAAATACTCCAGCTTTCTTTTGGTTTCTATTTGCATAGAATGTATTTTGTAATCGTTTTACTTTCAACATCTTTGTCTTTGGATCTAAAGCGAATCATTATAGACAACATATAGATAGATTTTTCCCCCCATTTTCCATTCTTCCAATCTATATCTTTTAATTAGAGAGTTTACTTCATTTATATTTAAAGTAATTAATGATAAAGAAGAGTTTACTTTTGTTATTTTGTTATGTTTCCTATATGTTATGTGTTTTTTGTTCCCCAATTCCTCAATTATGGCTTTCTTTTGTGTTTATTTGATTTTTTTGTAGTGTATAACTCTGATTTCCCTATTTTTTATATTTTTTATCATTTTCTTAGTGGTTACATCAGGGATTATAATTAATAACTTAAACTTGTAACAATCTAGTTTGAAGCAAACTAACAGCTTCAATAGTAGAAAAAAAATTCTGCTCCTATACATCTACATCTTTCTGCATTTATATTATTATTGGCACAGATTGTATCTTTATCTATTGTGCATCCATTAGTATAATAATAAAGTATAACAATTTAGAATTATTCTTTTATGCATTTACTTTTTAAATGACAGGAAATTAAAAAGAGTTGCAAATCAAAATGTCGTAATACTTATTTTGAAATCTACCTATATGTTTAATTTATCAGTAGTCTTTATTTCTTTGCATGGCTTTGAGTTATGCCTAGTGTCTTTTTACTTCAGCTTAAAGACTAGTAAGCTTAATTACTAGTAAGGCTCCACTACTAGTAATTAACTCAGTTTTTGTTTATCTAAAAATGTCTCAATTTCTTCAATCTTGAAAAAACATTCTGCTGGATATAAAATTCTTAGTTGACAGTTTTTTTCTTTAAATATGTGATATCACTATCTTATGTTCTCCATGGCCTGTTCTAAGAATTTGTCTATTAATCTTATTGAGGATCATTTGTATATTACAAGTTGTTTCTCTCTTGTGGCTTTCAGAATTCTCTCGTTATCTGTGCAGATATCTTGGGTTTGTTCTATTGAAGGTCATTGATCTCCATGCATGTGTTTTTCATTAAAAGTGGGAGGTTTTTGACCATTTCTTCTTTAAATATTCTCTATGACACTTTCTCGCTTCTCCTGGTATTCTCATCATTTGTGTATGTCTGTATGTTCAATGACGTCACACAAGTCTCAGAGACTATTCATTTTCATTCTTTCATTGTTCTTCAAGCTGGATAATTTTATTCAATCTATCACCGATTTTGCTGATTCTTTCTTTTTGCTGCTCATATCTTCTGTTGAACCCCTCAAATGAGTTTTTCTCCAATTATTGTACTTCTCTACTCCATAATTTATATTTGATTCCTTTCTATAATTTCTTTTTTTGATTTTCTTCATTTGCTGAGCTATTGTTTTCCTTAGTTATTTGCATATTTATTCCATTAACCTTTTGACTATATTTAAGAGGTTTGATTTAAAGTTTTAGTAAATCTAATGTCTGTGCTTCCTCAGAAAAGTTTTTGCTTATTTCTTAATTTTTTTCCTATGTATGGGCTATACCTTTAAATTTTTTGCATACTTCATAATTTTTTGTTGTTGAAAGTGGGCATTTTGAATATTGTGATGTGCAAAAAAAGCAAGTAAAAGAAAAAAATAATAAATCACTTTCTAAGTCTTTTCAGATTGGTTCTGTGTTGAAGTAGTCTTTCCACACTTCTCTAGGCTATTTACAATATTGCTTTATTTTTTACTACCTGCTTGCATTGAGCCTAAAGAGCTAGATTTGAAAGCTCATGGAATTCTCAAGTCTTTTCTGAGTATTTGTCCCATCTTGAGTGTGCATGTAGCTTTGTAGTCTTCTGTATAAGTGATAATTTTCCAAAGTCCATAATTTCCCCATAAACCTCGCTCCCCAGATTTTCCTCCCAGGCTTTTAAAATGTCTTTTATTAATCTCAACCCTAGGCAGCAGTAGCTTGTTCATTTGGCTTTCATTGTTTTTGAGGATTTTGTGACTGCTCAGTCCTGCTATGAGTTCTGAGTTAGGCAAAACAAAGAGAAACTCCAAGCAACAGTCCTTCAAGGAAACCCCAGTTTGGTAAAAACAGATAAATGCAATTCCTTGGGAACAAGATACACTCTGTTCTCTCTGGTACCAGATAGTTATAGTAGGAATACAGAAGGTCATCTTCAAGATCACTGTTTCACCAGGGAAGGTGTCAATCTATATTAGCTAAAATGCCACTAAAATCTCTTATTTTGTTTCAGTGACCTCTCTCCTGACTAAACATTATCTTAGTTACTTTAAACCTTTGACTATCTTCCTGCAATCCAATGGTGTTCCTGGGGAGGGATGGACTCCAGATTGTCCGTACTCCAACACTTTCATTATCTCACTTCTGCAAGTGTTTTTTTATACAGGAAAGATACTCTCTAAATGTCAGAGTAGACCCTTACTCAATGAAAAAAGCCTTGCGTTAAGATCAAACTATAGATTTAAATTTTACATTTAAAAAGTGTATAGAATTGCTACATTTTTTTTTTTTATTTCTCCCGGGATCTAATTTTTTCTTTCAAATTTCCTAAATGTCAGTCTTTATTGCCTGAGGCAAAATATTGTTTTTTACTCTATTATCAGTTAATCCTCACAAGCATTATATGAGATTGGCAGAAGAGAGAATTATGAATACTTTAAAAATGAAGAATAATAGAATCTAAATCCTTTAGTGATATGCCCAAGAATATATTTCAGAAAGTAGTCAAATGTAAAACAAATAAATACTATCATTTTTGGAATCTATTACATCTCAGGCATTTTTTATACATTAATTTATATAATTCTCATAATAGTTTGAAAGTTAAGTTGTAGGCTCAAGGGTCAGAATGGAGGGTTGCAGGGAAAGAATTTAAATCCAGGCTTGCCCGACCCTAACGTTCAAGTTTTATCCATGTACCATGGTGCTGCTCAATGGGAGGGATATAGGAATTGGGAAGAGACAAAAACGGGGAATCCCAGGTAAAGATTTGGTGTTTGTGAGCTATGTAAATTTTAATGTGTCACTTTGTTCTTAGGTCTTCTTCAATTAATTAATATAAGGAGTTCATGCTATGTGAGTTCTTAAGAACTTTTAAATGAGCTAACGTTGATTCCTATGGTCTTTTTTCCTAATAAAAATGCAGCATCACAAAAGCCACTGTTTGCCCTAATTTACTAAGGATGCACATATGTCTATTATGACCAAGAAATTACATTCCAAGTGATATGTATATGTGTCCTACAAAAGACATGCCCAGGAATGTCTATATCTGCTTTTTTATTTTCATAATATCTACATGCAAAAGACACAAATGTACATTTTTACAATATACTGTGTGATTTCATTTATATGAAGTTCAAGAATAGGCAAAATTAATCTGTTGTGAAAGAAATCAGAATAGTGTTTATCTTTAGTGCTATTGCAGTTGGATATCCACTGAAAATGAACCTTAAAAATACCCATGTGGTGTTGGAGATGTTATATACCTTGATCTTGTTGGTAGTTATTTAGGTGCATACATATATAAAAACTCACCAAACAGTATTCTTAAGATCTGAGCATCTTACTCTAGGTATGCTATATCTCAATCTAAAATTTAAAAAAATAATAATAAATGTTTTCTTTCTTAAGTTATGACAGGAAAAAAATCTAATGTAATTTTAAATCTCTTCTTATAATCTGAGCAATTTATTCAAAAATAAAGTATTTTTACATATTATTTTTGTATGGGTATTTATTACTAATTCATAAAAGACATGGACTATTGAAAAAATACAATTTGTCACTTTTTGAACCAGTAATTAATTTATTTCTACCTCTTTTGCTATAATATAGTAATTCAACTTATAACCACAATGTTATGCTAGTTTACATAAAAATAATTCTACTTCATACCACATATGTAAAAAACAAGCTTGATTAAAATAACATGTAATTAAATTAATAACTAAATGTTATTAACATTTTTAGGTTGAGAAGACCAATCAATATTTCATGAAAATACTAATTAATAGGATTTTCTTTTCTTGTCTGTGAATGGGTTCCAAATCTATTATTAAAAAGACATGATATGAAAAGAAACTCAATTATTTGGTCAGTCTACAGTCCTGTGTAATGTATTCTGCATTAAGTTATTTTTTGCCAATATTGGAAGCTTCTGTGTCAATAAGTCAGGCAGTATTTGGCATAAACGCTATAATAAGAACCCAAGACATCATGTTAAAAGCAGGGGAATATAAAGCTCACTAATGTTCTGGATGATTTTACCAAGTATTTGCTACAGAAAGAGTGGAAAATGAAATATCTTCTTTCTGCCTCACTTCTGTTTTCTTATGGCAGCACATTACCATGAATGAGTAACAGATATTACAGTAAAATGATGTTCTGTCATCTAATAAGACTAGGGAAACTTGTGTTTAATAAATATAAAAGACTTACTAGTGTCTTTAATTAGTTAATGTACACCATAAATCTCTAAGAGATTCATGATGTTTTCTAAGTTTACTTGACTATGAAAACTTATTATAAAATAAAATTTTTAGAAAAATATAGAAAATATTTTAAAGGCTCATTCTGAGTTTATATGGAAAATGGTTCTTTACTATCTGCTTTTGGCTTATTTCTTAAAGTTTGTTTCTATCACACATCAGTGTTGTACACTAACTAATAAAACAAAAGATATAAACTAAATTTAAAATTTAAAGATAATTGTACTTTTTAAGCAGTTTTAATGATGGAAATTCTCCCCACCCCCAAAAAAATTATAATTGAATTTCTAAAATGTATAAGAATAAAGTGTACTTAACTTTTTTGATGGGAAAATTAAATCCACCATTCTACCTACCACTCTCCCAATACACTACCATTCACCATTCTGAGATTCTTATGTGGAAACCTAGATTTTCAAGTACAAGGCTGAGGAAGCAATGACCTAATCCCACCTCTTCTATTTGAGTTTAAGGAACTGACATATTGAGAGTGACCTGTAACCTGAAGATTGCAAAGGAGGTTGATCATAGTATTAAAGAGCCCTACTTCTAACTTCATTTCTCATTTTGTCATATCTTCCTAATACATTGTTTTATGTAAAGTACGATCTTATATAAAACAAAATGCAAAACATATTATTCTTTGGAGAAGAATGAATTATTTGTCTCAATATGTAATTTTACATTCTCTTAAAGCAATCAAATAAAAATGGTTTTTCTTAAAGATGACATAATGGAAATCTGTGCATGACTGCTTTAATTCTGGTGATTTATACAAATTATTTTCTATTTCTTGAAGTTAGTGTATTAGAGGGAGGGTTTACATTTAAATACAAAATGAAGATAATCTTCTAGTCAATTAAATAGTTTTAATATTAATAATTAGAATACTCTAAAACAATATTAAAATATCTAAAATAATGGCTAAAATTTCTAGATGTTTTCTCTACTCAGAAAGGACTGAAAATAATTTTGGTTTAATCACTATAGCATTTAATAGGACTAAGATGGATAGATTTTTCTCCCCATTCTAAAGTGAGTTACGTTTCTACACTCTTTCTGAAGTCCTGGCCTGTGCCATTCTAGAATAATAGAACTGAATATATAGTACAATCAAGAAAAGCAAGGAAGACTCAATTAGCATAAGTACCTATCAAAATCATGCCATGAAGGCTAGTCAGTATTAACAAGGAAGGCATGCTTGCTTTGTAAATATTCCACTTTGATGTCTGAAGGATCTGAAATATCATCAGTTCCATACCTTCTTCACTCTCCTTATCAACTTCCAGATCCAAGTGGAAATTATTAACTGAAAATCAGGACTCCAGAGAAAGAAGAAGAGTTAAAAAGCCTGAAACTACTGTGGGCAGAGGACAAGGGAAAGAGATAAAAAAAGTATATATGAAATAATTGGCAACTAGGTGAGAAAAATGAGTAATTGGTCTCTATCACTACTCAAGACTGTCTTAATAGACTTATAATAGATTGAATAATTCATTACCTTTTCTGTCTATCATGTTTAGTTATTCTCCTTTCTCTTAGCTTTCACAATAACCACATCCAAGTGAAAGTCGTGCTTTCACTTCTAAGTGTGTTATGTAGAATTGAATGTTAGAGAACAAACATTTCTCAGTTGAAATATTAGGCAGTGAATGCATCTAAAACAGTTTAAACCATCTATTCCTAAGAAAATTAAAATTCTAACAGTATCTTGCCATATTTGGCAGGAAGTTTTTTACTTTGGCGAAAGTAGCGATTGCTGGCTCTAAGAACTATCTCATTATTGTGACATTATATTTGCTCTTTTCCTCTGACAATTTGACTTTTTATAACCTTGTTCTCTCAAGGAATTTCTCTTTTTATTTGAGTTGTGTGCTTTATTTCTCACCAGAAACAATCTCTTCATCACTTTGGATGTCATTTAGTTACCATCTCTCAGTATGTTAAAAACTAATGGTCTTGAGTTTTCCAAGACTCAACTTCATTGAAATCACTGTGTATAATATAAATATAAGTGTGTGATGTCTAAGGAAGAATGCTGTGGTCTGAATGTTTACGGCCCCCTAAACTTCATTTGTTAAAATCCTAATACCCAATGTAATGATATTAGGAAGTAGAGCCTTTGGGAGGCTTTTAGTTATGAGGACAGAATCTTCATAAATAGGATTTGTGCTCTTATAAAAGGGACCCCATAGAACTCCTCAGCCCCTTCTTCCATGTTACAATACAATGAGAAGGCTGCAACTCATCCAACCAAATGCCAGCACCTTGATCTTGGCCTTCCTGCCTCCAGAACTATGAGAAATGAATTTATGTTGTTTATAAGGTAAAATAAATAGATAAATAAATAAATAAATAAGGCAAATTATCTTTAAATGTATAAATACAATGGCATGATTATACTATACTATTTGGAACAACGAAACATATTTCCACTTAGTTAGCCAAATTCCAAAGCATATAAATGGAATTAATTTATATTGCTAAGGGAAGATGAGGGAATTAAAATCTTTCTGTGAGTAGCACAAGTGGCTAGCAGTTCAAGTATAGAAAAATAGTCAATATCTTAAAGAAACAAATATAAAACCTGGAAATAGAAAGATAAAATTCTGTAAGTTATGATATAATGCTAAAAATTTAAATCTATAACTGTAATAAACTATCAAAATTTTACAGCTGATAAAATTTTCTGTCATATTAAATGTCTCAATATAACAAAGTAGCAGGTATAAATCTTAACACTGTTCTGAACAAACAAGATAATTAATTGAATTGTGTTATTTTTCTGTAGTTGTTATGAAAAGCAATTTGTAAGAAAAACAAGATCCATTAAAAAGTCATGGGAAAAAGTTCTTCCAGAGTTCTAATTCCATTATAAATGTATACTTAGTGTATTTTAGAATTTACTGATGCAAGATAGTTTTATGAAATTTACCTCTAAGTTTGATTTGGGTTGAGATCTTTTTAAAGTATTAAAATATAGTCAGATGAAATGTGACATCATTTATTATAACATACCAAATACTGCACCTGAGGTTATTTGAAAAAAAACAATCCCTACTTACAGCTTTCTCAAATCTAAAAATGATTATTTTTCACACACAAAGACACACTCTTAGAAATACAAAAACAAAAACAAGAAAAAAAAAGCCTTCTTAGTCTAGAACCATTACTCTAGACTAGACTCTAGATGGACCTTTATCTGCATTCTACAGAATTAACTATTGTCTTCATATTAAGCCAAACTGAAGAGAAGACTTTTCATCCAGCTTTTACTCAAAAACATTTATTGAGTATAAATTAGGTACAAGATACTGAAGGAAATCCAAAGATAAATAAAGCAGCATTCTTGACTTAATAGTAAAAGAGCTGAGACATGAGAATAAAAATTCTAATAAAGAGTAGAAGATAACAATTAGAGGAGTGATGCAAATGCAGAGCTCTCTAAGTGGTAAAGGTTGTTTCTAGCTGGTGTTTCAAAGAAGATTGCAAGGAAGAAGTTGAGGTTTGAGAAAGACGTTAATGGAGATAGACATAGGGCATTTTAAGTGGAAAAAATGTCTTGAGCACAATAATATGGCCAGAAGACTTGAGAATGTTTGGAAAAGAACAAACAAAATCAAATAATGCTTAGGATTATTAACAGGAAAAAGATTAGAGCTAAATTGTGGAAGTCCCTATGAGGTAGCCTAGGGAGAATGAACTTTATTTATTTTTTTAGATAATAGGGAATTACTAAAGGTTGGAGAAGAGGTGTGCTTTAGGAAGATGACTCTAATATCACACAGCCTCCTATCTCCTACCATTCTCCTCTTAGGAACTTCAGCTACACTAGAGTCAAAACACTCTTCTAGCTTTACGGCTTTTGCTCTGGCCATTCCCTCAGCTTGGAACACTCTTCCCTCCTGTAGGCAGGTAGCTTATTCTTTTTCTTTCTTTTCTTTCTTTCTTTCTTTCTTTCTTTCTTTCTTTCTTTCTTTGGCTCCATCATTTTCTCAATGAGCTAATCTTGCTACTTTATTAAAATTGTAACACTCTTCTCTCTGGGATCCCAATCCTTGGACTCCCTACTGTCAATGTAAGAAACGTTCAAACTTGTAGATAATTTTTCTAAGAATTTATTTGAGCCAAAATGACAACATATGCCAGAGATCATTATTTCAAATGCTCCAGAGAATAACAGTTTTGCAATTTCTTTAATACATTTGAAAGTAAGGAGAGAACTTAAGTAAGGTTACATTGAGGTGGGGGAAAGCGACAAGGAGATCTGATTACAGGATAGTTAACAAGACTACATGCTCTCTTAAGGGTGGTTGAAGTTTATTTCAAAAGTGTGTTAACCTAGATATAGAGAAACAATGAATGGGGCTTACTTAAAACAAAGATAAACCTTTTACTAAAGAAGTTATATGCCTGGCACTTGACTAACCACTATTACCTGTCCAGTTAGGAATTTATGATCAGATCATCCTGGAGGTTACTTTCCATAGAACCCTTTTTACCTACCCACACTACTGTAAAAGGCCCCATACATCATAAGTACACAAAAATAAATTTGTTGTGATGCTGATAGACATCCCTATCCCTGTCACTCAGGATCCAGCACTAGTGCTGGTATACTATGACTCATACCCTAAACTTCTAGTCTTGTGACTAGCACTATTAAGGCTAGCAAGTATGTCTAAATGAGCTGAAAGTTTGTGGGTTGTGTCACTGAAAACTTTAATACTGGTGCTACCTCAGAGTTGGAGCAAGTCAAACAGAGCATGCAAGAGAAAAGACAAATTTATTAAATCGCCAAATCCTTTTTTAAAATAGTGTAAGTGTTGTTTTTTGCATAAAGGAGTATATCTTTCTTGTTAGTGGCAAGCCTACATTTTATTACTTTGTTTTCTAATCTGTGTCCCAGAGGTACTAGCTAATTAGTATGATTTTTCAAATGGCAGCTGAGAAGCAGTCTGAAATATTAAATAATTCATATTACTCTAAAATTGTATGTTATATATTTATATATGTATATATATGCACATAGATAATCTAAACAATACATCTAAAGTGTGATAATGATTATGAATAGGTATTGATTTAGGAATTTATAAAATACAAAATAAAGTTATAGAAAGTTATATGATGAAATAAAAATATCTTATATTTACGAACAATTTATCACATGTCTCCACTATCATGTTTGAATACAATGTCTAATATTCTTGTTTCATTTCAAATTTAAGTATGACTTCAAGAATTTCATTGACAAGTCTTGTTGCTCTTGTCTCAACAGAACTCCTCTAAACTGAAGCTCATTAAAAAAACTATCTAAAAACTTCAACAACTTAGTGATGGTTGCCTAATTATGCATTACTATGAATAGAACATAAATTACATAGAAATCTTGATTTTTACTAACTTCACTAGTAATTTTATTGAAATGAAGGCAATAAAAATAAATTTTATGGAATAAATGTATAATCAATTATTAAAAACATATATATTTTAAAAATTACTCATCCAAACTCAGTACCTCATAAACAAAATATCCAGAGATGTAATAAAAATTAAATTAGTAATTTTAAATGTTTTCATTAGTTTTAATCATGTAAAAATCATTGCTTAATACATTAAAAAATTTTTATTACAAAGATATTTTATCAAGGTAAGATAGAACATAATTCATATAATAGTTTGTTGACTATTCATGAATTTCTAAATATTTAGATATAAGTTATGTGAGCTTCCATTTATACTCTTACACTGACCCTGCAGAAGAGAGAGACTGGATCAAAGAATTTCCTAAAGAATTATATCTATTGCCTAAGAATCTTGAGGGATATGAATGTATGTGAGGTCCTGAGAGAGAATCACATAAGGGCAAATCCACAGAGTCAATAAATCACCAGTCTCTGTGTTTCCTTTGAAAGAGAGGGAAAATCATAAGACCCCATTAGGACCGGAGCTTTAAAATAAGCAAGTATCACCACGACAGATAAGCAAATCAAATAATAAATATTTATTGGCTGATGGGAACTGATATTTACTGAATGCCTCAAGTACAATTCAGCTCTGAATCATTATGTGATAGGAACAATTCTAGGTGCATATATATGTGTGTGTGTGTGTGTGTGTGTGTGTATGTGTGTGTGTGTTATTTAATTTAACATCAGAGAAACACTGTTAGGTAAGAGTCATTATTTTCATTTAAAAAAAGAGAGAAAACTCAGGCTTAAAGAAGGTAACTAATTTTCCAGGTGCATTCCTCTTTATCTCATATAAGCCTTGTTATCCCTTCATTCCATTTCTTTTCATTCTGTTAACACAGGACCTGGGGGCTCGTCTACATTCTCTCTTCCTGTATGTAAATGTCTCAGTTCCAAAATATCTCTCTCTTCCAAGTCTAATTGTGTTAAAATGGTAAGATGTTATATCTCTGAAACTCTTTTTTTGTTGTTGTTCCCCCAAGAGACCACTTTCTTTTTATATTTTAAGAGTTTAAATGTGAATCATAGAGAGGTAAAAAGATGACAGCAAAATAAATATATGCGGGCAGTCTACAAAATTTATGAAAATTTTTACTGTCTTATTGTCATAGTGCCTTATAGTTTTTGATTTTCTATACATCATAAATGTTATGCTTCCGTCTTCAGTTTTTGTTTTTTTTCTCAAGATGAGCTTAAAAATTTTTGCCTTTAATCATTTCTTTAGAAATGGGAAATATTCCTTGTGGAGGACCTTCTACTTAGTATGAAAATTCCATTGGAATGTTCAAGAATCAATTCTGGTAATATAATCGGTATCCCTGTTGTCTCAGGTGGGCTGCTTGCATTTTGGTGAACTTCTGAACCAGATGACTCCAAGTTCACTGAGCCTCCATCTTGTCTAAGAATGAAAATTTGGACATTTCTTCACATTATAAAACAAATTTGTAGCAAGGCTAAAGTGAAAGCTTAGTCTGTCAGACCTCAGAGCCATACTCTTTCTTCTGCAATGCCCAGGCTCTACCGTGTTGGCACTCTCAAGCTCCTCAGGCAGCATTAGGGTCTGTGGCACAGGCAATTGGCTCTGCTACTGATAGAATAGCCCAGGTCCACTTCAGTCTTGGGCCTATGGCAGGATACATTGTAGAAGAGGTCTCAGAGGTGCTCTCATCATTCTGAGTCTATTGAATGATAGTCACCTACAAATGCATTAAGGTCCACATGAATAAATTCACATTCTAAGCACACAGAAAACATAAAAGACCTGATGGAAAGGCAATAATATGGGAATAACATGTCTTTGAGTATCCTATACTTCCAGCATATATCTGAGTGCTGTTTCATGGTGAAAATAAAGGTTAGTGAGCTCTATCTGTGCTGAGGTTGCAAGGACAATTCATTACTGATATATAGGAAGAGTCAACCCACAAATCTACGATACTGTCTTCCCACCTTCCACTTGGGTTCAGCCATAAATTTGTAAATATTCAAGTGGCATTTCCTGAGAGTCTGTTCATCTGAAGCATAAAGTCATTTATTTTGTTTGAGAAAGATGATGCCTGCCTTCTATATAAGAGGGGCAGTATTAAGCTAATAATCAGTTGAAAGTAAAGAAAGCCCTGATGCTAAAAACAAAAACAAAAAACAAAAAACTTGATCCCCACCATCTATGAAGCATATCAGCCATCACCCAGAGGGCATTCAAAGAATACATTATTTTAAAATTGCATTCTTCACTCATAAACTTTAGCATCCAGGTTGTTTGGTTTGGCTTTTCTAACCAGGGCCCTTGGAGGCAGGCCATTTTAAGAACAAGAAAGACAAATTCTATGAGGCTGGTCTTCAGAGCCCTAATCTGTCCATCTGACCTATCAGCTCTTGTAGAAACCTTGGTTTTGAGTTTGGAGTTCACACCCTCTGATGATGTTCCCTTTCAATCCCTACTGACATTGAAATCACCCTGGTGAATAATTCCTCTTCCTTCCAACTGGTTCCTGGACATCTCTTAGATATCTACTCCAGTCTCCTTTTCACTATTAACTGGCCAGCAGAGTATCTTGAACCCATAACAGATATCCAGCTTAGAAAGCCCTCAGCTCCCCTCTTCTGAATCTGGGATGCCAAAGCATTCACTTCCACCCTTGAAGGGTAGAAGCCCCTGGAATGTGCCTTCAGAGACTGTAGAAAATCTTGTCTATTATTTATTAGAACCTTCAATTCTATCTTGTCCCATTTACTTTTAGGATTATATATGTGTGTGTATAAATTATATATATTTATGCATTTTTACATATAATATATAATAATATATATGTACACACAGAATTCTAAACAAATTTTTAGCATAAAAACAAGGCTATTGAGGGTGAATACAACAAACATAAAACAATTTTCCTGGTAACATTTTCAGGTGCCAATCTGTGATGATCCTCAGTCCAACTGAAAATATAGAATGTGCAGAGGTGATGATTACAAAGATTCTATTTTACTAGAGTGGTTTGAAATAATTGTGTAGTTAAAGCATTTGCCACTGAAGGGCCTCAGGCTCTAGTAAGTGCACAAATACTGAGAGGCTATTATGTGCAAGATAATCTTTAGTATTTTATGAAGTAATAAACAGAGCACATGAGATTCATTTCATGACCTACTTCTAATTTCAATGTGGTGATATACATATATATCCTTTACAATATGAATGAATTAGTATATTTATTTATAATAATTTAAAATTGTTAAATTTAACAGTGCAGTTTGCTTTAATTAAAATATGCTAATTAAGAACTCTAGCTGATATTATTAATTCCCTTTGCAATGCCACTAAAACTTAATTTATTTGCTCATCAGCTTAGGACAATAAATCCCTAAACCTGAGCAGCCATTTTTTCCCATTAATTAAGTTCTTTATAAATAAGAATTGTTCTGGGCTTAAGTTAGTAAAATAAGTCATTTAGAGAAAACATCCAAAGGAGTAAAAGACTGATGAAAGGTCAATATAATTATATTTGTATATGCCTGTATTTAATGATATAAACTTCCATTTAGAATTAAACATTAAATATAGACTTATGACTGGTGGCATGCATTATTCATCTAAGCCTTGAAAATTACCTTTCTCTTGAAAAAACAGAGTTGAGTTAGTATTTCCATTTCCACATTTGTTTTTGCTTATTTTGCCACAGAACAGTAAAAGTTGACAATATTCTTTATTGGGGAACTCTATAATCTAGCAACTTAAACTATATTCAATGCAACGGTGCTTTTAGCACCCAGTGAAATCAAATGAGTCATCCATGGTCAATATGGGAAATGTCCTATTTGATAATCTTAGGAAAATACATTTAGAACTCTCTAATTTATAGTCACTTAAAAAAAACTTGTTAGCTCTGATGAGGCAATGAGAGGAGAAAATGTATCCTATGCAAAACTTAATAGCCTATTATAAATATAAAAATAACTAAAAAAATTATGAGCTACTCTCTAAAAATTATACTTGTCTATGATTAAAATATTTTTCTTCTATAATAATTAATAGGAGAATAAGTCTATCATATATATTAATGACACCATGGTTTTCTTATTAATCAGAAATAGTCCTTTATGACAAATAGTATATAGTTATAACTACTAACAAAAGGAAGGCATAAATAAGACTCAAATGAAAAAGAAAAAAAGAAAAAAGCTAAAATCTTGACTTGTGAACATTCTACAGCATATTTTCTCTTGCTTATTCTTGCTTTCTGTACACAAATATTTTTAAATTATATTTCTATACATGTAGAAGTTTACCACAACTGATCCTGTTTATTAGTACCTAGTTGTTTATTTCTAGTCATCATCATAATATAAATGTTCATTAAGTTAGCTTTGTGAAATTTACTTCTGCATTTTTTAATGTTGATGAGCTTGCTCTTTATGTCACTTAATATGTTCCATCTGAAGTCACACATCTGAAATTTTAGTACTTGAAAAATGTTTCTTAATTATGAAGCTCAATTTTGGGGATAATGTTTCCCACTGTTTCTATTTTTGCCTTACATTCAAGAAAGTTGAGTTAATGTGAAGTTCAGTCACAGAAACTATATTAAGCCTAGGCTTAGCATATTTTATTCTTTTTCTTTTTCTAATGTTTTATCCACATTCCTTTTTTATTAATTTAAGGTATTCCTTCCATTGAAATCTCATTTTAAAATATTTTTTAAAAAATAAAATAGTATGAATAAACCAAACAAGAATAGATTTTTTTAAATGGAAAATAAACTAGTGTTTAGCAATAGTGTACAATGGTCACATTCAAATTTAATTTAATGGTACAAAGAAGGGAGGAGAAAAAAGAAAAAAGGGAAAACAAAATGTCCAAGCTACTTTCCAAATGACCACTAAAAGCACAAAAACTGTAATTTATAGTGGTTGATGAAATGTCCTTTTAGGCTTTAGTTCTTTTGGGGGGCATTTGGGCATTCAGACCAGTCAAATTCTCTGAAATGTCACTTAACATGAGGACTTTATTTTAATACCACATGTCACATGGGCTATGAAAATGCTTGGTTTTATGTAATGCTTTCTCATGTGTTGTTCAAAATCAAAATCATATTGGGAGAAGATGAAATCTCCAAGTTATCTGGTTAAAACTTTGGAGAGTAAAGCATTTCACAAAGCAAAATCTAACTGCAGATATTAGCATCAAAAAAGAACCAAGTGTCAAAAATTTTATCTCTTTCTTGGAGACAGAATAATAGGGCTATTGTGTACCAAGCTAAATCACTTCCTTGATCTAAGCCTCAGTAACTCCCCTGGCTGTACTGCCTTGGAACATGATTCTCTAGCTTTCCCAGAGATTCTCTGTGCTCTTCAACAGCCTTCTAACAAGTTCCCCTTCTGCTAAAATTCATGAGTTAAGTTTCTGAAGCTAAAGATCCTTTCTTATACCAAGTTCACAAAATTCTTTTCAAAATTATTTAGAACTCAGATAAAATTGCATCATTTCTAAAAATCTTTGTTTTATACTTCTAAGTGGAAAGAATGTCTCTATTTTATAAAAATCTTATGTTTAATGTGCATATTTCCTTATAAAACTCCTAAATATTTTTCTGCCCAATAAATGTTTGTTTATAAGTTTTATCTTTAGAACTACAGTATAGGCTCCTTTAAGGCAGAAATTGACATTCAATGTATAATCCTGACTCACAAACCTTGATATAGTATCTTTCCAATGACAAATGTTTGTGACTGACTAAAGTGATTGAAAGAAAAACTCAACAATAAATAAAAAGTTTTATGAAACAATTTTGACTCAGTCTTTTTGGTACCAGAGACTGGTGCTCCTATGAGATTCTAATGCCTGATGATCTAAGGTGGAGCTGAGACGGTGATGCTTGCACTGGGGAGCAGCTGAAAATACAGATCAAGCTTCTCTAGCTTGCCCGCCACTCACTTCCTGCTGTGTGGCCCAGTTCCTAACAGGCCTTGGACTGATACCAATCCACAGCCCGGAAGTTGAGGATCCCTGCTCTGTTATATTCCCATATGTGAATTGCTCTTGATCTATCTCAGCACAGTATAAGAAAGAGTTATCAAGATGACTAGTAACACCAACCACATGAAAGATTCCCAGTGAAAAAATTCCATCAATTCTAATATAAAAGCAGATACTTTCTTGAGAATATTTATTATTATTATTATTATTATTATTATTAATTATTCTGTAAATGAATTAGATGGCCAACAGTCAATAGATTTATCTACCCACAGATTCTTTTCCTATTCACCCTATTCTTGATCTCATTATACCTGAAGTGCCCTTCATTCTACCTATTTGAATTATAAATATGAAAGAAAATGAGTTTAAGATAATAGAGACTGGTGAGAAGAACATGAAGTCACTATTAACAATATAGTACTAATTTATATTATAGTACTGAAAATATTATAATGTTTCAGACTACTATATTTAATATTCTTATATAGTTTAGAATTGGTTAATGATGATTAAGACTATATTTTGCTTTAACTCTGTAATCACAGCATCAACAATTGAAATAAAGCTATTCCAAGGTAAACATTTAAGATAAATCATTACCAATCAAATAGGTAAGCAAAAGAGAGCATATCAATACACCCTTATTAATTCTACACACACACAAAATTAACAAACAATAAAGTTATGATGGTATTTAAACATATTATAATTTTGAATTTGAGAATTTTTAGATTACCATTTTGGGTTTAGGATTACCTGGATTGAGGGAGGAGGGGAGAAGGGAAGGCAAAACTGTTCTGGTGTTTTCTTCTGAATTTCAAAATCAAGTGGAAAAGAAACTGAGAAAGCACGAAATCAGCACTTCTTTGGGACACTCCAAGGAAGAAGCACATACCTGCCCAGCTGAGTCTGTCTTCTCTCTACCTCTGACAAAGTAGGCTGAATTCATACAACTTGAAAAACTGTTGATGTTGACTGTCACAGTTAATCCCAAAAGTTTTTATTAAGAACAGTGTACTCTTCTTGTTCACAAAACTACTCAGAAGTGCTGGAAGTTTTAACAGATCAATAGAAGACTTTGAATGCCAGTTTTCATCATAAGGTTTATTAAGGTAGTAGTTTTAAGTCAACGATACTTTGGAATTGATAATATTAGTGAAATAATATGGATTAAGGAAATAATCCATTTCTTAAGAGAACTAAAAGCCATGTATGATGACCTTCCTATTTGCCTTCCTTCTTCCACATTTTCTGCACTCAAGATCTCAGAGTATAAAAAAGGAAATACAAGCAAACAAAAACAACCCTGTAATATAGTATAAAAAAGATGACTTTGAGCTCTTTGGGAGGACACAGGAAGGTGTCTAAATGAAGCTTGGGCTACCAAAAACAACTTTACGGAGAGGATGCTGTCTGAACTAATCATGAAGGGTGACCAACCCTTAGCTACAAAGGAAAGGGCCACAAAGCTTGTGCCACAGAGAAGGTAGTGTGGTAAAGTCTCAAGAGCGAGAAAGTGCAAAAGCATGGTTGAAACTCAGCACCAGAAGAGGACTTGTTAGAGATGAATTTAGAGAGGTGAGCCATTTAGGTTGCTTAAAGTCATTAAAATTTAATTTGTGTAACTAGTGAAGAATCACTGTAAGATTTTAAGCAGAAGAGGATTTTGCATTAGGAATATAATTTTGGCCAATAGGTGGAGGTTGTATTGAAGGTAGAAACATTGGAAACCAGGTAGGAAAATATTATAGTGTTCCAGAGTACAGTGGCACCAAGGACAAAGAATGGTAGAGAGAAATGATCAGTATTGTACAATGAAAACATAATGGAAGCCACATAAATATTCTAGTAAACACATTAGAAAAAAAGTAAAATAAACAGGTGAAACTAAATTTAATAATATATTATATTTAAAATAGTATCATTTCAATACATACAAAACATTGAGTATTGAATTGTTTTGCATACTTTTTTCACACACATCAAAAAATTGTGTTAGAACACGTCTTAATTCTTATATTAACTATCTTTAGAAATACTTGATTTTGATTAACATCTATCTTGATCTTTCTAGAACCTCATCTTGATTCAAATTGAATGAAATTTAATTGAAAAGTAAATTTGTAAACCCAAGCTGTTCCAAATGTACTTTAAAATCACTGACTATATATTAATTTATATTTAAATTTAAAATAAATAAAATTTAAATTTTAGTTCCTCCTACACAATAGCCATATTTTAAGAGCTCAACAGCCACATTTAGCTAGTGGGTATGGAATTGGATAGCACAAGGTAATTTAGAAGATAAATATGATAGCTTTTATAGATACTATTAGCACTGGGGTAAGAAAGAGGAAATTGTAAAACATGACTTTCAGACTTTTGCATTGGAAAAAAAGACAGTTTATTGTTCGATTTACTGAGATAAGGAATGGAGTAAGAAATATTCAAATGCATTTTGTTTTCTTTTGTTTTCTTTAAATTGAATACTGTCTAAGTTAACCCTGTTCTCCTAGAAGAACCCCTAGACCACATGTTTTCAACAGCAATATTTGTGAGTATGCACACATATGTGTGTGCCTGTGTGTATGTGTGTGTGTGGTATCTATGTTCAGAGAGCAGGAATTCTCAAGAAGTAGGTCACATTCTACCCCCATTTCCTACCACACACAAGTTTTGAATCTCAGGGATTGATACCACAATGGAAAAAAAAAGAGACACAGAGAATTATCCAAAGCAAACAAAAAGACACCCACTCCTGTCATCCTGGTAAATATGGAATAAGAATTATTTAGTACGAATAGATCATTAAATAAACTCCAGGGAAGAATTTGCATTTCTTTTTTAAGAAGCCTTCCTTTAGGTTTTGATAATAAAGATTTTATTTTTTTTCTAAAGTCAAACATCTTTAAAACTTTTTTTCTACTTAGAATTTTGAAAGATATCAAAATCTTTTACATAGAGAAAAATGTTTGAAATAATAAAAAGACTATTGTATATGTATGTGTCATTTTTCATACCAAACATTTGTGTGCAAGAAGCAGTAAAGTTTTCTTTTTAATATAATGGAAATAAGATTAAGGATGTTTTCTTTAACATAGAATCATACATTTTACTAATATAGTTTTTAAAATATTTTTAAAAATACTGATGCCATTTAAAATTTTATTCTCAGAAAGCTTAAAAAATATATATGAAACAATTTTTAAATCATGTTTATGTACTTTACAACCATTTAAAACAAAAAAAAAATAGAAAAGTTGAATTTTAGGCTTAAATTTTATTCTAAATAAAATTTTAAAATAAATTATTAATCTCATGGTTTACTACCACTGAATAAATTAAACCAATGATTGGTAAGAATATGGTTCACAAAAGCAGATTAGTCAAAAGAATGCTATGAAATATAGGGTTAACTTTGGTCACTATGTTGTATTTATTATGTGTCAGATATTTTCCTTAGTATTTCAGATATATTAATTCATTTCATCCTTATGACAATTCTATATACAGTTTCCTTCATCATCATCATCATCATCATCATCATCATCATCATCATTATCATCACCATCATTTCTACTTTAGAGATGAGAAAAGTGAATCAAGAGAGGTAAGCTCACAGCTGGTGCAAGTCAGAGCTCAGGTTCAAATCCAGACACTCTGGGGCTTGTGTCTGATACCCTAAACCTTCATGCTGTCTACACCCCCTTTCACTCTTTGCTTGATTTGAAACCATTTGATGAATTTCCTCATAAGGTAGTAACTTAGGTTTGAATGGTCATACTCAGAGTGTGTTTATTAGTGACTAGTGTGCCACAAGACTTCTTTACACATAGAATTTCATAGTTTTTTCTGATGTTGTCATGTTTAACTTTTTAACCATGAATTTTGTGCAAAAAGTGGGCTTACTTATCAAACTTACAGCCTCCCAATATGAAAGTGATAGCTAACAGGCAAGAGAACAAAATTAAGACTCAAAATGGCCTTTAAAGAACCAAAATCTTGCCTTTTTAATGATATCAACATTCAATTCTTGCTTGGAGATTTGAAGTGAAAACAACTGCAAAAACAAAGAATGCACAAAACAGATTGAAAAAGACTGTCTTTGACAGCAATTGACTTGAAAAAGAGATTGAAATGTGTTAGTTGACTGCAGACCACAGATGATGTCACCTAATGACAGCCAACACACCAAACCCTTTTCCAACATGCCAATTACACATTTCTATGTTGCATTAAGAAAAAAAATTTTTTTCTCTAATCAGCTGAGATTTTTCTCCATCACTGTATTTAGCACTAGTCAGACAACATCTAGAAAAAATACTGAATCCAGTTCTAAATATGATATGGGACAAAGTAGAGTGAATTCAGAATAATTTAACTGGGTTAGTTTGGGATTTTGTCTAAGAATCATGCCATAAAAGAATGGTTGAAAAACTAAATAAGGGAAGAAATGAGAACAGAATAGAATTTTTAAGTATTGTGAGGTGGGGGAGGTGCATCATATGCAAGGAGGAATAAACTTATTTCCTCTAATATTTCAGAAAGAAAATATAAGACCAATGGGTAGACAGATAACACTTAAGTTCAGTGTTAATTTCTTATGAAGAAATGACCTCTCCATTTCTGAAAGTAACTAAGTAAAGGTTGAATGCATGTCAGCTTATTTTTGTGGAGCTCTTTTACTTGAGAGTTTAGATTAAGGGATCAGTGAGTCTATTTCCAATTTTAAGATTCTAACAATTAATCTCTTTTTACATAACTTTTTAAATTTATTGTGTACCTGAATTTTTATTAAATGTTACTTTAGCTTAATTAAGCAAACTAAATATTTTTGTTAATATAGTACTTGTTAATAATAATAGCATCAAATGCAAATATATTATTAGAGAAAAATAAGTAAAATAATCAGTGTTCAAGTAAACTTAATCTACATTTAAGTTCTTATGGCAGTCTCCAAATTTATCACAACATGGTAGAACCTTAGTGAAATTTCGTGAACTGGTATACAGAAAACATAATTAATGGGATTTTAGAATAACTCTGTACCTCTGAGTTTAGCGTACCTTTGTATCTCTGAGAGCTTGTCACTAACCAGAAAATCTATTTAATTAAAACATTTGACTACTGGATGCTCATTTAATTTTTTTGCTTGAAAATAGACATTATAAGAATCTTCATCTCTCAATGATATAGAATTATAGCTTCAAACAGAAGAGTCAGGCTGTAGAATAACACCATTTTTTTTTAAGTCTACTTTTGAATGGTCATTGGCACCTCATCTTTTAAAAATTCTTGTTTAATTTTAATTCTGAAAATTTTTGCTGGATTAAAACTGCCATTTGATCTTTGCTAAAGGGACTAAAGGTTTTGAAACAAATGCCAGCTGAGCTAATTATTCTAAATGCCAATGTTCAACTTAATCTATATCTCATATCTGACAGGCAACACATAACTTTTTTAATAATTGTTCAGAGCTGCAAAAAAAGTACAGAGCTTTTCTTAAAATACAAAAAGTGACTGCTACATGACGCATTTCTAATTTAGTTTAGTTTTCACAGTTTGATTTTCCTATACCTTAAACAGGATGGTAAAAGATATAGTGTTTTTTCTCTGGTACCAAAAGACAGCATTATGTTAAATAAAGATTCCAAGTCTGATTTTGGTAATGTTCTAACAATCTAAAAAGACAACCACTTGTAAATAATGCTACCTAGAAACATTTTCACATACATTCAAACTCAAGATAAAAGAATGTTTTCTATGGGTCTGAGAAGAATTTAGAATGTTCAAATTTTATCTTACTTATAAAATTCACAAATTGCTTAATGGTTTGAAGATGTCCAAAATATATAGAATTATTTCTACAAATGAAGAAACTGTAGACTAGGAATTTAATATTTATCAAGTCACTATAATATTTTTTTTAATTCTGTATCTCTAAGCTGCAATGCCAAATTTAACTCTAGATGACATGCTATGAATAATGAATTACAAAAGGTCATTACAGTACACAACTGGAACAGTTCTTCACTCTCTTCCTCCTCTTCCTTTTCCTCTTGTAGTTCCTCTTTCCATTTCTTCTTCTAGTCTTCCTTCCACTCTTTTTATTATTCCTTTCCTGCTTCTTACTTTTTAGTTTAAAAAATGCATGCTGTTAAAAGTTTGAATACCAAAATATTTTTGTTTTATAGATTTTTTCTTGTAGTACTCATAAAATATTCTCAGGCGGATAGTTAAATGCAGACTCAAAGCAAAGTTTGTCTTCTAGTTATTAATGATCCTAGATCATCACAGATGATGTATTTCTGTGTAACTTAAATCTTTTTAATATGAAAAACTATGCACAATATATAAATTAAAAATTATTTTAAATTATCAATTTTAAGTGATTTTCAATTTTAGTTTTCTTAATTGTAAAGCTTAATCTGGTGTTGAAAATTAAAATTATACATATTTTTTTTTACCATTTAAAAAAATCTTGCTACAAATTCTTGTTCTTTAGGTCACTCTGTATACCTGTCTGTGTGTGTGTGTGCACATACACACCTCTGAGCATGTATTGAACAAATATTTAGTGATAAAAATTTTGGTCTGCTAGCTGGAGTTCTCAGTTTACCTAATTATATTTTGATAATTTTAAAAATCTCCAATGTATTGACTAAAGATGTGAACTGGCAAAAATAAATGAGCCTTAATTAATTATGTTATGGCATTATTTATTATACTGTGACAAAATAAAATTAAAAATTGAGAAATAGCAAAGATAGAGGAGTGAGCCCCATCCAGCTGAAATGCTTCATTTAGGACTTATGTAATTGGGATCTTTCTTAGGTTTCCTTTAGCATTGTTCCATGGTAAAACAAAACAAAACAAAACACAAACAAAAAAATGAGGTGGGGGCAATATTCTGTCACTGCAAAGTTAATGTGTGAGGACAACTTATGCTGCCAAAGAGATCACGGATGTATGCCACCTTGACTCTCATTTTAATGGCCTAGGCAGTTACTCTTTTTAAAAAACATTCCAATGACTGCTGGAGAACAAGAAGAAACTAGAGCACGCATAAAAAGAGTTTTAACTAATGATTTGATATGAAAATTTCTCAGCCAGGAAAGTTTTTAGCTTTTCTTATAGTTTCCCAGATTTTCCTTCCAGTTTTCAGGAAAAAAAAAAAAGACAAAATTGCAAAACCTGCCTCAGACTTGCCCTACTGCTAGAGAGAATAATGAGACACTGGCCACGAATGTCTGCTTTCATCATTCCAGAGCAACAGATGTATCCTTTCTGAGGCTAATCATTCCCTCAAGCTGAATCCTTTAATCAGCTGATTGACTGATAGGTGGAAATATTTAAAGCTAAACAGTCTCAACAGTTTGTGTAGAGGGTATGGGGATTTTTTTTAAAAAGAAGAGTTTAAAACCTGACACATATGGGTTTCCAAATAAAGCTTTCACATTTCTAAATAAAAATGTTACAATGGTCTTCACTTTAACCAGTTAATGCTTAGATAAGAAAGCAATAAAATGTATCTTTTAAATTGATAGCTATATATCTAGAAAATAGATCCTACTTAAGAATATATGCAGAAATAAAGAAATTATTGTGAAGTTAAAAATTAAGCAAATATTATATCCCTTATGTGGCCTCTATGTCAATTATCTTTCACTTCTATTTTGTAATACTAAGCACTGAGATTTTCTCAAAAGTATTGTGAAATTCTTCTAAAACATTCAAAATAAACTTATGTTTTATTTTTTTGACTTTAAAAACTAAAAATGTGACATCTAGAACATTTAGGAGATGATGGACAGGGAAGAAAGTTGTAGAGCATCAAAGCAGTTGTGTGTGACATCTGAACCTAAGACTGGCCATCCCTGCTCTCGAAGGGGCATGTGACAAGTGGCCCTATGGTTCTTCCAGTTGCTTCTATCTGAAAAATGTAAGAAAACCTAAATCCTTACCACTCAAAGGAATTACTTTAATGACACAATTATTCTTTTTAAAGTGCAAAAGAAACATTTAACACAAACACAAAGTAAAATGGCAATGTTTGCTTGTAATTACAGGCCACTTTTGGTTTTCCTCAAAAACATAAAATACTTAGAGCTACACTGTAGGTGAATAAGGGGAATTATGTGGAGCTTTTTGTGGGTGGTATCATAACTAAGTTTAAGTGGAATAATGGAGTCTTCAATAGTTGGTCTTCTTATTTTTTAACAAAAGGTAAATATACTTGAAGAAACAGCCCTACATGATGGCAGAGAAAATGGTAAGATTTAAAAGACATCTACCAATCTATCCAAAAATATTTCTGCCACCAATCTGTGGTGTTACCAGAAAATTTCGCACCATTCCTTTGGGACATTATCTTTAAAACTCCATTGAAATGAAACATATTACCTCACTGCTCTTACATATTAATTTGGTATTACCCATTATCATATTAGCAAGAATTTGTTTATTCTCTATGCAAGACAATTTAGGTGAGAGCAAGAAAATTGGGGTTCAGCAACAAAGAAAACTAGGAGCAAAATGCATTTGCATTTTGCAGAAGAGCCTGAAGGGCAGTAAATACCTAGATCAGAGGATGCTGAGAGTGACAAGGGCACTTGAATAGGGACAGAAAAAATAGTATAAATTATGTTGCTGAAGATTTTCTCCTACATCCAGCTCCATGTTCCTAAATTACAATTAATTTCTTCCTCTTTATAACTTCTAAATCACTCTGTATTTTACCACCCATATCATTGAATTCTATATATACTTACATGTTTGTTTGTCCCTTGCCTATTTTTAATTCTCTGGGCTCTATCCTTAGATCTCAGTATTTCCAAACCCCTTATCTGAGGCCTTGTACATAAGTCCTATAGTAATATTATTAAATACACAAATAAAACCAATACAATGGTGATAATTACAATGGAAATGTAGCAAATGTGAAATCAGATTTTCTCATTTTCCAGTATAAGCAAGTGTTTAAAAAAATTGGCAGTCGAATTGCTTACATGACTAGTTATTCTAGCACATCCTATGTACTCACAGGATACTATTAATTTGTCCTCCAATAGGATTTTTGTTTGTTGTACATCAGTGTCCCTGACTGAACTTTGTATTATGGGATAAATAAGACCAAATTTTATTCATCATTTTAATACCTCTATGTCATTTATAATATCTTGTCTCCCTTTCTCTACATTCCACCAGATGCTCCTAACCCCACCTCGCTACCTCTGACCATATTTAACATGAGAAGAAATGAAAGGAGAGAAAAAGAAAAATAGGATGAAAGGTTGAGAAAGAGAGGGAGGGAAATAATAAGAAATACATTTACAATCACTTTATTTTTCCTCCAGGGAAGCTGTGACTAAATGATATGCATGTACAAATGGTGTTTTAGCTGCTTGGCTATTTGGTGAGGAAGGGGTTGCACACTTGAGTCATTGTTGTGCTGAGTTAGACAGGTTGGGGGCAGGAAGCAGCAGCGGCAAAGGGATATTTCAGGGTCATGCCAACAGTTTTATGTGTCTTTCATCTCATTACCACTCTTCCAGAATGGAATCCTTTATATGATTGTATCATGCCAACTAATTCTCTTATTTTGTAGGGTAAACAGGATTGGATGTCAATACATCCTTCTTCTGGGATGCTCTATAAAAGATTACTGAGAATCTAGAGCTACATTTCATGAAGGTCTTAATTCATACTATTCAGATAACGTTATACCAAGTCTGTCTATTCTTTCATAGATATTGTTGAGGAATTGTTTATTTTTTCAAGGCCCATGATTTTATGGGTCATTAGCTATACATGCAGCTACTGTACAAAACCTGCCCAGGCAGCAACTTTTCTAAACAGGTCTCTGGAAAAGCCCATTATCCTCTAGTCTTTTATGGCAGCATTGTTTGACTTACTTTTCATGCATGGCCAGGAAATCTATGTTTTGACTATGAAGGACATCAAGAGTCTATATACAGAGACACATTTAAAAAGTTATTTTTGCTCAGCCTACAAGGGCAAGCAATGGTCTGTGTAAAGTCTTTTTGTTATTTTTCTATTCTCCAGTATCTAAAGCCTAAATGTGACAGGCATTCAATAAATTATAAACAAGTGTACTTGTAATTGTGAGTAAACCAGAGTCTATAGACTTATTCCTCACCCCCCAACCCCAGATTCCACAGTTTATCTAACAAGCATATACTTTCCAGTTAATTTGGAAAAGGCTCTCAAAGAGGGAACTGATAATTTATATATCAGTACTCAATTTAAGATGTATAAAAGAGAATTCAGAGAGTCCACAACAATTTTAGAATCATAAGATGAACTGACTATTCTTAACTTTGGCGAAGAGTGTTATAATTTTGGGAGGCTCGTGTAAACGTTTCAGAGCCATTCACGCACTGAGAGTCATAACATGGGGGTGGTTTCTAAGAAGTACAATTTTATCACTTATAAAAACTCTGTTGCTTGATCCTTACATCCCAAGAAACCTGAGAGAAATAAAATTATAACTCTAAAACAAACAGATTTTAAAATCTGAGTTTCTCGGGAAAAAAATATTTAATTCTAGTACATGTTTTTCAATGTGTCTGTGAAGTTCTAAAAATTTTATGCAAGTGCAAAAAGAAGGATTCCACCTTGGCAACATGATGATTCAGCAGTTTTGGGCTCAAGCAGATACAACACCTCGTAGTCTTCTGTAATGCTGTGGTTACAAATGTGTACGTAAGAAGAAAGATAAATACACTATGAAAGAACTATAAAGGATTGGAAAAACTATCATTCCCTGGAATTTGAGAAATCTTTTGGAGTTGGAGAGAGGAGAATTATGCTTCAGGAATTAGGTTCTCAGCTCTCATGACATTTCAAGTTTTAGTAAATAATTGAGTAAAGTTGTTCTGTTTTTCAACCTATAAAACTATGGTCATATTCTCTTTTTCAATTATTTTTATAACAAATGAAGTAAAAATCTATTAAAAACATGACTAAAAAGACTCTGATTTTGTCACAAAGGACAATGGTTGTCAAATACAAAGTGCCCTGTAGTTACATATGGCTTCTATGTATGAAAAAAGGGGCGTGAGCAACACAGAAGAGCCCCAAATCAGCAATTATCCAACTCTCTAAAGGAAGATCCCAAGAATCTCCTTGGTAAAGAGCCTGTCAAAGGTTGTTGATGCATCACTAAGAGTAAGTCAAGATTTTTGGAGAGTTCACAAAATTCTATTTGGAAAAAAAAATGGATTAATGGTTTTGAGTGAAAATTAGGGATTTCTGTCATTGCTTCTGAAGATACTTATAAGAAAGCAGTATCTTATTTTTTTCCATGGAAGTCATTTATTCTAAGTCTACAGAAAATACTTTTTAGGCATATGATTAAAAAACTGAAAACATTTGAAGTTTTTAATAATTTATTTTGTTTTTTGTTGCTCAAATTTCTCATAAAACTCAAAATAATTTAATAACATAGACACAAAACTCTAGAAAGATGTGCAGAAGGAAAAAGAAAGGGAGGAAGCATTACAAAGCAAAATACTATCTAAATAGACTCCTTTTGAACAAAATTATGTAAAAGAACTGATGGCCATATAAAATTAAGAGAATAAATAGAGCAGAAAATAACTTATTGTAGATTCTACTTTAATTCTTTACTGTAGAATAAAGGTGACAGAATAGATTTATGAGGAAAAATTATTCATTAAGAGTTGCTAGTAAAGTAATTTATTAGTTCAAAATACAGCAGAGCCTTACTTTATAATTTATATAAAAAATTTGTATATAGTGAAATATATAATACAGTCATTAACAATAGGAAAGATGTGTATGTGTTTATCAGAGTTCAAGTTAGAATAATACATTTTAAACAAAATAAATGGAAATAACAAAGTAAAATATTTTATCAAAAACCTTCTGGATATCAAGATACATGATTAAATAAAAGTAAAAGGGAAAAACTTAGAAAAATATTCATTAAATATAATGAAAACATTACCAACAGGAAAAATATACCCTACTGGGAAACTGATTAAATAAATGCAAAAAAATTTGCAAATGTCCAAGGCATATTAAAAATATTAAATCTCATTAATAATATATATTTATTTTGTAGGTATGTACATTTATAGAACTCAAATTAAAAAAAATACGGCAATGTATACAAAAAGTCTTAAACATTTTCTTATTCTGTTACTAAGTAATCCATTTTTAAGGATATATTTGAAAGAAAGACAGACATAGGTAGAAATTTATATCCAATGACAACTCACTCTCAAATTAAAAGAAATTTTAAAAAATCTTACATTCTCCAACTACCAGAATGTTTACAAACCCTCTAAAATTTTATACAACAGCTAAAATAAATAACTTTTTCACAGAATATTAAATATTAGAAAATGTTTATGACAAAATGCGAAAAAAGACAAAATATAAAATGGTTTACATAATAGGGTTTTCAATATTATTTTTAAATTATATACATACAAAAGGTATTGCTTTCTCTGTAAATTTATACATATGTATAAAACTTGTGACTTACAAAAATACACACTTGCACATATTTCTGTTGTTATGAAATGAATTTTGTTCTCTCAAAATTTATATGTTGAAGCCAACCGGCAATGTGACTGTTTGGAGATAGGGTCTTTAAGAAGGTAATGAAGGTTAAATAGTCACAGAATAGGGCTCTATTTCATAGGGTTGATGTCTTTATAAGAAAAGGAAGAGAAACCAAAGATACCTCTCTTTCAACATGCTCACAGAGGAAAGGCCATGTTAGCACACAAGAGAAGGTGGTTGTCTGCACGCTAGGAAGAGAGCTCTTATCAGAAACCAGCATTGCCAGCACCTTGATCTTGGACTTCGAGTCTCCAGAGTGTGAGAAAATAAATTTCTGTTGTTTAAGCTATCCAGTCTGTGGTATTCTGTTACAGCCATTTAAGTAAATTAACACATCTGTCTGTAATAATTTTTCTAAATTGTTTTTAAAAGTGAAAAACTGAAATTAAATTTAAGTTCATCAGTATGAACATTTTATGTATTTTTATAAATTCGTTCACAGACTTGAATATTCTGCAAATGTTTAGTATAATGAAGTGATATTTTATGTACTGATAAGGCAATAACTATAAGATAAAAAAGTCAACAAAGTATCTTATTTATGTTTTTAAATGATATGTTATATGTTTAAATAAGTACTAGGCTTTCTTATGCAAAGAAAAATAAATATGTTGAAGTATAACCAATCCCTGGATAGCACTGGTCAAATCTAGAGATGTGGAGAAGAGTAAGGTATTTATTATATAAGCCAGAGGGATGGTGAATGGAAATGGTTGTTTTTTACTAAATATATTTTTATTTAATTTTAAAACTTTACAATAATTGTAAATTCTTAAAATTAAAAAATGAAGTATCTGGGTCATGAAATTAAATTTCTCTTTTTAGTTTTTTCATTGTGCCTTCTATATTTTAGATGAGTATACTTCTTATTTTAATATTTTATTGCAATATAGCATTCTTAAATATAAGTGCACATAAGTTTATAGGTTGATAAAGTTTTCGCAAATTAAACATATTTGTGTAATTAGCACCAAGATCAATAAACAAAACATGACCAGTCTTTAAACCCCATTTTTATCCCATTCCCTTTTAAGGATAACAACTATCATGACTACTAAGAGCATAAATAACTTTGGTTTTGCACTTCGTTAAAAGTGGAATCTTAAAATATCTACATTTTTTATGCTTGGCTTCTTTTATTCAACATTATATTGGTGAGATTCATATTGTCTCATAAGAAACATATTTTATAATAGAATATCTACCTGTATTTCAATAAAGCATTTGATTCATTAAATCATGAAATAAAATTTTGGGTGAAATAAATTGTTTTGCTAGAGAAACTCAAAATAATGGAATTACCCTTTGACTTACCAAAACAACAATAAAAGATTTTTCTTAACAATTCTGTTAATAATTCACTACTTCCTAAAGCTTACCCAGTGGCCAAATTCTATGATGCTCCTTGAAATAGTGCTTATGCTTACTTTTTATACAAAAATAACTTTTAGAAGCATCTTAGGTAGATCTATCTTTTTTTTCTTTTTTTTTTATTGTTTTGAGAGCTAAAGGATTCTACTTTTTCTTGACCCAGAATAGTATATTTGACATCTACAAATCAAATTTAAGTCTCACCTCTTTTTAAATTCAAGATGGAGACTAAATGGCCTGATAATCTGGTTCAAAAATACATTAGGTTTGGCCAAGATATATTGTAGACTAGCTGTTAAAGATTATATGTCATTCAAGAAACAAGAATGAAACAAACCCTAGAGAATTCATAGGGAGGCTGATTCTATACCTTGGACAATGATAAATGAAAATTTGAAGTATTAGTGGTAGACAAATTTTCCCCAAACCTCTGTTTCAGGTTAACTTACTGAGATATATTCTACTTTATACTTGTTACTGTAGGAAACTGCAGAGAATGAAAATGTAATTATCATCTTTCCCATATTTCCCTAGCAAAAATCAACTTTTATATTCTAAAAATGTGCCTTTATTTTTTTTATTTTTTAATCAAAAGCCTAGATTTAGAATGATGAGAGAGTTGACTTTGCAAGAGATGAGGGCTCCCACAAGGGAAGGAATTTGAGTAATGTGAATTTCGCAAGAGGTGAAAACTGTCCTAGGAGTAAAAAAATCTCAACTTTTTTTTTCTGGTGGGTATAGAACAGCCATATTATCACTAGCATGATATTCTGTCTCCTGCCAAAACACCTTTTATTCCAATTGCTGACTTCATAAATTTTAAAATTTTTTGTGTTAATCCTCGCAGAACAGAGACCAGGATGGTATTAAATGGGCATTAAAGAAAATGTCTGAGTGAAAGGAACTAAGGAGGGGTCGGATAAGGTTGGGACATTCATTAGACCTCAGGACAAGTCTGAGAGAAGGAGAGCATAAAAGGTTGGGTGGAAGTGCCCTGGGTGCCTAGCAGTCTAAGAAAGGCTGTATCATCATTTTTTAGTCTCTAATACCTACGTGTCTATATCTATAGCTATATGTATACATATATGTGTATGTGTGTATATATATGTATATATATATATAAACATATATGTATATATATGTACATATACATATATATATACATATATATATACACACAGAAATATATTGACAGAGATAGAATTATTACAATTTGAGACATTTGAAAGAAAGTTGCAGATTTTGTGCTCTTTTACCTCTGGCTACTTTAGTATATATTTCCTAAGATAAAAGACATTCACTTTTATAATCATAGTAGAATTTCCCAAATCAGAGAATTTAACACTGATAAAATAATGTGCATATTTTATTCAAATTTCACCAATTGTACCAATAATGACTCTTGTAGCAATTATTTTTCTGATTCCAGATTCAGAGCAGTATCACATCTTCATGTTTAGTTTTCATTTTCTTTGATCTCCTTTAACATAGAAGGAGATTCTTTGAATTCTTTGAAATTCATTCTTATATTTTTAGAATCTGAGCATTATAATTCTTTCTATGTCTCATCTCACTGGGTACAGGGTTACAACAAGCACATAATAAATACTAACTAAATATTTGTTCTATATGCAGCTATGAATCATAGAGACATTTGGACACCAGGACAAAATTATTTTCTCTCTTTCTTTATATTAAAATTAAAAAAATTCAAAGGTGTCCATCAATTTAATAACCAATAATCTTACATTATCCTTTCAAAATGTGACTATGAGAATTCAAGTACAGTGCATTATCATTCCACAGAGAACATCTTTGGAAAAACTCAAATGATTTTAAAAGATGATGCTATTAGCCTGTTCTAACTTCTTCAAGGTGAAAAATCAGTATTCATGTACGTGGAGAGTTTGACATGAGGGAAATTTAACAGAAAATGTGCATACTGCACAATTTAATAATGTTTGTGAAACATTCATTCAGGACTGAAATACTACTGATGACTAACTTCTATATATTATATAACTTTAGTTTAATAAATTATATTTTCTATCATTCATGCAAATTAGCTCCTCTTGAGGTATAAAATTACTTAAGCAGTTAAACAAATAATAAGACATATAGTGGCACACCATAGAGTCTGTTTCTGACCATAATGGACATGGGTAAAGAAGTTAGTTACTGGAGGTTCTAGCCCAAGAAATTAGTTAAGAAAAAGAAATTAAAGGCATCCAGATTGGAACAAAATAAGTAAATTATCTCTATTTGCAGAGGACATGATTTTATATAAAAAAATTCTTATAAAGCACTTGTATCAGCATATGTAAAGAACTCTCCATAATAAAAATACAATTTAAATATGGGCCAAGGATCTGAATAGAAATTTCTTTAAGAAAGATATACAAATGGCCAATAGATGCACAAAATTATTAGGAAAATGCAAATCAAAACCATAATAAGATACTACTTCACACATACTAGGATGGCTATATATATATATATATATATATATATATATATATATATATATATATATAAACAAGTAAAGAGAGGATTTGGAGAATTCAGAAACCTTAAAACAGTACTGGTGGGAATGTGAAATGGTACAGCCCTTTTGCAAAATAATACGGCATTTTCACAAATGATTAAACTTGTATGCAAATTCTCATAGGAGCATTATTCACAACAGCCAAAAAGTGGTAGCCTCTATGTCCATCAACTGATGATAGATAAATAAAACATAGCATATTAATATAATTGAATATTGTTTGGCAATAAAAAAGAAATAAAGTACTAATATACGCTACAACATGGATGAACCTTGAAAACATTTTGTTAAGTAAATGAAGTTACTAAGGACCACATATTGTATGATTCTATTTACATAAAAATTTCAGAACAGGTACAAAAAGTAAAGATAGAAGTAGATTAGTGGTTGGCTAGGTCTTGGGGGAATGTTGGAGATTGGTGAATGATAGAGTTCCTTTTTAGAGTAATGCAAATATTCTAAAATTGATGGATACACAACTGTGAATATACTAAAAGACATTAAATTATCCACTTACAATGAATGAATATTATAATATGTGATTTATATCTAAATAAATCTGAGAGAGAAATTGAGACAACAAAAGGAGACCTCTGAAAGGTGGTAAGGAAGTGTTATTTAAATAAGCCAAAGACAGTCTCTATATATTAGTCCCTAGGTTATCTGTTTCTCCACTGCAGAATGGGATTTGTTAGTTCAAAAGTTGGCCAATGCCAAACTCAAATTTTTACACATTGAATTATTTTAAAAATAGCCCAAACAATTTTTAGCCATTTAGAGGCTGCCTGATTTGTATGCCCAGCAAAGCCCCACCCAGTAGTAGTCACCTATTGGTAAAATAGAGCCTTGTAGTTTTAAGGCTCCAAGACATTGTTGCCTTCAGAGGTCTCTGACTCAGAGACACCTGAGTGACCTCAGTTGGGCAAATAAGCTCCCTGGGGGAGAAAAAAGGGAACTTTCTTTGTCCTCCTCCACTTTTCTGTGATAGCATCCTTACCACATGCCTGTAGAAACTCTCAAGCTCTGAGGGACTTCTCCTCTCATGCAACCCTATCCAAGCACCATTTGTTAAACTTGTTGTGTGTTACTGCCCCTCCTGGTCATATATTTTTCCTTGGTCAGGCCCCAAATTCCTTGAACCCCTTAGAGAAGGTAAGCTGTACTAGGATCCCTGGTCTACAGGGACAGCACAGTAATCCCCTATCTAAAATTAATAAACTTCTAGCAAGACTGACAAAAATATAGAATTTGAGAATCATCAACATAAAAATTAAATACAAGTAGTCATTATAGATTCAGCAGTCATTAAGAAAGTACTCTGCACAAATTTACACTAGTAAATTCAACAACTTAGAAAAAATTGACCATGTCAGTCCTTTAAGAACACAGACTATCAAAACTCAATCAAAATAAATTAGGCAGTCTGAATAGCTCTATAGTCAATAAAGAAACTTGATTTTTAATTTTAAATCTCAAAATAAAAACTCCTGGAACTAATATTCAACCTTGCCTATTTCACATATTAGTTCTAAATGGTGTGTGTGTGTGTGTGTGTGTGTGTGTGTGTGTGTGTGTGTGTGTGTGTGTGAGATTCCTAGGGATTTTCCAAATAGATAATGTGTATGTATTTCATTTCTTTTACTTGCCATATTACAGTGGCTAAAATTTCCATTGCAATGTGAATAAAAATTATAACAAACAACCTTGCCTTGTTCTTGATCTTAGAGGGAAAGCATTCATTCTTTCACCATTACCAATATAAATATCATATTAAAATTTTTGTAGATCTTCTTAATTATATTGACATAATTCCTTTTTATTAAATCTTTAAATATTTGTTAAAATTCTTTAGTGAAACTATCTGAACCTGGAGAACTTTCTGTATTACTTTTTACAACTGCATGTAAATGTACAATTATTTTAACAAAAATTTTTGTTAAATTTAAAGAAACATTTAAAACATTTTTTTCTTCTTTAAAAGGAGTAAAACAGACATTTTAAGACAAAAATAAACAACAAGACTAATATTAAAATGATAGGTTATAAATCAAAGAAGAAATTAAAAAATAACAGAAAGGAGCATATTTTATGGAAAAAAATTCAAAACAATGACACCATCATTATTGACGACATAAGTTGTTTCTGTAATAAAATAAATAGAAAGATGTAAAAGGAAAAAAAAAACAAAGTAGTATAGATACTCAGTAATGTTACTTTTGAAAATAATGTTTTATGTTTGGCATTAACACAGGAGGATTTGGAATATGTTTTAAGATAATCTCTCTTTTTTCTACCCTCATGTACCTAGTTTTGGGGTGTAATTTCTGTCATAAACAGGTTCTTGTTTGACAAAACCAGGTTACATAGACAAAAATAAACCAAGGAGATAATAAACAGGTCTCATGTATTTGCTAAATTTACATTCGCCTCCAGTCTTGATCTCTATTCTGAATTTCAGACCTGTATACTCATTTATTGAATCAACTTTTGTACCTTTATCCTGTAGCCATTCTAAATTCAACAGGTTCACAAATAAACTTCTTTTGTTTCTCCTTCAAATCTTTTATAAGAACATCAAATTCTATCAATATTTCAATTCAGAAACCTGAATGTGAACCTTGATCCTTCTCTTTCCATTATTGCTCACATCCAAACATTTACTAAACCTGACATATTTTACTTCTTTCTACTCCCTCAAACTTTGCTTTGGTTTATGTTGCTATTATTTGTTTGTGGCTTACAAAAGCCTCCCAACTGCTCTCCCATACTGGTCATTCTTCACACCTAAACTTATAAAGTATGTTTGAAAAACATATATTTCAAAACATATCACTGCTTAAAAATATCCTCTCATTTCTTCATGCAGCATAGGGTGGCCATACAATATCAAACAATGTCAAATCAGGACACTATGGAGTGACAGGATACTCCAGTAAAAATTAGGATGATAGGAATATAAACTGAATGAGTCCTGGGGAACCTGTTATATGCAATCACCTTAATTGTCTAATGGTGTATTCTAAGCCCTTCACAATCTGACCTCAACATCACCTACAAATAGCCACCTCCACTCAGAATTGGCTACATAATTTTCAGGTCTCAATGCAAAATAAAGGTGTGATACACCTTGTTCTAAGGCTAAGAATTTCATCTTGGGATGACATCAGAAACATGGTGGAATGAGAGAAGTCCCCAGATCTCTTCCCTTGAAACAACAATAAGCTGAACATCTAAAACTCAACAAAAAACACCCAAACTGCACATCAGCACATCTGAGCATGGAACCTGCACATAAGAGATACCACAAGTCAGAACCCCTCATGTGATATGGTGGACTGGGAGAAACAAAAAAGCTGCTTCCTGCAACCACTGGAGTTCCCTGTAGCAGGAAGGGGAAGGGAGAAGAAGCATTGAATTCTCTAAACAGCCTTGCCTGGGGAAGTTGACCAGCTGGTGGCAGGGCAGTGATCAGGGCAGAAGGCAGAGAAATGGGACCACAGAAAAGCAGAAATGGCAGAGAAACAACAGTTAATTTTTACTAGCCGAGGTTGCAAAAACCAAGGTTGATCCACATTCTCTATCCGCCACCCTGAGGGCCACTTCCTCCATACACTCCAATATGGAACACCACAGTACCCTAGGGGAATCTGAGAAAATGTTATCAAAACTTTCACTTTCAGGAACTGAGACTGAGGGTAGTGAGTGTGATTAAACATCAATAAGAAAAAAAAAGACATTATTAAGACTTTATGTAAAGCAAAGATCCAAGAGGCTTAGACACCACCTACTAGAAACCAAAAGAAAAAAAAAAACCTTATTTGCAACAGGCTAGGGACCATTATATAATAAATCATCTTTCTGGAAAAAAATCAGAATACACCTCCATTAATGCCCAGGTGGAGAAATAGTCCATTAAACACCATGAACAAACAAAGTGACAAAGCATCTCAGAAAGAAAGAGGAAAATCCCCAGAAAATAAGCTTACAGACATAGAAATAGATTACTTAAATGACAGAGAATTTGAGATGATACTTCTGAAAAAAGTCAATGAGATCCAAAATGAATTATATCAACAATTTCAGGAATTGAAAAAATAACTAGATGAGCAGAATGAGTTCTCTAGCAAGGAGCTCGAAACTGTTAAAAGAAATTGAATAACCTTCTGGAGATAAAGAACACACTGCAAGAGCTAAAAAATAAAATAGCAAGCTTGAGAAATAGAGTCAACCAAATGGAGGTAAGGATCAGTGATATTGAAGAAAGAAATATAGAAATAAATCAGAAGGAAGAAGAGAGAAACCAAAAAATGATAATGAAATAATGAAAGAGAAATACAAGAACTAGCTGATACCATCAGGAGAGGAAACATAAGAATAATGGGAATTCTCGAAGGGGAGGAAAAGGAGTAGAGATTAGAAAGCATTTTCAGACAAATAGTTAATGAGAATTTCCCAAATCTAAGAATGAGCTGGTGCTTGGAATTCAAGAAGTCAACAGAACACCCAATTATCTTAATCCAAAAAGGTCTTCACCAAGACATATTATATTAAAATTATCAAAAATCAACAACAAAAATAGAATTCTCAGGACAACCAGGGAAAAGAAGACGGTAACCTATAAAGGAAAACCCATTAGATTATCATCAGATTTCTCAGCACAAATCTTACAACCAGAAAGGAGTGGAATCAAATATTCAAACTATTAAATGAAAGAAACTACCAGCCAAGAATAATGTATCCAGCTAAGCTCTCCTTTAGATATGAAAGAGAAATAAAGGTCTTTCCAGACATACAAAAATTGAGGGAATTTTCCACTATCAGGCCTGCACTACAGGAAATACTGAAAGGGGTCAGCTCACCTAAAACAAAATGACAAAAAAAAACCATAATTAAGAGTAAGGAGACTAGTAGGCTGATAGAAGCAAAGGAGTGCAACCCTTACTAGAAACAGGGCATTATAAGCTTAACAATAAGATGAGATTTGCTATAGCAAGATAGTAATGAATGTTCAGCATACATAAGGACAAACTGAGCCAACAATGACTGAAAATGGGAGGATTCAAAGATCCAAATTCTCAAAAGGGACTGGACATAAGGCACATGCAGAAGAAAAGGGATGACTATATAGATAACCATCCTTTCTTTACAATTCATAATGGCAACCACACACCAAAGATTTAGAATCGAAGTATATAACATAAAACAAGAAGGACCAGAGGCAAAACCCACAATAGCCAACCAAAATAAAAAAACACAAGGATGAGGAAGCAATGGAAACACTGAGCTACCAGAAAGCAAAAGAGAAAATGGCCATATAAGAAAATCTCATATTTCTATAATCACCCTAAATGTAAATGGACTAAACTCATCAACATAAAGGCACAGAGTTGCAGAATTGATTATATAACAAAACCTAATCATATGCTGCCTCCAGGAGACACATCTCAGCTCCAAAGACAAATATAGGCTCAAAGCAAAAGGGTGGGAAATGATATTTCAAGCAAATGACATTCAGAGAAAAGCGGGAGTAGTGGTACTGATATCAGATGAAATAGACTTCAAAATAAAAAATGACACTTCATAATGATAAAGAGAATCATGCACCAAGAAGACATACACTTATTAATCTATGCTCCCAGTCAGGGAGCCCCAAAATTTGTAAATCGATTATGAACAGAATGAAAGAGCAAAACAGACCAAAACACTATCATAGTAGGGGACCTAAATACTCCACTGTCAGATATGAACAGATCATCCAAACAGAAAATCAATAAGAAAATAACACCCTTAAATGACACATTAGACTAACTGGAAATAATTAACATTTAAAGAGCCTTTCATCCCCAAACAGCTGCTTATACATTCTTTTCTAGTGCACATGGAACATTCTCAAGAATTGACCACATACTAGGACACAGAGATTGCCTCAATAAATAGGAGAATTGAAATTATACCAACCATATTCTTTGATTATAATGCTTTGAAACTAGAAATCAAATGTAAAAAGAAAGTGGAAAGAACCACAAATACATGAAAATTAAACAACATACTACTTAAGAATAAATGGGTCAGAGAAAAAATAAAAAGAGAGATCAAGATATACATAGAAATGAATGATAATGATAGTACAACATATCAAAACTTTTGGGACACAGCAAAAGTGGTCATAAGAGGAAAGTTCATATCATTACAGGCCTACCTCCCAAAGCAAGAACAAGCCCAAATAAACAACCTAATACTTTAAAAAACTAGAAAAAGGAAAAAAATGAAGCCTAAAGTCAGCAGAAAGAAAGAAATCATCAAAATTAGAGCAGAAATAAATGAAATTGAAAATGAAAGAACAGTAAAAAAATAAATAAATGCAACAAAGAGCTAGTTCTTTGAGAAGGTCAATAAAATTGACAAACCCCTGGCTAGACTCACTAAAGACAAAAAAGAAAAGACACTAATCAACAAAATCAGGAATGAAAGAGGGGAAATTATGACTGAAATACAAAAAGTCATACAACAATACTGTTAAAAAGCATATAACACCAAATTTAATAACCTAGAAGAAATGGACCAGTACTTAGAAAAATACAACCTTCCAAAACTGAATCAAGAAGAACTGGAAAATCTAAATAGACCAATCAGCAGTATGTATGATCAAAATATTTAACAAAATCGGTATAGGAGGAGAGTACCTTAACATAATAAAGGCCATATACGACAAGCCCTCAGCCAACATGATACTTAATGGTGAAAAACTAAAAACCTTCCTTTTAAGATTAGGAACAAGACAAGGTTGTTCACTATTGCCACCATTATTCAATATAACATTGGCTGTCCTAGTGAGTGCAATCTGCCATGAGGAAGATATAAAAGGCATCCAAATAGGAAACGAAGAACTCAAACTGTCACTCTTTGCAGATGACTTGTTTTTCTATATAGAAAACCCAAAAGATTCTACAAGAACATTACTAGGAACAATTGCAAATACAATAAAGTTTCTGAATACAAAATCAATGTACAAAAATCCATAGCATTCCTATACTCTAATAATGAAGTGTCAGAAAAGAAGTCAGGAAAAAATAATTCATTTTGCAACTGCAACAAAAAGAATAAAATACCTAGAGATAAATCTAATGAAACAGGTGAAAGACCTATATAATGAAAACTATTAAACCCTGTTAAACGAAATATAAGAAGATAAAAAGAAATGAAAAGATATTCTATGCTCTCGGATTGGAAGAATTAACATAACTAAAATGCTCATATTACCTACAGCCTTATACAGATTTAATGCAATCCCCCATCAAAATCCCATTGGCAGTTTTTTAAAGAATTAGAACAAAAAATCATCAGATTTCTGTGAAAGCACAAAAGACCCTAAATTGCCAAAGCCATTCTGAGAAAAAAGAATGAGGCTGGAGACATCACTCTGACTGACTTTAAATTATACTATAAAGCTACAGTAATCAAAATGGCATGGTATTGGAAGAAAAATAGACACATGGACCAGTAGAACAAAATAGTCTGGAAGTAAACTCATGTTTATATGGGCAAATGATTTTTGACAAGAAAGCCAAAAACATACAGTGAAGAAAGGAAAGCCTCTTCAATAAATGGTGCTGGGAAAACTGGAAAGCCTCTTGCAAAAGAACGAAACCAGACTGTTGTCTATCACCACACACCAAAATCAATTCAAAATGGATTAAGGGCATAAATATAAGACCTGAAACAATAAAATGCATAGAAAAAAACACAGGAATTAAACTCAAGTACCTTGGACTTAAAGAGGATTTTATGGATTTGACCTCAAAGGCAAGGGAAGTAAAAAAATATATATATATGAATGGGAATACATCAAACTAAAAAGCTTCTGCTCATCAAAAAAAAAAAAAAACAACCAAAAACAAAAACAATCAACAAGATAAAGAGACAACCATCCAAACAGGAAAATATACTTGCAAGCAACATCTCCGATAAGGGCCTAATATCTAAAATATACAAAGAACTCATACAACTCAATAACAACAACAACAAAACAAACGATCCAGTCAAAAACTAGTCAGAGGACTGAACAGACACTTCTATCTAGAGGACATAAAAAATGGCCAAGAAATATTTGAAAAAAGGCTCAACATCGCTAGCTATTAGAAAAATGAAAATCAAAACCACAATGAGATACCATCTCACACCTGTTAGAATGATTATAATCAACAGAACAAATGTTGGAGAGGATGCAGAGGAATAGGAAACCTCATACACTGCTGGTAGGACTGCAAATTGGTACAGCCACTATGGAAAACAGTATGGAGGTTCCTCAAAAAACTAAGAATTAATCTACCATATGATCCAGAAATCCCTCTACTGCGTATTTACCCCAAAGACTTGAAAACTAATATCCAAAAAGATATTTGCACACCAATGTTCACAGCAGCATTATTCACAGAGGCCAGGACATGGAAGCAACTGAAGTGTCCTACAATAGATGATTGGCTAAAGAAGCTATGGTACAAATATATAATGGAATATTACTCAGTCATAAGAACAGATAAAATCCTGCCATTTGTGACAACTTGGATAGACCTCGAAATAATCATGCTAAGCAAAATAAGCAAAACAAAAAGTTGAAAATCCCATGATATCACTTATATGTGAGATATAAACCTAAAAGCAACAAATGAGCAGGACAAACATAGACTCATGAACATGGACAATGAACTAGTGGTTACTAGAATGAAGGGGAGTGTAAGAGGGGGAAGGTAGGCTAGGAAAAAATTTTAAGTCATTTAATTAAAAAATATATTAATTACTTTAAAAAATAAAATAAAATAAATTAAATTGTACATCCAAAAAAAAAAAAAAAGAATTTCAACTTGGCCACAGCAAAACGTTAAACCAGGCAAAGGGTCCTTCAGAGCATAAGGCTCTGTATGAATGTGCAGATCATACACATTGATGAAGCAGCCCTGCACCACCATTAGAATTATCTATCCCTACCGGTTGGAATATCATTCATGTCATTTCATAACACTATACCAATTCATAACTACTTATCTCTGTAGTCTTTATTCCATATTCTCTGTTTTTTCTTGTTTCTAAATATAGCATAGTAACGTGACTGAAATGATACCTCTAAATCAAATCTTCCCTTTGTTTCTCTATCAATCCAATTATTCTTTCCCATTTGTTGTGATATTACTTACATCTATTACAATATTTATATCTTTAAATATAATAGATTGCCCTTCATGATATCTTTTATTACTTTTCTCCTAGCTTATTTAAAGTCCTTATGTGTTAGGTTCAAGATCTAGGCCATTTCTGTGGCTACTTCTACTTTTTCTTTTATTGACTGTGGGCCCCATTATCTTGTTTTTTAATGTCTGGTGATTTTTTTTATTGTATGTAAAACATTTTGTATAAAGGAATAGTAGAACCTAAAGTAAATGTTACATTCCAAAAAAAAGATTATTCCCCCTTTTTTTGTTTATATACTAGTGCAGAAGACTGCGACTATATGATATGCAGTTGAACTGGGCTGACTTTCACCACTGACTTCACAGATTTGAAGAAAAAATCTAGACTTTCCTTTCAATATGGACTAGAATTTGAGGGCTGGTGAGATTCAGGAGTTATCTTTATGCTTTAGAACTGAGCCACTAACTCTCTGTACCAGTGATAAAATCTGTTTTATAGCTCAGATGCCAACTTTTTGATTCACTGGTGATAAATCTTTGCTCTCTGGTGTCATACTTATTTTTCAACTCTGGAGATCTGTTCCCACCCTGATTTCCATTCCCCAACCTTACTAGGGGAGTTATTTTATATGCCACAAAAGACAAATATCTCAAAGGTTTCCCTCCATTCCTTCCCTACCCCATGTAGCTGAGAGACCTGTGTATCTCAGCTCTCCTTATCATTCTCCTCCCCTAAAATGGATGCTGTATTATTAGTGGAGGCTCTGCATGTGTCAGGGGTATCTTTCTTAGCAATCCTGACTCGGCCCAGTGTTTTTGGCATAGTACTCTCAAGCACTAAGTGAAGACTTGAGGAAAATATTTGGTGGGTGGTTGCACATTTGCTCTGTGGTTTAGGCTCCTTGGAAATCTAATCTCTCATGCCAGCCTACGCACAGCCATTAAAAGTTCATTAAAAGTTTAGCCGATTTCTTTTTACTCCTTTCAATGGCAGGTACTTTTCTTCCTCTATTTAGCCTGAAATAAGAACAGCTATAGAACACTTCTCTCCTGTGAAGGACTTGTCATTTTTCTGGAAATTCACTTATTTAGGATGCATTGCATCCTCAGGTCTCTGAAGAATTTTTTTAAAAAAGAAAAACGAACTGTGTTTTTGAAGGTTGTCCAGCTTCTTTTGGTTGTTAGGATGAAAGCAATGATTTCCTGTAATTTTCTATATCATAACCAGAAGTAGAAGTCCCCTATAATCTCTTTATAACTCCTTAGTAATGTATTTAAGATTCTGAGATGTGAAATAATAACCATACCATAAAGAGTTTTTTTCCATGGTAAATGCTTCCTCGCACACTTTCTTAGCAAGTTAATATTTTTTTTTAGTTTAAAAGATTAATGATGATAGAATATTAGATTAAGTGAAGTGAATTTTTGAATTTTATATTTATTTGACCCACGTTTGACCCTCAAATGAATACCTGCATCATCATAGTTCTCAGAACATGAGATAACCTGTCCAATTTAAGATTTTTAAAGAAGAAGTTATAAATCTTTTGTTGGGGCGGGGGGGGATCAACTTCTTTGATGACCACAGTGTTTTTTAGAGCTAGAAGGGCTCATGTCTGAAACTGATGCTAATAGCAAAAGTATAATAACTTTTAACAAATTCATATTTAAACAAAAATGCTTCTGGATTTCCTCTGTGGACCATAACTCGGCTAGGTGCTTTCATTTACACTGTCTCATTGGTACTTCACAACTGCCCTCTAAGGTATACAATATTAATATAAACAAATATTTCTCCCTTTTTATAGATGAATAAGTTAAGTTTAAAAGACTTGCCAAAGGTTATAACATTGTTGCAAGTCTTTTAGCTCCAAATTCATATATATTCTACTGCCTCTCTCACCACACTGTCAGGGATTATAGGTATTTGACCAGATTTTTCAAGGTGTACTGGCTTTTAGAAGTGTCACTTCACTCCTCATAAAGAGAACTAGGTGGAGAAAAAATAGGTTTGAATAATGTCTTTTTTTTTTCTTCTCCAAATGCATTATGATATTTATTTCTGGAGAATGTAGTCTCCCTATATAATTCTTGCAGTTCTTTTATAGCCATAGTACCTAGGCACTATGCAAAAAGATGAATCTATTCCAGTATAAGGTGTGAAAAGGGTGGTAAATTATTTCCTGAAATTCATGGGCAATGCATAAATGGACAGATCTAAGATTGTCCTATGGTCTCTTGATGGCTCTGTAATATAGCTTCCACACTATTTTCAGTGGCTCCCTGTTACCTAATGAATAAAGTCCCAAATATTCTTCCTATCATTGAAGGATCTGCACAATTTTATATTTCCTGCCACTCTAGACTTATCGTCTCCCACATGTCTCTTATATTCTTGTCATATTAATCCATTTACTTTTTACTAAACATGAAGATGAACCTTGGTTCATCTAAACATATCTAGATATGGTGGAAGAAACACTAGATTTAGAGTAGAAAAAGAGATTTGAGATTATATAACCTTAACAAGTTTCTAAACCTGCTTAGACCACATATCATTATGTCTTTGTCTATGAATATGTTGGAATAGATGATATAAAGCTCTCTTCAAATTCTAATAGCTTTTCGTTAAGCAATTTTTTTGTTTCAACTTTCAAGTTTATTTGTTTGTTTGTTTTGATATTAGCATAGTCTAAATGAAAGAAATTAAATTTTAATTATCCTATACTGTTACTTTTGGGAAAAATTTCCTTAGCCAATATCATTTGATAACTATGTCTTAAAATACTCAATGACTCAATTTATAAATCTTATTGTTTAAATTTATTTTAATGAGACTGCCATATGAGATATGTTTCTTATTGGTTTCAATATTAATAAACTGCAAAAAAAAGCATTTTTAAAATTTAGGTCTCATGCGTAGTTATGTTTTTAAAGAAAAGGCATGAAGAGAACATTGACTTAGTTTATAATAACATTTAGTGCATGATTCCACCTGGATTAGAGAATTTTTCTTATTTAAGAACTGAATACAACTATGTTTCCAAAAGTTTCTTGTTCTCCAGTCTCACTGAGAAAGTAGCTAGACCATTTGTAAACAAAGGAGAGCATTTTCTGCTGAGGTAATTTACTAACCAGATGCTGAGATGGTCATCTCATGCCAGGGTATATTCTGCAGCCAGAGACTACACCTTCTATTTTAAGTTTTATGACAAATCTTCTATGTTTGTAGAGGCGCTCCAGACATTGACAGTGGTGAGGCACTGTTTTTAAGCAGATAATGTATTGAATTCGTTTCCCTCAATATAAGTGCAGGAGAGACCCTACCTACTTCAACCATCTAAATCTAACACAGATTTCTTCTTTGGGATCTTTTTTGTTTTCAGCATCTTGCATCCTTGCCAATGACAACTGAATGTCTTCAGTTAAGTTATATAAGCCAATTTGAAAGAATTATTATTGATAATTTAACTGGATACAGAGCTGTTTTTTCTTAAGATGTTTTTTCTTAAGGTCAAGAATATGTTTTTGCTTGATAAGAAATTAAGCACTTGATCTGAAATTTCACTTTCATGGGATTCTTTTGATGCTTTGGCTGTAGTAACAATTTCGGGTCACCCCATTGAAGCAGTCATTGAATGATAACACCAAATAGCCATATCATATTTCTCAAACATGTGTTATTCATTACTATAACCACAGTCACTTAGAAGTATAGGTATCGACAAAGACTTAGATGAAAATAATTTCAGAATTATCATCAGAAATAAAAACAATAAATAAAAATAGAATTTCTATTTTTTAATGAGGGCATATAATATACATACTCTTTATGTTTTCTAACTAAATTTCATCTCATGATAGTCTTGTGATACGATTGTTCACTTTTTATAAACAACAGAAAATAGGTACAGATTAGCCAGCTCCTTACCCAGGTTACTCAGTCAGGGCTGCTTTGACTCCAAGGCCTCATACATTTGGGGGGACATCTCATTGACTTCCACCTAAGTCATTTTTATTTCTTAAAAAGTTCCTTTTATTTCAAAAAAACAAAAGCCCCACAATTTTATCTGAGAGTTGACAGAAGAGGTTGAGATGACTCAAAAGCATCAGTATAGAAAATATTGTTTTTTCTAAGACTTCATTTCAAATGTCTCTCCTTGAAATTGATTAAGTTTAAACATAATTTAAGTCAAACAAATATTACAGTGTTTAAAAAAAAGAGAAAAAGACAGTGAAAAGAAGAAAAATATTTTTTAAATTTAAATAAAACAATAAAGATAGAAAATTATAGAAGCGAAGGATTTATTCACTCCTATTTTTTGCAAGCCTCTATTTTTTTTAAAAGCTTTTATTTTTTAGCAAAGAAAGGTAAGACAAAAGTTGACTTTACACATTTAGGCAAAAATGGTATGCATATGGAATTTAAACTATCTTAGCTATACAACTCATGGCAATAAGGCAAAAATAAATTGAGCTTATTCTGATTTGAGTTATAAGCAAGTACCTTAAATAAATTTTTGTGAATATATATTTATATGTTTCTCTATTAAATTCACTCTTGTTTCTCTGTCTTGGTATATAGCAATGGATCCTAATAAAACTAAAACCTTGACAGAGAAAATAGTTTCATTTTTTAAAAAATTTATGTAAATTTATGATTGACATATGTATGGACTTATTTATCTTATGAGAGTTATGGACAGAGGTGGTGATGAGAGCAAGAAAGATCTTCTAGTTTTGTTTACTTACAGGCATTAAAAACTTATCTCCTAAAAGTCAAAACAAAAATGACCTAAAGACAAGGGATTGAGAGGAGTGGATAATACACAGATTATAGAACTTCTTAAACATGCCATCTTATTTTTCTTAGAATATAGCAGGGTAGTAGTTCAGTTTTTTTTTTTTTTTTTTTTTTTTTTTTACAAAATGTACTCTAGTTTCAGTTGTGCTGTAAAACTGGAATTTCCCTAGAAACTGTACACACATAGTTTCACAGGGCAGTGAGGGAGGCACAATGATGGATCATTATTCCCTTCAGGTGCCACTAATATTAACATCACTGGTGTCATTCACTGAGTGATGAGTAAAAAGAATCTCTTTTTCTCAATTCATTCCACACAGTCTGGCATTGAGAACATTTCATTTTCAACAAGAAAGCAAAGGCCCAGGTGTTACTGGACCTTTGAAAATTGCAAACAGTGTAACTGTAGAAATAAATACAATTGCCCCTATAAGTAATTTCAATTTCTTAACATCAAAAAGAAAAAATAATGTCATTCTTTGAGCCACAGCTACTATAAACTGGAGGTGAAATATTAATATCTTCTAAATTACAGCTTACATTTTCTTTTATAGAAATGTTTTATATATATATATATATATACACACACACACACATATTTTGTATAAACTCATTGTATAAAAGATATAAAAATTGAAGTATTTGTGTAAAATGAATTCTATATTTTATATTTGCTCTACATATATAGTAAATTGTAACTAACTGCCTAATTCCCTAGAGAGATAAATTTAAGTCACTATTTCTACAAATGCAGTTATTTTATGTTCATTAGGAAACCATTCCCATTGACTCTTCATTATTCTGTTAGAAATAAGTGATTGATGAAAAATTCTAATAGTAACTAACATCTCATTTGAAAAACTCATTTCTTAATATTTTAAATAAATTTAAAAATCCGTAGGACTTTGACTTACAGAGAGAAGCAAACCTTCCCTAAAATTTAATTTTATAAAGGAAAATCATGAATTTGACTATTTGGATGTCAGTTTTTTCCCATTATTCACAGTTAAATTTAATAGCAATACAAAAGGCATTTTATATGATAAAGTAATAAACTCACTAAAATAACCTTGAAAAGTACAAAGTAATCTATCATTTACATCAGAAAATATCTAGATGTTTTGCATTAAAAATGACTAAAATATGCCTTTCCTAATTTCTATTAACTTTGTGCAAAATACTCTCCCAATTTTTACCAGTTACGATGAGAGCTAGGTGATGTGTGGCAGCCATTGAGACCTGACCAGTTAGTCCAAGATACAACCATTCTTAAACTATGATTCCTAATCCTAATTCCTCATTCCCATCTCTCTAGGACATTTTAAAGCTACCAGTGCCCAGGATTCACCCCAACTAATGGAATCAGAATTTCTGAATCTGTATACTAGGCATCAAAATTTCCTATAATGTCCCAGTGTTCTACTTTAAAACCAAACCTAAAAAGCAGCATTGTCTTTCAAAAATATAAGAGAGTGAATTTGTTAAAAGATAAAATATAAAGGAACCAAAAAAAAAAAATCTCACCTACTGGTACCATGGATTGAGTTCCAAAACTATTGCAGATAAATGAGAAACTTTTCCTTCACTAGCCAATATAACAGTTGACCATTTTTCCATGTAGGTTGAGAAGCTACTTAAATAGTTTTACTTAGATAGAAGAAGTCCAGCAAATAAACTGCTGCATGTTTAAGTAGCTTCTCCTGCATTGTATCCAAGGATTGGCAAATACATTTATTTATTCAACAAAAACTTTTGTGGGTTTAATGTACCAGAAATCTTTTTCAGATGGAATCATGGAATTGAATTAAACATGACCTCTCTATTGTAATTTATAGCCTGAATATGTGTGTTTATTCAACATATATAATTGAGTCCTATTATATAGCAAAAAACTGTTCTAAGCTCTAGGGGTACCTCAGGGAAGAAAAAAAAAAAAACAACAGAAAACAGCCTCTGCTCTGTGGAGCATTTTTCTCGGGCTAGCAACAAGAAACAAAATAGACAATATTAGATATAAAGAAAATAAAAACAATAAAGGAGGTTAAGAAATGAGGCTAGGGAAAGAGTCGAGTACTGTAAACAACAGAAGAGGTAGTTGAGAAGAGTCTCATTAAAAATGTGACATTTGGGTAAATACTTAAAGGAGAGAAAGTGTAAACTCTCTGGAGAAGAGAGTTTCAGGTAGAGAAAAAGGCAAGCGCAAATGCCCAGAGCCAGCAAATGCCCAGAACTGAGAAATTCAGTGAAGAACATGGCAGCCAGCCAGTGAGACTGGAGCAAAGGGAGTGGTAGACTAGTAAGAGGGAAGGTCAGAAAAGTGACAGAGGCCATATAATGCAGGGCCTTGTCAGAACTGAATAAGCTAGGGAGCTCATTCACAAGAGTTTTTTGTAGAGGATTGACAAGATCTGACTTTTCTTTTAAATGAATCACTACAGTCATCATGATAAAGATTGACTAAAGAGACCAGGTAGGCTATACTACAATAATCCAGGTGATATACAGCTCTCTGGAGAAGATGTTCTGCAAGTAGAAAGAAAGGGTGTATGATTTTATGTAAAAGTCCAGAGAAGGCTTTATATAGATTTTGTGTGTCATGTGAACCTTCAAATAATGAATAAAGATAGACCATCTGGAAAGGAGGAAAAGAAAATTCCTCAAAAAGGAAAAGGTAAACAGAAGTATGAACTACCATCGTGCATTAGGAGTGGTTGGCTTGTATGAGAGTGCAGGATGCAAAGCACGGGTGATGGAATCGGAGCTTGGCTGGAGAGTGAAGGACATTGTGTACCAAGCTGAGCAGAAGGAATATCAAAGGATTTTAGATAGCTTGGAAACAATGTGGAAGACAGATTAGAATGAGGAACAATTGGAGACAGACACTAGTTAAAAGGTTCTTGCCATGATCACCATCTAGTGAACATAAATATATATTTGCAATTATGGTGAGAGCTATAACAATAATGTAGACAAAATGCAATTGGGTGGGGGGAAAAGGAAAACAATTAAGCTAAATAAAAACACCAAAAATGGCTTAATTGTGGAAATAATCCTTAAACTGGTTTTGAAAAATTAGTAAATTATTTTCAGTTATATATGATGAAAAGAACTTCCTGCAGGGTGAGCATCAAGGCACAGAGACCTGAAAGAGCATGGTAGATTCGAGGCTGTAAAAGGTGACTGAAGCAAAGGACATAAGTAGAAAAAGGGAGATGAGAGCAGGAGGCAAGGACAACGATTCTATGGAATTTAGACATGGTTCTAGTTTTATAAGCAATGGGGATCCAATGAAAGATATTAAGTGTGGTTATAACATACTTGAATCTATACTTTAGAAAATGCCTTTGTGTCAATGCTCAGGAAGAAATGGAATTTGATGAGACTAGATAAAACTGGACAGTAGATTACCGAAATAATCTAGGCCAGAAATAAAGGATTGTGTTAGACCAGGAGTAGTTGTTGAATAAAGCAGAACATGGATATAAAAAGTATTTCAGAGACTAAATCAATTGGATTTGGTGTTAAATTATACATATAAAAGTAAGAGAGAGGAAGAAATTTCAATGAAATGTAGATTCTTTCTTGGGCCACTAGGTTGATGGCTATACATTCATTAACATAAAAAGTCAAGAAAAAGGAGCAGGTTAGATGATGGGGGGTGTGAAATAATCCATTTGATTCTGGACCTACTAAATTCTATACAGACCTCTTGGATTTAAATATTTTATAAGCAAATGAAAATATGTATAAGACCTCAGTTTCTGGTTTAAAACAGGCATTTGATAAATATTTTCTCAATTTCAAGGTACACATTTTAAGTAAAATGAAATTAGGCTATACATGTACAATACTTTCCAACTCTTTAAAGAAAAGTTTTACAATTATATTACATATTATTTATGCATTGGATAGTATATTCTGTTTCATAGCCCAATTGCCAGTGTTAAATTCTATGCTACATAACAAACCTGTGGCCTAGACTAAAGTCAACAGTGTGATGGGAGAGAAAATGGCTCTGAATTGTCTCCCTGATAGAGTCCCTATTATGTTATCACTTTCCTTTGGCACAATTTAAAAAGACTTACTTTCACTTCATCTTGTTAAATATTAAACTACTATCCTTAAATTATAAAATCTTTAATTTAGATATAATCATGAAAGACACCATACATAAAAAAAGAGATGTGGTGGTGAAAAATCCACTGAACCATTGGTGTGGGAAACAGATGTAATTTATGCATTCTTTGAGCTAATACTTTATTATAGTTCTAATAATATTGCAAAGCCATTTTGGAAGGTGAATGAAAAAAGGACTTATACATAGTTTTTCACAAGAGTAAAATATAATTTTGCTTAGCTGAATTAATAATCATTGTATAATGAAATAATCCAACAAAGTAAATAACTTACTGTGCTTTATAAAGTTGCATTAAAAGAAAGTCCATGAAAATTTGTGCTATGAATAAAAGCATTTTTTAACAAAAAGTCTTTTCCCTTTGAGCAAAAAAAAAAAGTTGCTATTTCTTGTTCATCATAAAAAAGACTCATAACACTGATTAATTTTGAAAATATTATTTGATGAGAATTAGTGAAAAGATTTCATTAAATTCTGTATGAGTTACATTATAAGTTAATATACTGTTTTTCTTCCTATTTACACACTAATTTATAGATATTAAATGTATCATTGAATAATATAAACATAATTATAGTATAAATAATTACATGTGGGAATATGAGCTCCCTGTGAAAGGATAGAAATTGTGTGTGTTTGAGGATAGTTAATTTTTATGTACACAATTTGTGCACCTAAGTATGTTTATCTAGAAAGAAATGTTACATATTAAACTAAATTATGTCTAAGATTCTTAGTCTGTTGTGCATTCCTCCTAATACCATAACCACGAAAACTTGGGAGAAAAAAACCTCATTATTAATAGCAGCAGAATTCACTAATATAACATTTAAGACAGTCCATTCATTTCATTGGTCCTAAAAATCTCAAATCATGATAATATTATTGACCCTATTTTACAGTCAAGAAAAGTAAAACTTTAAAAAATAAACATTTTGCCCCAACATCACATACCAATAATTGGCAGAGTAATTTTCTTGGCCCCAAGCATCGATATTAATTCGAACTTTAAATCATAATACCTGTTCTCTAACTCAAATGTACTGAGAAAATAGGATGTTAATGCAGGATGATTATGCTTCTGGTCTTCCAACAGTAGGATGTGCTCATTGTGTTATGCCACATGAATGAGAATGACTTCTCAGTGACCAATGTACAGTCCCACCCTAATTCCTGCTGGCCAGGATTTAGAGATGGTATCTGAAACATTGGAGCAGCATTATTTGTGACTTAGAGAAAATAACAATAAATAAAAAGTTAGAGTCTCTGAATTCTATTTTTAATTCTGTCATGTGACCTCATTTGGTGTTTTATAAGAATCAGATCATTTAGACACTCTAGATCTCTTTCTCGGCTGTGACATAAAGAGTGGACATCTCTAACGTCTCCTCTCAGTTTTTTATGTTTTTATTTGTACGAATCTAATTGGCCAGACCAGGATTCAATGCATGTTCTTATCTTCATTCTTGGAATAAATAGAGAACTTCTACATGCCGAGTGGCTGGTACATTAAAGAAAGACAATGATATGTTCTGTGGGTTATAATAAATGTAAAACAACTAAAAAAAAAGTGATTTGGTTTTAAAATTTGAACCCTGGGTCAAGATTCAGATGGTGAATAATTTCAAACAAATTAATTTTGTTCATATCATTTTAATTAGTCCACATGTATAAACTGTGAAAACAGTGGGTCAAGGGTTAGGCCCACCATCAAAACCACTGCTAGAAATATCCTAATGCAAGTAAGCAAGACTGAAAGTAATATATTGTGGCTGGTGGTGAAACATGGACACAAACAGTGCTCTGGTGGAGAATCTAAGTGGAACATTAAGAAATAAGCCATTTCTTAGGTGTATGGGTCTCAGCTCAGAATCAGAACCTCAGACCTTCTAATTCCATCTTTAACTAAAAACCTTGAAAATATTCTTATATTCTGGAAATAGAGGGTTGATGATTAAAAGATAAACAATAGTTTCATATACAGCTGAACAAAGAAAAAATATTTCAGAAATGCTATTTGTTTGGTAAAGAACTTGAAAAATCAATTCAGGTTTGGGGACACTCTCAAGAGGACTCTATTCATGAAATAGTAAACACTAGAGTAATAAAGCAACTGGTTAATGCTTAGTTTTTGAAGACCTACAGGTAAGGCCCCATTCTACGCTGCTTCTTAATAAGTAAAACCTGATTTCATTTAGTGTTTTCACTGCTGCTAGTATCAATTCTTAACTTCCAAACTGTAACATTGATATGTGTGCAATTATCAGACTAGTAAAAATCCGTCATCTAAAACTCTCCATATGACTTAATTTTTTTTCTATTACTTTTCTTGTTAAAAAGGATACCACAATAGTGATCTAAGCCAACATTCTCATCTCACATTTCCTTGCCCTTGTGATTGCCAAAGTTCTTAAATTCTCTTTCATTTCATCAGCTCATGCAAAATTTTTCACAGGACTCTTGTGGACACTTTACACATAAGCACTCCACAGTTTCTAAATGCTAGTCACAGACCCACAACTACAACTGCAATTGCCCCAACATAAAGCTCAACACAGTGGTTGAGAACCACTCTACCTTATTTCTTACAACCTGTCTTCCCCTCCCCACACCAATGCAGATTCAAAATTCTCTTCTGTAGCTTTTTTCTTCCTTTTCTGTTCCTCTATTAATTCCAACAGAATTCACTGTCATCTTTCTTGCCATACTCTTCAAGTAGGTTGCTTTATTCTTTCTCTCGCTTTTATTCTCTCCCTCTCAACCTGTTTCTCTCTCTCTCCTTCCTTCACACTCACTCTCTCTCTGTTTCTCTCCCTCCCTATCCTTCTCCCTCATGTCTCTGGGCCAATAGAAGACAAAAACTGTGTTCACCTTTGTGTCTGCAGCATATACCAAAGTATCCGACACAGAGTAGGTGTTCAATAAATGTTAAATTGAATTAAATTGTTCTGCTTAACAGAGGACTTCAGGCTTTTCCAGCCCAGAAGTATTTTAATCATGCCTATTGGCATACATCTAATTGTAATTCCTAAGCCAAACCTGGCAGGCAGCAGAATCACTTAAAGAGCTTTTAAAAATACAGGTTTGAAAGCCCCACTCCAGGACTACTGAACCAGAATCTGCCTCCAAGAAACCTGAAAAATGGTATTTTTTAAAAGTTCTACAATGCCAATCTTCTCCTAGATTACAGCTTGTAGAAGAACCCTTTTAATTTCTTTGTACTATTAAAGAAATTGAAAGATACTCAGGAATATTTCAGTTGCTCTTCTATTTCATAGGACAGCCTGTAGGAAAACAGGGTGACTTAAATATTCACAAAATAAATGCATTAAACTATCTTATATTTTTAACTACATCAAATAACATGGTGTACTAAAAAGATGCTATCAAGACAGTAGCTTAAATTATTCAAGGATATGGGGAAATGCCTAGTAAAAATAAAAACTTTAAATACATTTTCTCCTTTTTTTGTGAAAGTGTTTAAAAGTAAACATGCCTCTAATAATTCAGATGCCTGGCAACCATTTCCAGTTATATTTATGTTTGAAATATTTTTTTTGTACAACTACTTATATATTGTTCTTTTTACTGTGCCATATAGATTTGCAAATGCCAATGTGGGTCATGGCATTTGCATTTGGGTTTGGACTATTAAAAAGCTGGCTTACCCTCTCCCTTCTCTTCCTCTTCCTCATTAGATGATCTCTATGTTCCTTCTATAAAGATACCTCTAGGGCAATCATGCTTATACCTAAAATGTTTTAAATAATCAGCAATAAAAAGAATGTGAGATTTGAGTGGTGCTGGGGAGGTGCCAAGCTAGGAAAGCCAAGAATTTCTAAGTCTTCTCTTGCTCCAGCTACTTCTCCTCTAAGTGTGTTTCCCAAGAGGGATATAAATACAGGGCAAGTGGTAGGGTAAAGCAAAATGTCACTTGACTATTGTTGAGACTCAACTCAAATATAGCCATTATAAAAAACCTAGGATAGAATATATTGTTTACACTAAAGGAGGTTTTTCTCCTTTCCTTTCAGCTGAAACCTAAATTTAACCCTTTAACCATCTTTGGACTAGGATATATGGAACAGAAGAATGAAGAGATAAGACTATCGGGCTCACTAATAAAGAATCATCTGGTCTTCCCCTGGGTGGAAGATATCCTCCATCTATTACCATAGTTATTAGAGGGAAGGGAGAAAAAGTTAATTGGTGATTGTCTGGGCATCTCTGCAACTTAGATGAAGGGAAAGGATAAAGCCAAAAGAAAAACAAAACAAAACAAAACAAAAAAACAGATAAAAATTGTCAAGCTCCTTCCAATTCAAGAGAAGATATTACAATGGAAAGGAGAACTAGGCAAGGTGTATGTAAAGTTTAATGAGACCAGTAAACAATCTTTCTGGGGGAGCAGAAGATGGAAAGCTGAAGGATGAAGACCTCTGGGGTGAGGAGAAAAGCCTCTACTCCACTCTCTTCTACAGACCTAAATCTAAAATTTGTTGAACCCTCACTATATAACAGGCACTTTTTATATTTCACTTATGTAGAAATAAATGAAAGTCAACCAAATGGGAACAAGCAAAGGCTATTTATTCAGAGCTTATTATAACAAAGAGTCAGCCACCACCACTTGCATATAAGCAGAGATTTAAAGGTAGGCACAGTGGGAGAGATTAATAGTGGAAAGGAAAGAAGGCTTCAGATATGTCTTGACTGGAGTCTCTTGCCTGGGGAAGCTATAGGAGCATCCTATGTAATTGGTTAGGGGTACTATTGTTTTTCTCTGGTAGGTTCTAAACTGGAACTGGGGGTGAAAATTAGGGAAGCTGTCAATTATTAATGGAATCTTGACCTTTTTGGTCTGATTGCTACAAAAGTTATTGTAGATTCCTGAATTACCACTAGAGATAGCACTCAGACTTTCTTTGTGTCTGACTCATAGCAGTCTAGTTCTTGGGCTGCTTATTGAAGATAAGGGATTGGCTTCCTAAACAAATTGCTGCACGTCAGAGTTCTATTTTTATATATGGTTGACCATTATCTCAAAGAGTGATCCACGAATCATCAGAGTTACAGGTCAATTGTGAGCTTGTTAAAAATGCAGAATATCAAGTCCCTCCTCAGACCTTCAGAATCAGAATGTACCAAGTGATTGTTATGCAAATTAATGTTTGAAAAACACCAAGCCTTAAATCACTCTTATCCTACCACAGACAGACACTATCCCCATTTTAAAGTAAAGTAAAGGAAAGCTCAGAGGGGTTCAGTAATGCCTACGCATGTCTAGCTGTAGATTGGCAAGCATGGCTGGTTGTAGATTGTAGGTGACAGAGCTGAGAAATGAACCCAGCTGATTTCCAAGCTCTGCCTTTTCTACTCATCCTGAATGCAATCACTAATTTTTCTAAACAGATAAAATACTAACAAGTGTCATGGAGTAAATTAGTACTGTGTGGTATGGGTGACTGCAAGATAAATTCTTTTTAACAGGAAGTGCTGGGCAATTAAATGAGGTACCACTGCAGACTTTGATAGGTTCTCATTGATCAGGTGAATTACAGAAGCTCCTAGAAAACTGCAGGTGAGTTTTAATGGTTAATTAACAGACTGATATCATTTGAAGTTTAAAATAAAAGTAGAGGACATTGCACTTAGATTCATACTTCTGTCTCTGTTTGCATATGTTCTACCTATAGAGGGCCTCAAAATGCAATAAATTTATACTATTTTTTTAAGAATAAAATTACATATTTTATAGAAAAAATGTATAATTAAAAAATACTTTCTCTCTAAATTTTTCTGTAACCAGATTTAGGAAAAGAAATTAACATCTTTATTCATTCATGTTTCTTTCAAAGCATTTATAACCATGGTTCCACCCTTCACCTGATGACAACCTTTAGAACAGGTGGTATAAAGACTACGGAAATGAGCAATGTAAACAGGGAGTGATCACAAAATCCATCAGATGATGGCAGATGCCAAATTTTTAAATTCTTTACTACAAAATATAATCAAAGATACTTTCAGTATTCTGTATTTTTATTTAATTCCAGTAAAGAAAAAAATCTGATTTTGGATAAAGATGAACTTAGCTTATTTATCTATTTATCTATTCAATAAAGAAATAACACACAGAGTCTATTAGATAAACTTTCATGACAAAATTGGAATACAGCATAGCTAATATATAAATTTTAAGTAATAATCTACCAATAAAAGCTTAAAAAGAAGCAAAGATATATCTATGTATATATCATTTTCTAAATACAGTTTTAGGCAGTCTCACCCTTTACTTACAGGTAAAGACATTAAGAAAGAAAGAAAATCATTTCACTTTTTTTTGAGATCCGAGGCCTTCCTTAGGACACTGTGTTCAGAATTCATGTTTTATTTATACAGAAAGCTCAGTACTGTGAAGTCATGAAAACTTTGGGGTTTATTTTCTATGCATCAGAATACCAGACTATAGAGATAACAGACCTGGAGTGAACAGAGTAGAAAATATTCTTTTGTTCATATCTTTCAAAAGTCCAGTAGAGATGGTTCATGGAATCCTGGTCTTAGATGAAACTCAGTCAGAAAGTGACAATTCTATGGGGCAGCTGAAAACAATGGAATCCCTTAAATATCTAACACTTTTTGTCACATACAGAAAAAATTTGTGTATTCTTTTAAAGTTTTAAATCCTTCCAAGACATTACAATCCATCTATTTGATATATTTTTTTTCTAAAAATTAAATATATATATGAATAAGACTATTGGTAAAATATTTTCCCAAAGCAGAGAGAACAGCAATGTAATTGTAATACAAGACACACAGAGAGCCAGGGAGAAAAGCCTTAATTCTAGAATCTCAAATGAGAACAAGCAAAAGTTATGACCATATTCATTTCCAAATGCAAATGCTTTGTTATTAATGGGAAGGGAAGTGATTATAAATAATAGCATAGACATCATTCAACATTTAAGATCCCCAAAATGACAGAAAGTGTTTTAATTATTAACTCAGTATGTATTGCTTACCTTCATTAAAGTAGCCAAATTGCAATTTTATTTTTACTTTACAAATATTCTATTTGGTAGTCAAACCCAGAGAAAGCATTGTATTTCCACTTGGCAAATTCAGTAGTGCTGAGGGATATTTAATAGATGCTTGTGGTGGTTTCAGAGTAAATGCAAAGAAAGTTGAAGACTTGGATGAGTCACAAAGCCAACATCTTTAAGTAAAATGGAAAATGCTTTACAGAGGGTGCACATTTTTCCTGTTGAGAGAATATGTATGCTAGAGTTCAGAAATGTAGAAAATAAACGGATATAATATTGGTTCATTTGTGTCTGTAGAGCAATAATTCACTCATCTAGCATTTAAAATAATGTCAAGTCCTCTAAGCAAAAGGTATATAGTAAATTGGGTTAAAAAATTGTAAGAATCCTGGTCTAATTTGGAGAATATATATTTAACAATGGTTGTATTCCTTTTTAATTCCCAGAATAAAGTGATAAGGATTTTTTTAAAAGATTGTATATAAGAACTTATTGTGGCATTTAAAACAACTGGATCCACAGACAATATTGTGTTTCAATTCAATGAACTAAATACCAACTCAAAAATTAAGTGCAATTGTTCAGGTGATACAAGTTCTCTTCTCTAAACCTATTTCCCAAGAACACTCCTATTGAACTAAAAAACAGCAAGAAAAAAAGGGTGAGACATGGGACAGAGAGTCAGAAATCTCAGGTCCCTGCTACTAACAATTTATGTGATTTCAGGCAGGTCACTCACTTTACCTTACCGCCTCAGAAATGACAATGTTAGTGTTTATCTCCAAAGTCCTATCCAGTGCTAATGTTTAATGATCTTATTAATTTTTGGATGTTTTATCTTTACCATAATAACAATATGAACAGAAACAATATCAATAATTATAACAATAATAAGATGAGAGAAGCATTGGTGAATAGTTGAAAGAATACAGCACTGGGAGTCAGGCAGTATATATTCTAATTACTTCTCTGTCAGTAAGTAGATTGTGGAATGACCTAGAATGAGTCACTTCTCTAGGTCCTAGTTTCTTTTTCTTTTTTTTCTTTTCTGATATGGAGGACAAGAATAATGCTTTTCCAGCCAAATTTTACATAACTCTAGGAGTTCATGTAGGTGATTTATGCAAAACCACACACACACACACACACACACACACACACACACACATTCATGCATAGGTAATAGTTGGGGTGGGGATGAAACATGCCTGCTTAATTTCGTATTTTTATTAATTACAATATGCCAGAGCCCATCAACCCATTCATTAATGCTGTTACATAATCTTGTTTTTACTGACCCCAAAAGAAAGTATGCTCTGTCATTTTTGTTTAATCAAAAAATATTCTGAGATTTTTAGGAATTTGACTTTAAATATATGTTCCTACAGTTAAATATATGTTCCTACAAATACATTTTTTAAATTAAGTTTAATTGGGTAACATTGGTTAATAGAATTATATAATTTGAGGTGTACATTATAGTTTGACATCTGTATAATTCTATTGTATGTTTGCTACCCGAAGTCCAGTTTCCTTCAGCTACTATATATTTGATCCCCTTACAAATGCTTTTATAATGAACTAGGTGGAAAGAAATTACATAATTTCATATATTCATTTTATTAAAACCATAGCTTTGTTTGTATTGACTTTATAAATTATAAACATTGAACTTGTAAGAGAAAGTGATACTAATAATATTAATCCTTTTGTCTTCTATATTAAAACTCCATGAAAAATTTGACGTGACTAAAAAATTTATAATTTTTAAGCTTGACTATTTTGAATAAACTATTCTATAAGTTCTCTTTTACCTCTAATCTTGAATAATTTTACACAATTGGCCAGAAAAGAAATCTAAAAGTTATCTTAAATCAGAAACAGAAAGAGCAATGTTTGTATTTTCTCTTATAAGTGGTTGCCTATTGAGTTTCTGCTAAGGCAATTTTAAAAGTAGAGAAATGTCATTTTCCTGAGAAAGTCCTAACAAGAATAGAAAGTTTTATTGATAAAGATATTGATGAAGAATACTTTTTAATCTGTAATGAAATTTCTGTTCATTTCAAACTGAGTTAATCTCTTCTTCTAGTGGAAACAAGAAAGAGCTTACTGGAAGTTGGCCTTTCCATGGAAAGAAAACATGTCCATCATGCCAAGGATATTATTAGCAGGACCAATTCTTCTAGCTGCCCTATGCTGTTGTGTCCCTGGGGAAAAATAACATAATCTTTGCCTCCTTCAACTCAATTAAATCATCACACTTCATTTGTGTAAGGTTTTGTGCACATTGTACTTTGTCATATTAATGATTTTGGTATACCTCTATATATTTAGTTGGAAAATTCTCTTGAGATAGAAGCCAAGATTTAAGGTAGCATGAAAATAAATGAAATTATTTTTTCTCTTTTTTTTAGAGAAATTGAGGAATAAAGTAAGAGCAGTATAAATAACAAACTACCAGGTTAATACCAAATTCCCCATTGGATTGGTTCAATCCTAGAAATTTGTGAATGAAACACTTGTTATTTGTAAGAGTTTCTCCTGCTAAGTCATTCTAGATTTGTCCATCTATGACTTGGAATATTTCAAGGCTCAACTCAAATGCCACCTCACCTGTTAAGGTCCTTTTGATTCCTCCAATGTTCTAATTTCTATCTCTTTTGTAAAACCTACCAAAGCTCTAATAACAATATTAATATGTCTGTAATGTTTTATAACATTATTATTATTTTAGAACAAAAAAGAACACTTTTTAAAAGAAGCTAATAATTTTCTCATAAAAGATGAGAAACTTTAACATAGAGAGTGAAAATAAAAAAGCTAAAAATATATTTAAATATTCCAAATAATAAAAGGAAGAAACATTACAGACATAATGAGAGGAGAGTGAATAAAGCCAAAGAATAACCTGATAAACTAAATTTTAAAAGTTGAGATTTAAAAAATTAGTATTTTACTTTAGTCAAAGTTCATAAATTTGCAATTTGCATTTGCAATTGTTTAATGAAATATTTTATTTTAAAAAATAATTTGGTATGCTATGTTTGATCCAAAATACACTTTCACATCTGCTACCTTGTGTAAAGCTTTATAAAAAGTTGTTTTTCCACTTACCCTGGGATTAAAGCCTGAGGAAGATTTCTGTCTGTAATCCATCCTTGTAAATATGAAACTGCGGTTAAGCATTGCAAACTTATGTCTCTCTCAGAGCAGATGGTGGCGAAGTAAACCTGATGAACTTCAAGCTGCTTTTATTCCCTCTGGTTTGTTTGATTCTTGGTGTTCAGATTACCTGGAGTGACATGATTCAAGCTGAAGTTCTCATCGAAGTTCTCATATAAATTTCTTCTTGAAAACAAAAGCATAGCAATATGAAGAGAATAATGGTTATTGACGGTAATTCTATCAACAGCCTTCTCGTTTACATGTAAATGAAAAAAAAAGGAGGCAAATCACCTTTGTGTTCTTGCATGATTAAATGTAGCTATTTCAGTAAAAGTTAAAAAGTGAGTAAGCACCTCATCAAAATCTACAGAGGTGATCAGTGCAGAAAAGCTGCATTAAACATTACATAATTGCTTTCCTCTTAATATCTTCTGTTTCCTAAGCTCACTGGTAGCATTAGTTCAGTATGTAGCTTGAATAGCAATATGCCCCTTGTCCTGGTGAAACGAGCAGTGCAACAGCAAGGATAATGGTCTGCCATTCCAGCTTTTAGATGTTGTTAACCCCAAGCAAATTGTGCAGTCCATCCTGCTATGAATGATTACATAGAAGTCAACCCCTAAGCAAGCTCTGTGACTCTACCCCACTGTTGAGGTACTTGTTATTGAAGTTTGGAATTCAACACCATTCTACCTTTTTCTACTTTCCTCTGACTATTTCTCAATGTCTAATAATGTCTTTTACCTATAGTAGTACACAAAACGTATTTCAAATGCTTAAATGCACATGCTTCCCCAACATATACACACACATATGCACTGACATTTTCCATAGCCCTTTGCCCTAGTGCCTAGTTCTCAGTTCCAAGAGATATCATCTAAAAAATATGAAGAGCAAGGTTGTCATTTCTGCCTAAACCAGTGGTCGTTTTCAATGTGAGGTTTGTGAACTATGTGTCTGGGCTTCAACTAGGGTGCTTGTTAAAAAAGGCAAATTCCATAAGCCCAACTCTTGACTCACTGAATTGAAATTGCTGGAGGTGGTGCTGAGAAATCTATAATCTTTAATAAGTCAATTTCTTTCAGTGATTCTTCCACAAACTACATTTTGAGAGACACTGAAGAATAGAAACATAAAAATCTTAATGTTACATTACTCTTATGAAACTAACCCAGGTTGCTCAACAGTGTCAAATCTCATACTCTCCTGCCTGAAGTTTAGTCCGCACATGTCTCCACCAGCACTCCCTGTCCCTGAACAAACCATCTTGTTGTTAGCTACTGAAGGTGAACTTTTACTTAACTTTGAGGTTGGAGACCAGTGAGATTGAAAACTATTTGATTGTGTATGAGGATCAGCAATCTTCACTACCCCACTTAGTCACTGGAGCAATAGATCATAAGTGACTCACATCTGTTCAATCAGCAAGTATTCATTCTATTAGTCCACTACAGGTGATTGGATTGCAGCTTGTAGGACTCCTAAAAGCGATGCAGAGGTTGGAGGTTGGAAAGTCCTGGTAAACAATGGAGTGTGTCAACAGCATCTCTTGGGTCAACATGTTAGTTACTCTTTTTGTTCAAAGTCATGATTCTAGTGTTTAAACTGCCAGTCTTTGAAATTATTACTCATGCCTTTCACTAAACTCAATAAAAGGAAAGATAAACTCACATGCTCTAGTAAGTGGGAGAAAATTATGAAAATAATAAGATGACTTGAGAGAGGTTAGAAGAAAACTCATAATTTTTAATAGAAACCACATATGGTTTAAAAAATTCATTATGTTAGCTGTTTATTCAATATTAGAACAAGATAGTTAAAGAGATTCCTAGGTAATTAAATAAATTTCTTCACTGACCTACTCTCTCTTTAAGATCTCAGGATAAAAGAGCATCCAATTCCAATACTTCAATTATTTTTCTGAAAATTTTTTTCTTAGGTTGAGTCAAATTCTTTCACTTTCTAGGTTGCACAGCTGGTTCTGGATCTGCACTAGCAATACCCAATCTAGACCTCCAGGATAAGCCCTTCAAATAATTGAAGACGACGCTCATCCTTATGTCTTTGAATTTAGGAAACATTCTTTCCCAGCGACTGTTGGGAGCCATTCTTGCTGAATGCCCTGCAGAAAGAGTTAGAGTTGCCTGCAAGCTAGAAGTTTGCAGAGCAGGTGGGCTCATTACTGAAGGAGGAAGATTGGCTTAATGGATAGTTTGTTACTGAAGGAGGAAGTTTGGCTCAATGGAAAGAGTTGAATGTTCCTTGCCCCAGGGAATAAAAGACGAAAACAGGAACAAGGATGTTTTGAGATAACTTATGTAAAGGTCAGCAATCATTTGCATATGTGTGGGTGTTGCTTCTCTGCTCTTCCAAGGGTATATATATGCTGTGCTAAATAAACTCGAGGCTGCAGTATTCACTGTTAGTCCTCCCTATACTATCTTCTGTCTCTCTCTCTCTCTTTTTTTCTCAATCCTTACTCCCCCTCTTGGGAACTGTTCGTTCTTAGCCCGCTGGTTCCGGCAAGTGACACTTTAAAGTGCTCCTGGTCCTCACTGTGTTTGCTTCTGAAAAAGTGAATGTTTACCCCTGTCCCTTAGAATGTGGTTCTCTGAACTAAACAGAATACTTGGTGTGACCAGACAGCTATTATGTAGTTTGTTCTGGACACTGTGTTTTTATAATACAACCTAAAATTCCATTATTTTATTAATTTATTGCAATTATCACAATAATATTCACATGGAACTCAAAATCAGGTAAAACTTTTAAGTCTCTTCCTCACCTTATATCACCTCCATGCTGATATTTAGCCAAATTTTCTTCCTTCCATACCTGTTCTTTTAATTTTTTTAATGTAAATATAGAAGTAAATGCATCTACTGATAAGTTTTTTTTTGTTTTAAATAATTCATTTTATAAAGGAAATGCTGATTCATTTGTCCAATATTTAAACTTTCCTACCAAGCACCATGCCATCCTCAAACACAATAGGCTTGTTACTTTGGGGAAGGAGAAAATGTTATGTAAAGTAAATGTCATTGGCAAATTTTCAGATTTTAAAAATATTTTCAAGATCTATTTACACACATATATATAATCATAGAATATATATGTATATATATATACATATATATAATCTTAGAATTTCTGTAATATTAACAAGTAGAAATTACATATATAACAAGAATGTTATGATTCTATTCATTTTATGATATATGTATCATACATTTATTTCAATTAGCTATATGTCTTATGAATAGAGAGCAAATTTATGTAATCTCATTTAAGTTCATCACAATTAAAAATTATTGAATTATCATAATATATTTAAATGTTTATTTAGCACCGACTGCAATGACAGGCATAGGTATTGAGCATATACTTGTGAATAAAATGGTCATGGTATCTTGTCTCATGGAGTGCATAAGTTATAATCTAGTGGTGAAAGAAAATCAATATACATGCAAACAAATACATATATAATTACAATGAGCGATAAATGTGATAATGGAAAAGGAACAGATAGAGAAAAACAGGATAGATGACCTACTTAAGTAGGGTGGTCTGAAAAACTTTTTTAAAATAGCCACATACAAAGTATTCATTACTAATAAAAAAAAATCAATTCTGTTTCTGTCACATTTTAAAATGGGTATTCATAACCATACATCTGTTCAAAGGGTTTTGTGGCTATTTGAGTAAGCCTTAAAATACCATTATTATATAGTTTTGAGACAGACAATGTATTTGGTCTGAAATATGGAAAAAATGATGGTTAAAATTTTTCTACTGCCTTAAATAGTGTTCTGAGCTTTCAATTTTTCTGTGGGATCCTTAAGAACAAACCCATAATTCATAATTGTAACCCTTTTTGGTTTGTCATAAATGTATAGCTATTGCCAAATGATATCAACTTAAGAAATGCATTACAAAGTCTTGAAAAGAGATCTCTGCAATTATGTGTTCATAGTTACATCCCTTGATGGTATTAAGTTTGCTAGGAATTTCCAGACTGTGAGCAGTAGCAGTTTTCTATAATTTCTTAAAGCCATCATTTTGGCTGCCTCATGCAAAGTTTGTTCCCAATAAAATAAGATGAAAGAAGCAGTATTAGCTAACTTTATTTTGATTAATGGAAATAGATGTACTGTATCTGTTCCATTTTGCTACTGTGGAGAAAGAAGCGTTTACTCTGTGTTTAATTTCACCAGATCATTAGCAGAGTTTGAGAAAAGCAGTGAGCTGGTTTATACCGAGGAACTGGTGATCTGGTACAAGAGAAGCTAATCAGAGTCCAGGGAAGTAGGCACATAGCTAAAGCTCAGGTCACAAACAACAATGCCACATTAGAGGGCTTGTCTGAACAATGGCATAGAAGATTCAGACCAGAATGGCTATTGGAAATTTGTCTAATTCTGAGAATCATGAATGATGGTACGATTTTAGAAATGAATTGAAAGACCCAAGGGTTGTCAAATATAAAGCTAATTAATTCTCAGTCATTCCAAGTGTCCCTCAAAAACAGGGATATTAAGAAGTCAGGCCCAATTCACAGAAAATAGACCTGGCAATAAAATAGTCCCCAAGGTAAGAGATAGAATTTAGGACTAGTTTTCCCACTTCCTCAATAACTTCCTGTTCCTTGGCACAGACAAACTTCTGGTAAGGAAGAGACCTAATCAGCAGAAGTTAACCAGGTTAACTGCCTGACCCTGTGCAGGGCAGTGTGGCAATAAGAGTTCTTGTCCCAGTTACTTTTCCAGTAAAGTGTTGATACAGACTCACAGATGCAGAGCATGTTCAAGCCCATGGGAAAGCTGCTTTTATGACAGATACTGTTTTAGGGAAATGGGATAAACAGTGAAGCTTGAAGGGGCGATTAAAAAATTGAACAAGTTTGAACAAAAGTTCAGCAGAATCAGTTCAGGAGTTAGCTTTGGGGATAAGTGGAGGGAATAAGGGCAAGTAGCCCCAATTAGCTCATTTACCTAATGTTACTGTCTGGAACAAGCTGGTTGATGGCAAAGGCCCACAGTGAATAAGTCATGAAGTGTAATGTGGATAGATTTTCTGGAACCTGACATTTATGCAGAATAACTATATCAGTTACCATACTTTCCTAATCTGCTGGGTGTATGCAACTTGACGACTTGGTGGGAAGTGGTGTCTCCAAAACACAGGTGAAGCACAGATTTTAATTATCATCTTAATGAAACTAGGCAAGTCAACAAATCACAGGGATTATGACAAAGAAGCACAATTACTCCCATATTTTGGGCTGAAGAACCAACCATGTTCCAATCTATGGGGATATCCTTTTCTAACGATGTATGTACGTGGGGAGTTGAGGGAGAAATAGGCACAGTCAGATCAATCCAAATGTTCAAGGAGGGGTCAGAAATTGAAGTTGGATCACCTTCACAACCAATGAGATAAAAAGCTTATAATAACAAAATCATGGTATTTTTACAAATTCTTTAATATCGACGTTCACACTTCCACGTGAAGAATTTAGAACACTCTTTGTGCACATGTATTCTTCTAGACATAAAGCAACTTTGTCAGTAATCAAATTCCATACATTCTAGATAAAAATCCATATTTTTTTCAATGACATTAGTTTTCATTCTATTAAAAGAATTTCAAAAACACACAAATATATTTGGTGAAGGAAAGAGACAACTTTATAATCCAGTCTTATTGTCCCACTTTATTAAATATTTTTTGTTTATTTCCCTCACAAGTTAAACAAGATGACAGCCATATCTGCCAGAGTGAATTCAACTTTGAAGAAAAGCTAAATATGTAGCACAGTCTGGTGTAGGGTCCTGAGTATGAAGAGAAGAGTAACATGATATGAGTGAATCCCACAGGACTTTCCTTATTAGCCCAAAATAAAATCTATTATGCTTTTCCTTTTGAGTTAAATAGTTGTAGCTCCTAGTAAATAGGGACATTTTTTCTTACAAATTTCAGTAATTCAGCCATAATCAGTCCTAAGTCATAGTTCAAATTATTCTTGTATAGTTAACTAATCATCATGCTGTGACTTAAGGGGGCCCATTAGAGCTTGCTTATTTTTTGTCAAGTTAACACATCTATCTACCATGAACCAAGGATTGCTCCATAAAAATGAGGCATAAAATTACCTCTAAGTGTCAGTCTTATTTTATTCTTCTTCCACATGTTCCTTATATCAGACTGGTTTCAATCTGTTATTCATCTTTCTAGAAATTATTACTTTAATTTTCAATGAAATCTATTATTGATTTTTAATGCATTACTACAATTCTTTTTATTCACAATTTATGTTGAATAATATATTTCCATATAAATTTAATTTTATACAAAAACACCAGTACTTAAATTTTTGAAATTCTTTCCTTTTTTGTTTTGAAATCTATGTAAATTTTACTCAGAATAGGGAATTCACCAGATATCAGCTGACAGATTTCACAGTGAATTTTCAAAGCATTTGCTAACCAAGTACTTTAAGGACTGTGGCATTTATACATACATGATAAAATTTTGTCAGAAAATAATGTGACAAAGAGAAGAGGTCACATTTTTGAGCCCTTTGAAGTATGGTCTTTGCCTATAGAAAGTTGCAGGATCCCTCATTCTCTCTTCAGTAGCCTTCAGTTTGTACGTCCCTTGCAGGAATGTTGCTTGTAAGGGGTTCTTGGCTAATTTTACTGATATTCAGATGTTAAGTGATGTGACTCTTGGTATCCCAAGAACCTTCACTGAGTCATCAGGTTGTATGGGGTAGCTTATGAACTATAAGCACTTGTATACATTCTAGTGAATTCAAGGGGTTAATGTCTCTGAATGCCAGAATTTCTAGTTATGCCTCTGGCTGATTAACAATCTCCAGGCTTAGGAAGCCTATCTTCTTTAGAGACAAGAGAGGAATCCATGCTCAGAAAAAGTTGGCCTTGAATGTTTAAGTCATCAACCAGAGAGTGATCCAAGAGGAATCTGGATTAGACACACCTTTTCAGTATTGTCGTAAATATTAAGGATAGTACTGTTAAGGAATGTTGGTGATTTAAACCGTAGTTTCTACATAATTAATGTTTCATTGGGAACAGGTAAAAATTCTTATAATATCATGACTATTTCACTAGCTTCCTGGCTACTTCTCATGCTTCCACAATTGTCTTCCCACAGGTTTTACTAACGTAGCTGCAGTTTCAGATTGTTATTCTCCCACACAAAAACCCTTCATGGTTAAAATACTCAGCACACTTAAAATCTCAGAGTTTTAGCACAGCCTACATACTTCTACAAACATGTAGCTTCCCTGCAAATTTGTCTCCTATAACATTCCTTCTTGCTCACTGTTCCAGCCACGTTGTCTCTTTACTATAACTTTAATATAACAAGCACATTCCACTCTCACAGCATTTGCACCTGGTATCCCCTCTGCCTCGTATTCCCTTCCCCAGATATGGACATGCTCACCACTCACTATTTAGGGTCTTTGCCCAAAATCAACTTCTCAGAGAGGGAGACACTGACCAATGGTCTTTAAAAAAACAGCCCCCATTCACTCTATCCTCTTACTTTGCTTTATTTCTTTCAGAGAACTACCACTATCTGACATTACATTATGTATTTCTTTATTTGCTGTCTCCTTCAATCAGAATAAATGTTCTGTAAGATCAAGAAGTATATTTGGTTTATCTAGAATAATGCAATAGTACCCACTCAGTAAATATTTACTGAATAAATAAATTTTATTTTAAAATTCTTTTATAAATACAATTAGTGTATTTAAGTGATATAATCTTATTTATTACTTGGATTTTATATTTTCAGGCAAGTGTAGAATTGGTAAATATAAGATTGTAACAGCTGCATCTCATCAAATTAATTTTGTTGTGTCACAAGTGGTAAGCCTCTTTGCTGACTGTTTTCCAGAATTCAAACCATGCTAGTCTTTGTAATAAAGCTCAATAAAAAAATTTAAAAAGTTGATTTACACATAGATTGTTCATGAAGGAATAATCTATGTTATTTGTTATAAAAATCATGAACCAGAAGCTGTATTTAATACTGTTAAAATCCAAATCAGAGAGTACTTGGGGAAAAAATGACTTATTTTTGACCTTAACATAAATTATTTTATATCTTTTTAGTGGAGGATTTCTTTCTTTATTTTTATTTTTATTTATTTTAGATTTCCTTGTTATTTACAGTTTCCTTAGTTAATCATAAAAAAAATATTTTACCAACAACATGATAGTATATACAGAACAAAACCTTTGGAGATAGACTGACACTGTATTAAGGTACCAATTCTAACACGTATGGGTGGTATGTTTCCATTTTCAATTTCAGACAGTGTTTTTCACTGTCAGACAGGGGTCACCTACATTGCAGTGAGGTGGGGGAAGTTATTGAAAATATTTATAAATAACTCAGTTTAGCACCTGGCAGATGGTGGTACTAAACAATTTTCTTCTCTTTCCTTTTTATACTCCCCTACTCTTTGTCTAAACCAAAACCTTGCTGAGAAAATAAGGTCAGACTCACTCATATTTTTTTTCAGAGTATCTAGAAAAGTTATTGCATTTGTTTGAATGATATGAGAGTCATGTATTCTTCAACTAGTTGAATCATTTGTTCTGATATTTATATTTTCGTAGAATGAGAAAACTGACTAGTTGACATCAATCTTTTTTACTCATTTCATCTATGCAAATGCAGCATTTTCTGTGGCTTTGGAGTCATCAGCTGATGTTACAGGAAGATTTGATATATTAAACACATTTGGTGACCTCAGCCAGCCAAATATAATTCTGATGAATATATCTTGGCTAGTCTTTCATCTCTGTTCATTACAAGCATTCTAAATCCAAGCACATGCCATTTCATTGCATGCTTCCAAGAGATTCAAGGGATTATATTAATTACAGAGAACATAAATGATCAGTGTTGTTGTTGCTCTTACTCTGTTGAAGCTTTGTCTGATATTTTGAATCAACTGCTTTGCCTATGGATTTGATGTATCCAAATTTAATTTAAGTTAATACAAATGAAGTCTGTTACGTATTAATCAGTTGTTTTCCTTGTTCTACAGAAACAATATCTGCTTGTAGAGCTTTGGAATTGAATTAGAATAGTTTGATGTGCATCAACAAAATGTGTTATAACATTTCTCCTAGTCTGTCTCTCTTGAACTATAATACATAAAATTAATCTACAGATACAGAAAATTAAGTTTGATAGATATTTTTGGTGAGAAAATAGAAATTCTTATTGAAATTTTCAAGCATGGTCTAAAATTACTCTAAAAGTTATTCAAAATTAAAACCAATTTTTCTTACAAGGCCATAAGATTGCTCTGCTCCAAAGGGCAATCACAGTTATACTGGATTAAGAATTCTTGGTGTAATACTTGCTTGTTTCTGCCAAAATGATGTATGGTGCTAAGAAACAGATTATCCAAAATCTCATTCTACATTCAGAATCAAGGTTGTACCCTTACATTGGAGAATTTTAGTATTTACTTTACTTAAAATAGAATCTCTGATATTCTAAGTGTTTAACCTAAATGCTGGTTAATGGGGCGGGGGCGGGGGAAAAACATAGGTTATTTCTTGAATGCATTGTGGACTAAGAATTCACGGAAATCCAAGCATAGGTATTTGAAGCTCCCCGGAGGCACACCATGCTGAAGAGGACCTTTTTGTAATAGTGCATAAAATAAAATAAAGGCATGTGGTACTTGAATTTCTCACACAACTAATCTCTATTAAGCATTTATTATGTTCCAGCTACTCTGCTGGGCAGTAGAAATTCAATGTTGAGTAGAACAGACATTGTCTCATCTTTAAGAAGTTTACTGTTTGATGGACTGGCCATAAAGAGATTCATTGTTTTAGACTCTGTGGACAAAAAATATTTTCTTTATGGCTTTTACACTCTCATTTTATGAAAAGCACAAAATTTATTTGAGAGTAATTACTTTCAAAACAGAACTAGAAATATGAGAAAGCTTTCTTTTCACTAAGCTTATTTGTAGCGCTCAGAGTTGATCTTTTCTTTTTTTTCATGCTCATTTAGCTTATTTTAATAGAAAAATTACTTTTGGTGTTTCTTAAAAAGTGTAGGAAACCAAGTGAATGGGATAGTGGAAAAAACTTGAATGTTGAGGTCAGCTTTTACTTTGAAAAAGAAAGATCAATAGGTGTAATATATGATGCCAATTACAGTATTTCTTTACCTAAAGAGTATTTCTTTGAAATGAACAAGGTTTAATTTCAACTACATAATATTTTTTTAGGAAAAGAATTTCAGTAGTTACTAAACAGATATAATTAGCTAATTCTAAAGGATTTAGATTGTGCATCCATGCTAGTATTTATATATCATTACATGTATGTAGCCTTCATAATTTTCTGGGAGAAAGTCAACAAGAGTAGGGCTGATTAAAATTTCTGAACTTCCTCTTTTTAAAGACCAAGATGGAGTTACAGTATTTTAGTATAGTACAAACAATAATTACTCTTTTTACATACAATATTTTATAACAAAGAGTTTATTCTGGAATTGATTAGTAGAAACAAAAAATCATATTCATAAAAACATTTCTTCTATGAATTGTGTAATAGCTTGGACTTTTAGCTGTCAGTAACAAGAGCATAGGTCAGACTTCTTACACTTAAGCCCAAGTTTTAAAAAGAAAAGGAGTATACAGAAATTTGTCACAGTAATATTTGAGTGTCTCATAGAATATAAAGAAAATTTCTGGCTGGTGTAAGAATCTCTACTTCTTTCTGTATGTCTTCATCTCTCTCTTTCTCTAATCATGGCTACCAATAGTATCAAGCTTGAGTTTATACCTGGTACTACTAATAGTAGCTATTTTTCCTTCAAAAAATTATTTAATTTCTGTGTCTCAGTTTGCTAATATATAAAATGGGGATGAAAATAATAGCACCTACTTCATTGAGTTGTTGCAAAGACTGAATAAGTTGCTATATGTTAAACACATAGAACAGAGCCTGGCATAGTAATCACTCTACAAGTGTTAGTTATTATTTATATTCTAAGTTCACCACAAAAGCTTTTTCTGTAGCCATTAATTAAAAAAATAACAATAAGGCAAATGCCAAAGTTTTCCCCGAAGTAGTTCATTAAAGAATGAGGATACCAAAACTACAATAATCTTTACCATCAAATTTAAATAGAAAAATTAAAGCATCATTTTGTAAAAAAGATTCTTTGAAGGCCCTGGGTTCTAGAATTTTTACAGAGCCATTCCACATTGTTAGGCCAATGTTTTTCAGACATCAAACCTCTGGATCACAGCAGCCTTTTGACACACTTGAGAGTTTTGAAGACTGGATGCTATGGTGTCCATGGGAAATTAACTAAAAGTATATCAAGGAAGGAAAAATAAAAAATAGAAATGCAAAATGGGTGCCTTGTTTGCCCTTATCTCTGCCCAAGAATAGTGAAATGGGGAGTAAGACAGTAAAGAGAAACAGAAGCCAACATTTGTTCTGGGTTTTTTTTTTCCTCTCTTGTATTCTCCTCAGTGTTCTCTCTTACTGGTTCCAAGCCTTAATTTCCTCCATTTAAAAAACCCGAGAGGAGAGGCAAATAGGGTTATCTTATTTCCAATCTTTTACACAGAGTCAAACCTTGTATTGCCTATATTCCTTGACCTTAAGTTCAAAAACTAAGAGTATTTCAAGTATAAAAGAAAGAATGAACAAGTTAAAGAAAGAGATTGACTAAAAATGTGAAAGAAAAAGCTTCCAATTCTTGGTACTCAGGAAATGGCAGAGTTAAGAGAATAATCCTAGGTGAGAAGAGAGGACAAAGGATAGTATAGTTGTTGCAGGCTAAGTAAGTATTTCAAATGTTTTGTAAGATTTGACATGCCTAGGCTTTAGGCTTTTAAGGAAAAGTTATAAAATTGGCCACAATTATTGGCGTATTTACAATATCAAAGTACTGTTCTACCAGTCTCATATGTATCAATTTATTTCATTCTCAAAATAACCTTATGCAAAGTACTTTATTCCCATTATATATAAGGAAGCTGAGCCCAGAATAGTTAAGTCACTTTTCTAAAGTCTCACAGCTGGCAAGAAACAGAGCCAGGACTTGAAAATCAAATAATCTAGTGAGCTCAAGACTTTTTATCCTACCCCTTCTGATTCTACTTTGAAAAATAACTGAATTGGAAGCTTAATACTATAAAACAAAACCAAATAATTAAAATAAACAAATAGAAATAAATGTCATCAAGATGTTTAACAAAATCCTATATGAGAATGAGAATATGATCAATATAATTATATTTGCCAACAGGAGAAAAAGAATTAGGCATCATTACTATACTTTGTTGCAAATTCCTGAGATTTAGAAAAAGTGCTCATGAAATGAATATTTGGGGACCCCTTTTCTCTTGTTTAAAGAAATAGTACAGAATATGTTAACTTTTGAAAGTGAAAATATTCAACTAAACTAAAAACCCACAGAAAATGAAATAAATGAAAAAGGATATTGCATAATTTAACTCAACCTTAAAGAAAAAGAGTTAAAGACTTAACGAGAAAAATAACACAACCACTACTAAATAGGATTTATCTCAGGTACAAGTAGTCTCAATTAAAATTCAGAAATCTTTCACTGTGATAAAACATATCAATATGTTAAAGTATATCAGCTTCATCCCTAACAGTGAAAATATCAAGAGTGTGATAAAACATTTGAGATTATATAAATATCAGTAACTATCTTCTATTTTAGCAATAGCCAGTAAGACTCATCTCACAACAATAACCATAATCCTAAAACTAAAATTAGCTTTCTTTAGAAGCCTGTAGGAAAAAAAAAGAAAAACTATAAAACTCTACTTTAAGAGATAGAACCCTTTAATAATTGGAAGAATATGCCAAGTTCTTAGAAAGTAAGGTTGAATATTTTACAGATATCATCAAACCAAATTAATTTTAGGTTTAATATGAGCCTAATAAAAATTCCAATGAGACTGTTTTTGGAACTTGATAAAATAATTCTAAAGTTCATATGCCATGATAATGGACAAGATGTTCTAAAACACTTTAAAAAGATGAGTAACTAGGGGAAACTTGCTTATAGATATTAAAAGATATTGGACCATCATATTGCTTTTTATGACTGTTCTGATTTTGATGTTTAATAATAATTCACATATTTTATAGTTACATTTTATTAATAAAAATCATATCATCTATGAAAGTTTGTCTAAATTATTCAACTATATTAAAGCAAAATGACCAAGATGCAACATATAGAAATGAATATTTCAAGCATTAGTGAGTCACACAAATTATAAATACATGGAACTTAAGATAGTATATAGGGATGGGTCATGATTGTTATTGTTGCTGCCACAGTTCAGGCACTCATCAGCTCTCCCCTGACAATTATATCAGTTTTCTAACTGACCTTCTCAGTTCCTCCAGCATATCATTTATATAGTTAAGAAACTCATCTGCACAAAAATAAACTAAATGCTTCTAGGCCTCAAAGCCATCATTGGCTTCCTCCTAGCTATTCTACTTACATATATCACAATGGCTCATTCATAGTTCTCATCTCATCTCCTATACTCTAGCTGCATAGAATATCGCATCCACATTTTCCTATTTATGTCATAGTCATTAATAAATATCACCATTATTTTCACATGTTTTTTTCTGCCTAGAATGTTATTGCAATATCCTACTCATTCCATCCCAGTGCAAGTCTTAATTTAAGCTTTTTTTTTTTTTTGGGGGGGGGATATTTCATGGAAGGCACATAAAATATTAATGTATATCCAGTACATAGACTGGTGTCTTTTAGTAGAAGCTCAAGAAATATCTGTTACATGAATAAATAAATAAACATCTACTGTTGATGTATCATTGTTTTATGATTATTTGCTTATATTCATTTATCTTATTTGAGAACAGGAATGTGGTTTGGGGCAGTTAATTGTTTGTTTGTTTAAGTTTGTCTTCACTGCCTGGACACATAGGCAGGGCTTGAAAAGTATTTGTTAAATGAGAGAATAAGTAAATAAATAATATGTTACAGCTAAAGGACATAATCATTACTTAAATAGCACAGCTCTAGATACAGTAATTACTTGCTAAAAGAGTCAATCAAACATATTTAAATATTGCTTTAGAATTAATATTTATTTCTACTACAGGTAATTGTAGTTAGATAATTCATAGTCACCATTCTTTCTACATATTATCTTACATCAAAATGACAATTTGACTCTGGCAGTCATTTCATACTATAATGCAACTGGTATTAAACGATTTATTGTTTCATTTCTTCGTATCACTTTGAATTAATAGAGACCTTCTGGAAAGCAGCCTTTCCTAAGAGTTCCTTTATTAGACGGAATCTTGGGCTTTGGCATTAATTTTTATTTTGTAATAATTTGTCAGGTACTTAGTGTTATTTGTATACCCCACTCCCCACTCCAAACCAGGAACATATTTTCTGAGTAAACAAAAACTATAAAGAAGATATTGAGAAATATCCAAAAAATAGCACTTTGTGAACATTTTCAATGATTTAACACATCCATAAACAATAAAGAGTCTGGTTACAAATCCTACATGTGTTCTATATAGTAACTTCCCCATGTGTCCCATGCAGAGAGATATGCATATTTGCTTTCTATCTGCATAGTTACTTGAAAGCAATAAGACTGAATGGTTTTCAAAGAACTCAGTAATTAAGTTTTCTGAATCCAGACTATTCAAATCAGTCCAAACTAACGGGCATTTACTGTATTTACTGAACTCATGTAGCTTAATCAGTCCCTCATACAGTTTGTTTTTTCATGTGGCAAACTGTTCTTAAAATAAGCAGTTTCATAACTTCAGATATTTTTGCTTTTTAAAAATTTTTTAAAGAATTTGAATTTGGTATTAAGTTTTCTCATAGTGAAGAAAAGAGAAAGCAAATAAACTTAGAAAATTTTACATGTGCAGACATTTATCTCAGATTAATGTGGACTTTCATTTGATATTTTGATTAAGTTAATTAGTAAAATGTCTCCAAGTTTAGTTAAAACAAGAGGATAAAACAACCTTATGAAAGTAGCTCATACTCTAAGATATAATAGAACATTGAATACTATCCAGAAAACCCTTTGAGAATGCTAATATTGGTGTTGATCTTATCTATCTATCTATCTATCTATCTATCTATCTATCTATCTATCTATCCGTCTTTATTTTTCTTTAGTTTTATCACTTTTTTGAAATATTTTCATGCATGTGTCTTAAACAGCTAGAAGTCTATGTCCATCAAAATAGACTCATTTTGCCTTTTTTTCTGAGTCACATAATTGGAGTTAACATGCACACCCACACTCAGAACACACATCAGTAGTTCTGGAAAATGCTTACACAAAGCAGAACTACACTCAAGGCATCAGTTTTTTTTTTTTTTTAATGCTTCTAAAAAATGCATAATGTCATACAAATCATCAACTATTTCAAATGTTACTAATGGTAAACAGTGTTTCAATTACTATTCCTTTTAAGAATATGAAAAGGGCTAAGACTCCTATCTTCTGAAATAATGAAATGCCATTCCCACCTCTCTCTGGTGTCTGTGCCTGACCTCAATTTTTGCAGCAATTTTTGTAGCCATGAGAGATTGCTAACCCTCAAGTAATGGGTCAGTTTGCTAAGAATTCATTTGAATTGAAATTATTTATACTGGCTTTTTGTCACCTTAGCATAGGTGAAAAGCAAAAACTACCAGTAGCTATCCAAACCAGAAGCGTTGGTAATAAAAAAAAAAAAAAAAAAAAAAAAAAACCTCCATTAATGAGCCTCTGTTTTGTTACTTCTAACAATGTAGCAAAACTATCTCAAAGCATGATTAGGGTTTCTTTTGCTGTATGTTCCTACTTATTTGTAAATAGTGGCCTAATTGGGTTACCGGCCCAGAACAAGTTAAAGCCTGCAGTGTTCATATTTGCATTGACTCTGTTTCTCTTAATACTTGCTCAGCTTCATACCAATTTGGAGCCAAAACTGTGAACATAAAGATAATACTATGCATTGATGAATCGCACTGATTTCAAATGTTACCAAAAGGGCCAGGGATAACAGAGCAGGTGAAAGCATTCAGATTAAGCTGATAGGATGGATAAACCTGCATCTGGACCTGAGTTACATATTCAAGACTTGTCTGGGCTGGGTCCAGGTATTCTGTCTCACTACTCACAGAAAAACAAGACAAAGAGCTAGGGATTGTGTTTTCTCGGAGTCTACGTACCTCAGTGCAGCGGCTACAAACCCCTATAGCAATTTTGAATAGTGTCAAATCAGCAGATTTCAGAACTAGGTTTAGAACCAAGTCACACTACCAGCTGATTCAACAGATTTACATCTGAACTCCAACTGATATAAAAATCAGATTTAACTTCTTGTGAAGGAGCTTTTAGGATTCAGTAATAGTACCTTCTTCTAAAGACAAAGGGGGGAAAAAGGACCTGGACATAGCTTTTGAAGTAGGAAATGTGTCAATGTTGCTAATAGTCAAAATCCAGCAACTTGAACTTGGCAGATAACTTTGTTGAGAAAGTGAGCACTGCTGAAAAGGAGTTTTGGCTGCTGAAGGGATTTCCTTTTTTTTTTTTTCTTTACACTTGATACACTTTGAAAATAGACACAGAAAACCCTTGATTGAACCAAATAAACCCTGTACGTATCAGATTATTAGTCTCGCGTGTGACTTCTGGGTGCATTTTTGAGGGTAGCATCCATCTTAAGGTATTTTAAAATTAGAACTTTCTTGTGAATGTGGTAAAACTGGAATTTATAACAAGGTCACTAATGGAATGTATTTCCATGACTCATTTATCCTTTTATAGGATATGCATGGCCAGACACAAGAGTGTTATCTACAGTGTTTCTAAAATTACCTCTCTGGGACTTTCATCCAGTTTTAAGAAACTTCACAGAAAGAGTAAATGAAACATATTTCTCCTGGGTGACTTTAAAAAACAGGTACATGGTTTTTAAACGTAAGAAAGATAATCTCCTAGGGACTATGTGTAGGAATCTGCACTTTAACAAGTATTTGAAGAGTCAATAAAAAAAAATAGGGAAAATCAGATTTACATGAAAACTTTAAACTTACTAGGTTCCAAAAGGATGATCTATGTATTAGGAAAATATAAGAAAATGTTTCCTTATACATTCTCTGTTTTAATGGTAACCATAACTTGAAAATAAAACTAAAACTTTTTTTTAATTTTGAGAAGCAATTTTAGTTGACAATGGCTTCTTCCTCATAACAGCAAATTGTTCCCCACTCCCAGTTAGTGGGTGACACAAAAAGCCTTGAGCCTAACATATAAACTTTCTACATATTAACTGAACATTTTCTGAGGCCTTAAAAATATACATAATTTTAAATTTATAATATAAAGAAAGGATAGCCTGTTGGTACTTTAACTCTTTAGGTGTAATACCATTCTCCCTTTGCATCACATTTTTTTATTGAGGTAGAATTGATGTAACATTATATTAGTTTCAGATATACAATGTATTGATTTGACATTTGCATATGTCAGAAATGATCAGCACAATAAATACAATCAATATCTTCTTTTGCATTTTGATGTTTCATTTGGAGCTAGACAATCTGTTATCACCAGCACTGGCACTACCTGTTATGGAGAGAATTAATTCATTGAACAAATTATAGAAGGGTCCAGGCAAACTGCTTATTTTCTTTATCAAATTCAGGATCATATTTTATTTTCTTCTTAGTATGAAAGTTATTCCATTGCTTTCTGGTTATGTGAAGCTTGAAACAGAAGGCCACAAAGAAAACAAACAACAAAAAGAAATGAGGCTGATGGTTAAAACTCAAGTTCAGCTTTACTTTAAAATGAGTTGGGTGTGTGCCTCAGGCTCTCAAGGATCTGAAAAGTTCCTATTAAGGAACACCGAGACCTTCCAGTTCCCCTAGTTCTGGAGCAACTCTGAGTACTGAACACCTTGACAGATGGAAGTCAGGGAGAAAAGCTGCATTTGGCCCCACCTCCACATTCTGGCAGAACATTAGACCCCTGGGGCACATTTCTTTCCAGAAATAACTCACTGTAGGAAAATGAGAATCAGGATATATAGAGTTACAAAATGGACACTGGGCTCTGTCTGCAGGTTTTCTCCCTATGTAGACCCAAAGTTCATCTTCAAATGTTCATGACGTCAACTTTCACATCTGTATTTCTGGGGTGTAAGTTCTAGGACACATTCTTTTGTTCATCACAAAGAATTTTGGTATGCTTGGCCCTGGGAAGAGAGTTCATACATAGTCTGTTATTTTATCTTTGCCTAAAACCCAGTTGAAACATTAGTGTTTGAAAGAGATGTTTTAAAAAATAGTTAAATATTCATTTCTCCAGCTTACCTCTCTTTTAAGTTATAAGATGAGAAAACAATGTTCCTAGATTATTTTAGTTCTTTATAGACTCGTCTTCTAAAGTTTAAAATTATTGTTATGCCCTCAGCTTTTATAAAGATGAAATTAAAACCTTAATATTTAACGCTCTATTTATTGTCCCTTTTATAAGAATCCCCATGATAAATTCTTTCTAGAATTTAGTCAAACAATTTTTTTTAAATTTTAGATAGATATTAATACTAATTTTATTGGGCAGAGAGAAATTAAATAAATCAATTTGCTTCTCTTTTGAACTTGGCTTCCAAATTCACTCATTATGCAGCTATAGTAACAAAACCATTTTAAGTTTCTGTTTCAATGGACTAGCACTCTCTCCCTCTCCCTTTCCAGTCAGTTACTCATACTTGAGATCTATAGATTACCTGTTTCAGAGTCATCTAGGCCTTTGAAACTTACAGGTCTCTGAACCGCACCCCAGAGATTCTGATACAGTAATTACTGAAAGCAACATAGGAATATATGTGTGCTTTATTCAAGCAAGTCTCATGGTTATTATGCACCTCTGAGTTTAAACTATTCTAAGTGGTTTTGACTGGTCTTTTCCTAGTATTAGGGGATTTAGATCTTCTTTTTTTTTTTTTTTTACTTGAACAATATTATTTGAGATATTCACACAAACATACATAGTCTGTTTTTTCAAAGAGGTAAGATGATGAAGCAACAGGTAATCAGAGAGAAGGGATAAACATACAAGAAGAACTTTTACAATGGAAATGTGAAAACTCATACAGAAGTGTGTTGCTTATCATTAAGGCCACATTAAGAAAACTACATACACAGAGAAACCAAGGAATTCTGCAAAGAGATCTTGCAAACCTTTTGCAGAAAGGGATAAAACTTCAGACTTCTAGTTTCTAGGTACTTAAGTACAGTATCCCAAATTATTTGTAAGTTCTTTTTTTCTTTAAAGCTTTTTCATGCACAAGATTTTGTTTGGGTTGTAAGCTAATTGCAGGGATTTGATTACTAGATAGTTTCTAACTTGCCTCTGCAAATGGTTTTTACAAACACAAAAACCAGAGTATTGCCGATTTATAATGAACACTACTGGTAGAAATCTGAGACATCTATAGGACAGTATATTTTTTCTAGCTATTAATTCTGCTTAGTGTGAACACAGTCTAAAACTCTAAAAGTTAGCATATAAATCACTTGGCAAAATAAAATTTAAAATTTAGTTAATTTTAAAGCAAACTTTAAAAATCATCCAAAACATTGTTTTAAAAAAATTATGAATTCTTTATAGCATACTTAAAAGTATAAAACAGGGAATACAGACTAAATATATTTTTAAAAATATGTAAATGCAATTTAATATATTCTTTATCAAACTAAACTTTCCTTTTTGTAGAATTCACATAGCAAAATACTCACATTTTCATAAGAATTGTGTAAAAACAAATAGTACTAACTTGTGGTCACAACTTGCCAAATAAGTTTGAAATGCATACAAAATAAAAAAAGATGAGTTAACTGGTTGTTTAAATCTCTATTTAGACTCTTGAAAAATATGGTAGATGAGCACAAATATTCAACTCTCTTTGGCTATAACTAACAGAAATAACCAAAATGGTAAAACAATAGTAATAATTATAACTTAAAACATTCCAGTGGCACTGAAAATTAGGGCAGGTGCGCCAATAGGCCACAAAATTCGAGAAATATCTGCTTTAAACAGTGCAAGTGAAACCCTGTAGATCAAGATATTTAGAAGTAACATGCATCTCAGTGTCTTAAGAATGTAGTACAGCCTCACAAGCAAACAGCAGACAGGAGCGGAGAAGCCCAATTAAGTTTCTTATTTTTAAGAAGCAAAGGTCAGAAAGCCCTGAGAGGAATTCCTATCACTGTTATAAATCAGAATCAGTTGAGTGAGAAAATTCTAAGGCAAGCCCAGCTATGCCTAAGTAAAGCTGGCTCCTTGCTGGTTTGGTCAATGGATTTTATGGTTAAATGAAGCCATTTCCTAAAACAGAAGGAGCTAAAACCTATAATCAGAGAATATTTAGAAAATAACAACAATGAGAAATGTTTCACATAAAAATGTTGAGATGCAGCCAAAATTAATCTCAGAAAAGAAATACTAACTTTCACTATTTTCCTGGTTAAACAAGAAGAAATAAAAATAAATTAGCTAAATATCCAACTCAATAAATTAGGAGTAGAACAAGAAAATAAACACAGGACAGGATAAGCAGGAGAAATAAATAGCAGCTAATATTTGAATTTACTCTTCTAGTTTCTTTGTATGTAGGATTTCACTTAATCTTCCCTACCACTCAATGAAAATAGATACTACAAAGATGAGAAACTGAGATACAGGAAGTTAAATTTAAAAATGCAAAAGTGGTATAATTGATAAATAAAAATTCTTAGTCATTACCAAAAATAAATACAGAAGTAGAAACTATAGATAACCCACTATTAAGAATGATTACAGATATAAAGATATTCATAAAGTTTAAAAAGATATTATGTTTAGCTCTCATGTTAAAAATATCAAAGATTGATGAATTCTCTAATAAAATGTAAATCACCAAATTTGGCTCAAGAAAAGATAAAAAATGAGAAGATCAAGAAATTTTAAATATTGTCAGTAAATTCCTCAAAATATTATCACAGTTCTGGATGGGTTTTAAGTACGGGTAGGTGAAGAATCAACATTTACATATTCTAAACTTCCTTCAAATTTTAAAGAATAAATCATGTTCAGGCTATGATTGTTGCATTTCTAAGCCAACATGGGACAGAATATATATATATATATATATATATATATATATATATATATATATATATATACACATTAAATGGTAATAAAAGAATGAAGAAGGCATATACCTAAAATTACACATCAAAATGTAAGAAAGCTAAAAGCAGATGAGAAATTTCAATGCATTTCTAGAAGAATAAAGGTGATTATGTATTAACCAGTGAGACAAAGCTCAGTAAAACTGCCCTGAGGCAGCTGATGCAAGGGAAGAGGCTGACCTGCCTAGAAGGGCAGAGAGGGTACAAGTCATGGTTGGCAGGGCAAAGGGCGGTAGGCACAAGTGAGTTATTTATAGTCAGACTAATTGAAATTCAACATATGTACAAGTTGATTCTCCTACATCTTTTCTCCATTCGCATCACCTGTACACACAGAAGAGTTGGGAATCAAGAATTACTATAACTAAAGTTTCTGAAAGAAAGAAAGAGAGGAGAAAAAGAGAAAAAGAGAGAGCAGAGGAGAGAGAGGGAGGGAGAATGGAAAGGAAGGAGGAAGAGAATATGCTAGCACAACTCTGGGGAAAAATAGGGCAGGTAAGACAAATATTCTTGCCCTAAAACCCTCTTTGTTCTAGCACTTGGTGATCATCCAAGTTAGTAAAAAAAGCCTTTCCTGCCCAAGCTGAGGCAATCATGCTCAGTTGACAACTTATCCAGATAAGTTAGGCCTCAGTCAGCCTGTTGCTTTATTCCTAAAATATGAGTGGATAATCCACAAGCATCAGATATTTGAGGAAAGTCAACAACATTAAAGAGAAAGACCAAGAGACACAAACAGAAAAATTACTAAAGAGGCCAGAACAGCAGTTTGGAGAACAGAAAAAAATAAACATTTATCAAACAGGATAAAAAATGATAAGCAAATAATCATAATATAATATAATACAGCTATAGTGGATATTCATTTATTTATTTATAGAAAAACTTACTGAGCTCCTACTATGTGTCAGATACCAGTCTAGGTATTGGGCATACAGTGCCTTCGCATACACAGAATAAATAACAAAAGCAAAAGAAGTAATGGTAACAATAGGTGAATCTGGGTAGAAGGTATATAAATGTTCTTTCTACAAATGCTGTTCTTGCAACTATTCTGTAACTTTGGATTCTGTTGTTGTTGTTATAAATAAAAAGTTAATTTTTTTTAAAAAAATTGTTTTCCATGCAAGTTTCTCAGGAAGGAACCAGAATATGTGGTCCCCCAAATATAAAAGTAAACTAAAAAAAAATAAAGGCATGGTATACAGAAACTAGAGCTACATTATAGGAGAGAGGCAGAGGAAACAAGATGTAGAGAGGATAGAGAGGGAGGAGGTAGAAAATTTCAGGAAAAGATTTCCTTCAAGAAGTTAAAACCCATAGAATGCTTTGTACATCTGAATCTATTGAAATAGAATTTAGAGAACGTGGATAATTTGGTTTTTAATTAGTAAGAACATAGAAAATTAAGTAAATAAAGAAACTTGGCATCATTAATAACCATGGAGAAATAAAATGTTTGAGAAAGGGAAAGTAATCTTAATTTTCTACATGGTTCTGATGTGGTAAGTGTTTACATAGAAAAACAGAGTTAAATGACCATTCATCTCATAGTATTGAAAAGATCGAGGGGCATATTTTATGGAGTAAGAGCAAGGGGATGAAAAGGACCTCAATCTTTTTTTATCCTTTGTATAAAGTAAAAATGAAAAAATTATGATGCAGCAAAGAGTGAAGTTATTTAGAGGTTTCTGATGGGAACTGAAGAATCAGCCAAGAGAGCCAAGAGAGAATCAAAAGCAATAGCTTCCAAAAGGAGAAATTAAGAAGGAGATAACAGTGAACTGTTAGTTTTCATAAAGAGCATTTTAAACTAATTGACTCTAAACTTTGTGCATGTATAACTTGAACAAAAATAAAAATTAAATTAACAAAAATACAGAGACTAGGATGTAGAGAGAAAAGGTGAGGAAATGCAGGATGAGTGCCAATATCTTTGGTATAAGGGTAGCAGCCTTGAGATGCTGTCTATGACTAACAGGACAAGAGACAGAGGTCCATAGTTTAAAGATGCATGTTCTCCAGAACAAGACGAATGCCACAACATACATACTGGAAAGAGAAGATACAGGAAGATGGAAGGTCACACACTGGGCAAAGTCTTCAACAAGTCAATAGATAATATCTCAGTCAATAAATAAAGGAGTATTATTCAGAAATAGGGAAGAAATTTTGAGAAACTCTGAAACAGAAAATGGATAAAAGGGTTTGCCTCCAGGAAACAAGACTCAGAGAGAGGAGGAATGGAAAAGGAGAAAGGTAAATTTTAGTAAAAGCCCTTCCTTACAAATTACAATTGTGTATGTACACTTGTATTACTTTGATAAAAGTGTGATTTTTAAAAAAACCTATTTTAAAAACACTAAATAAGGTAGTGTTTTACAATACATTTCCAAAGCTATAATAACCCCGATATTGATAAAGACAGAATAATATTTAAATTATCAATCAATATACTTCTGAATACAGATGAGACAGTCCTAAATAAAATGCAGTACTACTAAATTATATACTGAAAATAGTATTTAAAAAATTAACATAGTGTGACCAAGCATAATTTCTTCTTGAAATGTATGGTTGATGTAATATTTGAGAATATAACACAATTTATCATAAAAAGAAGCTAAAAGAGAAAAAAGATTGCATGCAAAATTACAAAATGGTATTTGATAATACTAAATAGCTTTCTAACTAAATAAAAAGGCCTCTTAGGATAATAGAACAACTCTAACATTCCCTGGCTCAAGTTAATCATGTGCCCCTACATTGGTTTATTCCAAAAATACAATGGACAATAGTATCATCCAATGGTGATGATTTACCACTGAACAGAACACACTAAACCCTTACACTCATGGAACTTACCTTCCAGTGATGAAGGTGGCAAAGAAATATATATCTCTTCAGAAAGAGTTTATTCTTAATAATAATATTAAAACAACAACAACATTTCTGTCCATGCTTCTGCCTTCTTTCTGCCTCAGATTTCTCTCACTTGTATCTCCCAAACTATGTTTAATGTCACCTTTCCACTGCTTTAAAGCCACCTGTGCTGTCCTTCCCAACCCACATCCCCTCAATGCCATACTTTGCTCAATATGGACATAGGTGCACCTACCCACATTGTCTAGAGTCCAATCACCATGACCAGTCACCTCTGCATGGGCACTGCTTTGTTGTCACCTGCAGTCATCCTGTTCCTGAGAGGCTGCAGAAAGATTGGTGCCTTCTCCTTATTAACTTCCTTAATTTATATTATTTGCAGATAGTAGTTTTGTTGTATGGAAAACCTAAGAATATCAAGCAAAAACTATTAGAATTCTTTGGAAAGTTCAGCAATGTGGATAATTTAAAAAGTCAATATTCATAATCAATAGGTTTTCTTATGCTAGTAACAAACCATTAAAAAGTTTCATAGCCATAATCAATACAAAAGACATTGGAATGATAAATATACAAGATATATGGATTTTACTGAGGTGAAATAGAAGACACATTTTCTGGTATAGAGAAAACAAAGCTTAAAAGTCTTTTTGAATTTGATTATGTGAGGTCTAAATTTTATTTGGAAGAAAAATGGGTAACGGGAAAATATTCATAAAGAACTTGCTGAGGAATTAGTTGCTCTCTCTCTCTCCACACACATATATGTATATATATCTACTGTGTATATGTATATATAGCATATATGTGTGTGTGTGTGTGTGTGTCTACACACACACACACACACACACACACACACACACACACACACACACACACAGATGGTGCCCAAACAATGATTTGACTTAAAATTATTTGATGTTATGATGGTGGGAAAGCAATATATATACATTAGAAACTTTTGAATTTTTATCATATCACAATACTCAGTATGATACTCTCTCATGATGTTGGACAGTGGGAGTGAGATGATTTTGTCCAACCATAGGCTAATGTAAGTGTTGTGAGCACATTTAAGGTAGGCTAGGCTAAGCTATGATGTTCAGTAGGTTAGATGTATGAAATGAATTTTTGACTTACTATATTTTCAACTTATGGTGAGCTTATCAGGACATAAAGTTGAGGAGTATCTGTGCTTATAGATTACATTAATTAGGTAATTAGTTAATCAGTAATTTAGACTGTGTAACTGGCAAAAGACAATATCAACAGATCAGTGCCATGAAATAAAAAATCCAGGAGGGGACCTGACTCCTGACTTGTTAGGAGGTACTTCTAATTAGAGATGTGGAAATAGTTTGTTGGTAAGCCAGGGTATTGGTTGGATTCTCTGGGAAGCAAACACTAAAATGGATATATAAGTGCAAAAGTGTATTGAGGAGTAACATTTGGGAAGGAAAAAGAGAGACAGCAGGATTGGGCGGGGGGAGCTCTCAGACTAAGGAGCAGACCTGACCAAAGTCTCTGACAGTCCAAAGGAGATTGATGGAGCATAGACTGCTCAATAAAGGAGTCCCTCATTGAGTGGAAAAAGCCAACTCTACAAATGCCTTGCCTGATCAATGGCCAGGGGCCAGCCCAAGAGGAGAGTGACCTTTGCTTGAAAGCCGAGGTGGACACTAAAGAAGCTAACAGCTAGCGGCTGGCAGTTAAACATGCCCAGCTCAGCTGAGTAGCAAGTCAACTCTTGAAGGTGGACACTAACAATGTGTCTGTATCTATCCCAACCAGTGAAAAGAAAAGTTACATTTCTACCTTACTCCATAGGCTAAAATCAATTCCAAATAGATTAAAGCATTCAATGTAAAATATAGAAAAATAAAAGAAACAATAACTGTTTTTCAAGAGAAGTATAATCTTCTTCTGGAAAAAGGTATAATACATACACACACACACACACACACACAAATAAAAAGGAAAAAATATCTACATAAAAACTACAACCCCATATGTCTTAAAACAACATAAAGACATTTTAAAGGCAAATGGTATGTCTAACAAAATAATTGAAATAAAGATAATGATTTATTTTTCATACAGCATTGTTAAAACTCAGTAAAAAAAAAAGATAAACTCTTTAGTAAAAATGGCTAACAGCATGAATATGTTGTTGTGAAAGCAGACAGCCAAAGGTGCTAAGCATGGAAAAATAATAAACATTATCATAATAAAAGAATGAAAGTTAGACTAAAAAAGGAATCTTTTTCCTGCCAGATTGACATAATAATACCCAGAGTTGGTAAAATGGCAAAAATGAAAATGCATATATCATTTAAAACTTGGGGTTTTTTTAATGCTAATGTGCCTAATCTGAAACTGCACTTTTTGTTTATAACAGTATGCTTGTGAAGATAGAGTCAAGCTAATAGTTTTTGAAGTGAAAGCTAATATATCATTGACAAAAACATTTTTTAGATAAAAAGTAATTATAAAAGTTATCATAATAAGTAACATATAGTTTGAAAAATAAATAAACCTGAAATTTTATTAGGTAGAACTGGTGCTGACATAAAGAGGTAGAGTTCAGTGAACTGGTAAGAAGACCAAGTGGAGGTCTGGCCTTTATTCTGGAACTAGAAAGTTTCCTGGAGTAAGTTTCTCTGGAGCTTGGTTCTCTCAGCTATCACTGCCTAATGTCCTGTTGTCCCATAGTCCCTACTTTTGTTCTTGTCTTTCCACCAAATCATATTTCATATCACTGCTAAAATGATCTTTCTGATTTCTCCAAAAAAGAAACTTCCACAGGAAATGTTTTTTTTGTGTCTTTCTAGCTTCACCCTCTTGCCATAGAGAACTACTAGTTTCATTAATGCACAAGAAACTCCCACTCTTTCATGATCTTGCTCATGATGTCTGCTCCCTGGAATTTCCACGTTAGCAATCTATTAAATTCCTACTTAGTTTTCAAAATGCAGATCAAGCATCACTATCACCTCTGCTTTGGAATCTTCCTAGACATTCTATGGATTTTCACTGAGAGTTACATTGTTGGATTTCACTAAACTGCCCAAGTTCAGTTATATGCTTGCAATTGAGAGAGAGAGAGTGAGAGAGAGAGAGAGAGAGAGAGAGAGAGAGAGAGAGAGAGAGAAAGAGAGAGAGAAACATAGAGACAAAGAGAGACACAGAGAGACAGAAAGAGAGACACAGAGAGATACAGAGAGATGCCGAGAGAGACAATCAGATATAGAAAGAGACAAAGGGAGAAAAAATTTAAATATTAGTGCAGCTCAATGAACCACCTTTCAATCCAGCTTACTTAGGTATAAGCACCTCAGTGACAATGACATGGAAGATTTTAATCTGCTCTACTTGGCAGATTTCAGCTCCTATGTGTCCCTCATAGAGTGGGCATCCTGTACTGCTGAATGTTAACGTAACTTCTGTAACATAAATGTATATAATAAAACCCGGTAGCTGATGTAAGTGAACAACTTCATTTGATACCCAACTGAAAACTAACAATATTTTCTAAATGCTTGAAGAAAAGCAAGCTGCTTTAGATTAATTGAAAAATAGTATATAAGTCTCCAACCTGACACCATCTTTAGGTAGTTTCAAGGATAATTTTGACAACACAAATTTTTTTTGTCTTAAAGATTCATTTTATATTCTAACCCTACATAAAATGTGACATTTCTTTACTGATTTTATAGTTTTGTTTCCTCAAACTGCAAATTTTTACTTATAAGTTTATACTCATTGAGGAATGTGTTCAGAATATACCAGGTGTTCAATTAATGTTTGTAAAATGAACAAATTATGTGACTGATGATTTTAAAGATCAGTCCTTTGCTTATAAACAACTTCCAAATCTGACAAGTATAAATGTCGAGATGTGAAATAATACCAAGCAATGCTCTTTAGAAAATTCACAGATAACAGAAGCTTTCAAAAGATATGATCCCAAGATTGACATGATGTCACATTTTTAGGCCATGATTAAAATATTGAGAATATGTGATGGTTTGGGCCTTCCTCAATCCAATAAGACCAAATATTCACCTATTTTCCCTGCTCTTAGATCAAATTATACAGAAAATGTATTTTCTTAGTTCTATTAAGCTGCTTATGATCTTCCAAAGCATTTAACCTATTATTTAATGAAAAGTTTATTTGCAACTGTACTGACAAATCTATGTATATAGAAATATTAATGTTTGAGATTTTTCAAGGAAAAAACTAATATTTTATCTATTTTATACTTGTTTTATATATGTAACAGCAAATCCAGCTGGCATTCATGATTATGTATATGTATGATAAAGCACTTTTAAAATATACACATGTACTACATACAAAGATATTTATAATGCTACAAGTGTTACCTCTTAGGGTTATTCTGAGGGTTTAGTTAACTAATGTTTGCGTTTAACATCTCAATAATTGCTTAGAATGCTAAGTAATATAATCAAATATGTTGAACATTTTATTAACATTATTAGCATAAAAAAACTATTCTCTGCTATACAGATGTGGAGAGAACTTAAGGTTTGAGCTATTGTTTTGACTCACGTCAATAAAATAGTTATTTGCTTTCTGTCTAACAGGATTTAGAGATGTTCACACAACATTTGATACTTTAAATGCCAAGTTACATGTTAGCCTTTATAATATTTCTTTTAATATAGGAGAAAGAGGTATGTATTCCAAAAGTCTCATTTCTTTGTTCTATTTAAACATTATTAAAATATTAATGTTTTATTATATCACTGTTTAGTCAAAATTATTGTAGGTAATATCATGAACATTAAGTTGAAGTAAAGTTAGCAAAGCATGTGTACCTTTTGTAGAATATCAAATGTGTATTATAAACAACAAGAAAAAAAGTCAGACACAGAAGATAATGCTGAAGTGTGAGGGAGGCACATTTCCAACAGAGAAAACTGACCTGAAAGAAAAGCCTGAGTGTTATTCTCGTCAGGGCACACTGTAGTCCAAATTGCGGGGTTCTCCTGCATAGGCCATGAGTGACTCCTATACCCGAAACATAAATGCTTGCATTCCTTGTGCTTCACCTGGGCCTGCACTGCCCTTTTACACATTCTTCAGGTTATTAAATCACTGAGTACTTTCAGTTGTTCAAAGAATTACTTATAAAGTTCTTTTAAAGATATTCTTTATTCTCGGAATAGTAGAAATGGTATCTTGTTACCTTGTTCTTGTATAGTTAAAGAATACAACTTCTGTGAATCTTCCAAGCACAAGACAAATTTACTTTTTTTTTCTTTTTTGTCTCTGAGAAAGCTGATAATTTATTGAAAAAAAAGAAAGAAAATCACTAATTTAATCTCTAGAAGGATGTTTCTCTACTATTTGTGTGGTGTAAATTCTTCTCAGAGCTTATCTAGAGGTCATTGGCTCCTGTGACTGTTGAGAATGAGAAGGACCATGTAACAAAATAGTTGTGGGAGTGGGAGGGAGGTCATTTTACAGGGGCTGGTGCCCACAGGTGTGAGATGGCACAGCTTTTCTTCCTATTTTTTAAAAGTTTCTTTCTTGGGGATAAAAATGCTATTTTTATTCAGTCACTAAACAAACTAAACCAATAAATTATACTAAGTACACAGGTATTTTTAAGCACTATCATATTTCTTATGTTATATGAATTACTATCAACCTGAAACATTATAATGTGATCTTACAACAGGAGAACCAGGAGAGAGAGAGAGAGAGAGAGAGAGAGAGAGAGAGTAGGGAAAGCATTATAATGAAGAAGAAAGAAAGCAAACATAATTCTCATAATTTCTAAAACTATGAATTTAATGACAACTCTATTTCTCTCTTTTGGATTTTGGCCCAATAAATAAGATATTAACTGAAAGAAGAAAATTTCCAGCTTCCTCTTTAAAGTACCTCATTCTAATTGCTATTCATTATAAAGAATAATTTATGTTTCTTCTGTTGTTCACATACTAAAAAAAAATTCTTCAATGACTAGCTTATTTATCTGTGTACCAACTCAGTCATAATGCCATATTGTTTATATTTACAAAAACTGGACAAAATTGAAACTCTTTAAAGGCAATTAAAAGCATCTAAAAGCAGACAAAAGAGTTTACTCTTATGAAATTGCTACTGCCACAGATAAGAATTGTGTTTGCAGCCTTTTTTTCCCCAAAGGTGTTCTCCACAGAAAATTGCAACCTTACTATACCAAGTGGCAAAGAACAAAGTTCAGGCAAATATTTCATTGATAGGACAAAGAAACCAGGAATTATAAAATATTTAATACATTGGACTTCATTAGCACATGAAAACGTGTTCCATCAGGAAAATACAAATTAAAACACAGTTAAATATCTCTACACACTCACAAGAATAATTAAATTAAAAAATATCTGCAATACCAAATGTTTCCATGGATTTGGAGAAACAGGAACTCTAATACACTTTTGTTAGGAATGCATAATGCCAAATTACAATTGAAAAACAATTTGAGAGTTTCTGATAAAGTTAAAAATAAACTTACCTTATGACCAATAATTTAACTCCTAGATATTTACCCAAGAGAAACGCATATGTATAATGTCTATTGAATACTCATAGTAGCTTTCTTCATATTATCCAAAAAGTAGGAAAAACCCAGACGTCCATCCACAGTTCAATGGAGAGACAAATTGCAGGGCTCTACATGACTGACTAATCTTCAGCAATAGAAAGGAAGAAATTACAGATAAATGTCATATGATTGATATTCAAAATCATGCTGAGTAAAAGAAGTCACACATAAAAGAGTAAATAGTGTGTCATTCCATTTATATGAAGTTTCAGAAAATACAAACTAATTTATACAGAGAAAGTAAATTACTGGAAGTCTAGCACCCAGGGGTAGGGTGGAGTGACACTGACCACCAAGGTTCATGAGAGAGTTTCTAGAGTGATGGAAATCTGTATCTTGGCTGTAGTGATGGTTAGTTACATGGTTACCTTTGTCAAAACTCATTGAATTATACACTAAAAATGGGTTCAATTTGTTGTATGTAAATTATACCTCAATGGAGTTTCTTTGTAAAACAGAAAGAGAAGAGGTGGGAAACATAAAACTCAGAACTATTCTAAATGCATAGAATGTATTTTCTAAAAAATGTTTTAACAGATTCTTCTCAAACCTCTCAATATACTGTCTCTTGAGCTTGAATTCAGGGCCCAGGACATAACTTTCAGAGACACATCTATAAAATTACCTCTGCCTAGCACCCTGCTTGGGACTTGGTTGACAAATGTCAGGTGAAAATTTTGTCTACTGCTAGCGAGGAGAGTATGTACTTTATAGAATCCCCTTAGATGTAAAAGGTTTAGACTTTTGTCCCCAGACTTAAGCTTTCCCCAGCCCAGGTATACTTTAAAAAATAAAAATAAGTAGTGTTGGTGCCTAATTGGAGCTCAAACTGTTTAAAAGTCATAGGGTGTGATGGTGAATTTTATGTCAACTTGACTGGACCACGAAGTGAGATATTTAGTTAAACATTATTCTGGGTGTTTCTGTGAGGGTGTTTCTGGATGAGATTGACATTTGAATCCATAGATTGAGTAAAGCAGATTGTCCTCAGCAATGTCCCTTAATGTTCTGAATAGAACAAAAGACTGAGTAAGGGAGAATTCTCTCTCCCTCTCTGCCTGTCTTTGAGCATAAACACTTGTCTTCTCCTGCCTTGGGATATGAACTGGTACTAGAACTTATACTAATAAATCTCTTGCGTCTCAGGCCTTTGGACTTGAACTGGAACATTAGCTCTCCTGAATCTCTAGAGCTTGCTGTCTGCAGATCTTGGACTTCTCAGTCTCCATAGCATATTAGCCAGTTCCTTATAATAAATCTACGCACATATACATATATGTTATCTTTATTATCTTCATACAAGTGTATACATTTTAGATATGTGCAAATATTAATTATTTTATTAATATAATTATACATAAATTATATTATATTATGTTATATATATAACATATGTATGTGTATATATATATGTGTGTGTGTTTCTGTATACATATATGTAATTATATAGAGAGAATTATTTTTTTTTTCTCTGGAGAACCCTGAGTAATACATGGAGGAAAGCAGTATAGTCAGTTCTTCCAGAGAGGCTTGAAAAGCCTATTAAAACATCACACATCACACAAATTAAAAATCTGTGGCTAAACTGCTCTTAGGCTTCCATCCACATACATTTTTCATATTTTCATTCATATTCTTTTGTATAAACAGTGAGAAATTAAAACCTTGAATAACATGAACAGAAAGAAATTTGGAGCCCTAAAACCAAAATAAAGATTTACATTGGTAATAAGTCTTATAAGAGGGATAATTTTTAATTTGGGAATGTAAGTATTTTGGATGAAGCAGTTTTGTCCTAATTGGAGTTCCATAAAAATAATTTCAGTCACAATTGTAGGTTTCACAATACCGTTAAACTGGCTGATGTTTTCTGTTTCCTCTACCCTCTCCCCCATCCATCTATTTCACATAGACTCTGTGAGGTAAATTTCCCCCATCTCAAATAATTTTGCATATTGTTCCCATTCTCCCTTTATGGGTGATCTTACCCTGTAATAGGATCCAGAAAAGAAGTGAGAGTTCAAACAAAATACATCATAAATTGTCCTCCCAAAAGAGTAAACATATGTTTGAGACATGTAGATCTAACTCAAAATGTGTAAAATAAATCAGAAAGCCTTCATATTGGTCTAATCTGTTCTAAAAGCACATTACCATACATAAAAAATATTATACAACTTTAATACAGACATATTTTACACTTTTTAAAACACCCTGTGTAATATAGTCTTATATATATTTAAATCAAGTATGTATTTTTCTAAGCATTGTAAGCAATTTCTCTTTTCTTCAACATACCCTTTCTAGAGGGCATTAGGAGCAATAATGTTTCTGATGACTGACAGCCAATTGTGAAGGGACCGTGTGTTAAGGTGAGAGCCTCTGAAGGACCCTCTTAGGTTTTAAGTCTCTTCTGTTAGCATTCATGGAACTGCATAATAGTTCCTTCTAAAGTTCCTTCTTGGTGGCCGAGGTGACTGTTTTTATTGGTAAATTCAGAAATAGTAATAAAATAGAAGATTTGAAAATCCTCAAAGAGAACTAGAATGAACAGTCTACCCGATTCAACCACTGTTTGCAAATATTTATTTTTTCATCTCTAAACCTCAGAGTGTGTTTGATTTGAAGCACTAAAGCAGCAATTGCTCTGACCCACAGAAAATTTTTATGCTGAATAAACCACCTCATAAGCTGTAGCTTAAACATTTAGTGTGGATGCCTTTACACAGCATTCCCCTTGTGAAGCATCTGAAATTCTGGTTTTCAATTGACTTGTCATTTCACTTCAGAAAACTTCCTAGGACCTTAAGGAATGTAGGCCTTACAAGTTAAGGTGTGGTTCTTAATGATTCAAAGAGTATCACTTGTATTTCCCTAGAATGAAACCTGAGTATTTGCTCCATGCTGATCTAATTTTAAAGGAGGATATAGAATGCTGGTACCTACGGGATATTCATGTACCTTCAGACATAAAAGGCAAGGAAAAATCTGTACTATTCTCTCTACCTTATTTCCCCAAATTATGGTTTTTATTTTTTAAGAAAGCCTATTTTACTCTACTGGTCTTATCTTCCTCTACAAATTAAAGAATAAGGAGATATGTCCATTTATACATTAGAATCAACTGAATCTATATACTAGCTTTAATTGATTGAAAAATGCAGCTTTCATATAGACAACATTCATAGTACATAGCTAAATTAAAGAACTGTGGAGACATCAGAACATTTCTTCTCTTAACTTTAAACTTTATGACTTCATCTTGCACCATCTCCACAACATTTTATAAGTTCTGTTGATATTCACCTTTGTGACAACTAGCATGTTTCACATGAGTCCACTGAAACTGGATCAAGTGCTCAAGTGATCATACGATCAAAACTCCATCAGGACTGTCAGCCATCTGTTGGCAGATAGCAAGTTATCAGCAATATATTCAGATCAGGTCTAGGAAATCAACAGCTATGCTGGGCGTCACAGAATGAACAGAATCAAAGGCAAATGTTCACATTTCTTTACATAACCAGGTCATAAATTGTTTCCATTGCCTGGAATGCTGTTTTTTCTGCTGATCTCATGACTTGTCCTTTCATCCTCCAATCCTCATCTTAACTGTTAACACCCTTATGACACCTCCTTTATCCTTTAACCACCGTAGCTAAGTAGGTCTCACCCCAATGCTGTTATTCTCAACCATAACACCTTTTTGTTTGTTTCATGTTATTATCAAAGTAGTATTACCAAATGTATCTTTTGTTTACTTTTTGATCATCTGTGTTTCCCAATAGCAAACTCTATTAAGGAAGAAACACTTTCATTCAACAGAGTAGATACCCAGGCATGGTAGTATCTGGCTTATAATAGGCACACAGTGAATATTTGATAAGTGATTAAACAAATAATAAATGTGTTCATGTTCAAAAATGCTGCAAGGATAGACAACAATCTCTTGTTGTAAAATTTTAATTTTTAACCTTATTAAGTTCTGTGTTTTTCAGATTTTTATATGAAGATGTTATATTTATCATAATAACATTTTCAAAGATTTCAGAGATAGAAAAAACAAATAAAAATACTTCTATAAATACAATTTATCTCCCAAAAGAGATGCAGAACTTAAATAAATTATGGTATTTAGAAAACAATTTTTATATAGCAATGAGCATAAAGTATATATTTCCTGTTAAATGATTAAGTCCATTACTAAGCTCAACCAAATGTCATTCTGGAGTGAAACTTCTTTGCACATTTTTTTGTATAGCCCTTTTTGTCTTCTAAAAACAAGATAATTATTCCCCTATGTTCCATACTTACAGAAAGAACTTTTGTCTCAAAATAAAATGACATATTTTAGCAGGGACAAAGAGAAGATAAACCTGACTTCACATTTTCAAATTCTATCCTTGATAGTAGGACAGTTTGGGGATGCATTATAAATGAAGTGTTTAAAAGTCAGACTCTCATTACATTAATATTTTATAGTTAGGAAAAATTATAGGTAATTAAGTTGTATCACAAGCAATAAAGAACAGACACTAAAAACTATATGTAAATGGATTTAATTTTGTTTTCAGCATTTAAGAATACAGATTGTGATTAGAAAGGGTTCAGAAAGATGAATAAACAGTCTACTAAAAAATAAAAAATTGGTACATGAAATAAAAAAAAAGTTGTGATTCTTTGAAGAACAAAAATCTATTAGTTATCATTGATGGTTTCTTGGTAATTGTTTGGGAAAACATTGGGAAAAACATATTTTGTGAAAACATTGGGAAAACATATTTTGAGAAAACATTGACCAACTGATCTCTACTTTATGGAAACTTAGATATGAAAAAGTGAATATGAGTTGCAGAGAATTTAGTCAGATATAAGAAAGACATTTTTTTCTTTTTATCTACCATTCTTGACATTTATTTTTCAGATTTTCTAAGGAAGAATTTCCTGATGTAGATAGGATGAGTCAACACTAAAAGAAAATGCTAGTAAAGTCATGGTGCTATTGTCCTTAGAAATTACTGGAAATTTGAAAATTTATTACTAAAACACAAAAGCTAATATTCTGCTGACCTTGTGTCAAGAAAATCAACACAGTGACTACTTCCAGCTCTGATATTCTATTATATCCTGCCAATATGGGGTAAGGCTAAGGACTTAGAAGAACCTAGGACAAACTGTAACTAAATCTCCACCCAGTTTTTTCCTCCACCCACCTCTCATACACCCTGCTCCAGGACCTCTTGTCATATTTCTTCAAATCATATGTCTGACTCTCTCAGTGGCATTCTAATTATTTGAATGCTCATACATGTGAAAGATAACTTAAATGTGGTTTTAATATTAATTTGGCAAACCACATACCAAAAAAAGTAAATAGGGCCATTCCAAAAATTAAACACAGATTGTGGGTGATAAATAGTATAGTGCCACACTTGGTTTAGCTGGGCCATACAGAGAACAAATGTTTGATTTTTTAAATCTGCAGTGATACAGAGCCCAGAGATACAAGCAAAAAATATTACCTAGTTGGTGGTCCTTGTGTTACTATTGCTGTCAGGGTAAACACTGATGATTTATTTTGGGCTGAATTTAGCTCAGCAAAGGTCATAAATTTAATGTTAAGAAAATATACACTGCACTGGGTAAATTAGTATTTTCATGTCAATTAGATCAATGAGTATGTTGCAATTTTGATATGTTTGAATCAATATTGCTGTTCAGATCTCTTTCATTTATTGATTACCTACTATATATCCTATTTCAAACTAAATCACATCTTAAATCAAGCTAGAAGTGTTTAAACATTTTAGCACAGGTGTTTGCCACAAGACTTGTATCAAGAAATCATAGGCACAGGAAACCAAAAAGAAAAAGAAAAAAAAATCTGTCCATGAGATATCTCTATTTTGATGTACTTTATGTTAAAACAGTATTTTCTCATTGCGACATTGTGGTTTTGATTGTCAAATTTCTTTACATTCTAATCTAGCTCTTATAATTTGCTGCATATTTCCAATGTAACTATAGGCTTACTATTCCATGGAGGTCTGGCTTTCCTATAAAATGAGCCAATGGTGCTTCTTTAGTCTTTCATGAGAAATCACCGAGAACCCTTATTTACAACTTGTCTTCAACAAGAGAGGAGAGAGAAGATGAGGTAGGAAGCTAAGCTCCATAAAGCAAATATTCTTACATGATGAGTTTTACTCAGCAACAGTTGAAACTCATACTAAAGATTATAAACAAAACAAAACAAAACAAAACAACAAAACGAGCATTGAGAAAGACCTGGAAATGGAGCTTCCCTTTATGCCAGATGTTTGAGGAATGTATTCTCTACCAAGAAAAAAAGCAGTCAGAAATTCCCAAGTTGTTACTATTACCTAACTTTATATTAGATTTCAATCATTCCTAAGAAGGATGTGTTCTTAACAATTTAATAGATTCAGTCATACTTATTCCCATTTGGTCTTCAGTAGCCAAATCTTGCCTTTTGAACTTCTAAAATAGGGTCTTATAAGTAATTTTCAACTGCCCTCACTGCAGAATTTCATTTTATGATGCTAGAGCATTCCCATGTTAGGATTTCCTATTTCTCTGTCTTTACTGACAAAATAAAAAATGTATTATTGCTCTAAATTCTCTAACAAAGAATGTCAATAAGTTAATATTTGCATCTGATGCCACCAAATTATCAAAGACCAGCCTTTGTAGTTTTAGATAAATGCAGTTATCTTTCACTTATGTATTACTATAAGCAAAATTTATAAAGACATAATCAGAAGGTTAATAAATATTTACTGTATTACCAGGAAAATCAGAATAAATACTCTTTGAATAGAATATTGGCTAAAAATATCTATATTGGAGTAGATTCAGGTTTTAGAGGATATTAATGTCACAGAGTATCTGTATTACTTAGGTACAGATTTTCATGAGGAGACATTTGAGAAATTCTAAGAGCTTTTGTCCCATATTAAGACTTACCTATTTTGCATCAGTTTTCATGGGCCCTCTTTAATATACATAGAAAAGAAAACAGTTATGGGACCTTGATATCATTTAGTAGTTACCCACTGAGGTTAGAGCTTATTGTTCTCTATTCAAAGACTCCATGAAAACCAAGGAGGAGATAAAACTTTTGAACAGATAAAGAACTGGAATGACAGAAAATATTTATGTATGACCAATGTTACACACTCTTAGCACTTTTTACGGAGTAAGTTCTAATGACACCCCTCTCCAAAAAAAGTGTTAGGTTTCTTAACTACTAGATTCACTTGACTTAATGTCAAATTCCCACCATTCAATACAAAATGCTGTGGTTACAACTCTTTTTTTCTCTAATTCCAACTTTAGTTGGTTCCCATTAGGAATTTATATGTATGCATATACTGACATCTAAACTGTGATTGATTTTCCTTTACTTCTTCACAAACTGCTTTTCTACTTGTCTCATAATTCCTTCTTCTTCTTTCTAGTGTGAGTGAAAAGGCTCTGGCAGAAGGCACCTAGGCTGGTGCCCCAGCTCCTGGATGGACTCTGAGTGCCCTGAGAATTATGTGGGGTGTAGTTCTAACGTGGTATCAAATATATTAGAGAAAGTTGTTAACTAACTACAATACAATAGGCCACAAGAATCAATTATAGTGTCACACATACATTTAACCCCTTACACAAAAGAACTTTAAAATTTGGACTTATGCCCCAGTTTTACCACTTATTAATTCATGGATATGAGCAAATAACCACTTCCATACTTTCATTTTCTCCATTTTGTGATTGCAAAGACAGGTGTTCTACCTGAGTTTCCAAAGACATCTAGTATACCTCGGCCCCTGTATTGACCTCAAGGTTGTTATTAGCTTAAGAAGAGATCATGAACCTGAAAGTATTTGAAAAATAATTAGGTGCTATACCAATGAATGTAAGATTGTTTAGCACAAATAACTGTGCTAGATGTTATGATGGATACTAGAAATTCACAACCTAGAAAGGGAAATATCTCATGTAATATGGAGTAACAAATAGTAATTACATTACATGGGTACCAACCAGTCAGACAGTGCCAGGGTATACCACAGAATATCAGTTCTGAACGAAAAATCAAAACAATGTATTATTAATAGAGGAAGGTTTTGTTTTTCTGTGTGACCTGCTCTTTTGTACATTATACGTTCTCACTCCTATATTATAATGGCTAGATTCAGACTTTCTGATAAAGAGTAAAGAATTATTTGTAGCTATCATATGCTAGTCAATGGTTCAATTCAACAGTGTCACATCTTTGTACAGTAGTTCCTATTTGTGCAGTTATGATATTTAATTTCTTTTTTATTTATTGTTTTATAATACATGGTAAAGATTTTTTTCAAGTAGAAAAACTAAAATTAAAAATGTGCATCTCACATTTAATACGATTGAAGAAAAGCCATTATCAGGTGAGCCAAAATTTTCATATTATAGTTCAGTTATTTATGAAATTAAATGTCACATGAAATTAAGACAATAGACCATATGCTTGACTATTAAGTAAAAGAGTAAATCCTTAGATAATAATGCCAAACCACTTCATACTAAAGGGTGAGTTTAATATTTAGATTTTACCATTTATATTTTTAATGGTAAAAATTTTAACACATGGGAATGAAACATTGGAGCCCGTTGTTTGACTTTTATTACCATTGATTTTTCAACAAGTTCAGAAATGCATTATGCATGAAAGTAACAGAAGAGTGCTGTGGGAATTGGCAAATAAATTAATAGAAAGAAAGAAAGAAAGAAAGAAAGAAAGAAAGAAAGAAAGAAAGAAAGAAAGAAAGAAAGAAAGAAAGAAAGGAAGGAAGGAAGGAAGGAAGGAAGGAAGGAAGGAAGGAAGGAAGGAAGGAAGGAAGGAAAGAAAGAATTTCTAGATGAGAGGGTAAGAGCTGAGTCTCAAAAGAGAACTAAAATTTGAACTTAGGAAGATGAGAAGGACATTCTAGATACAGAGTATATCTTGATCAAATGCCTTGAGGTGGGAAAATGCAGGGCATATCAAAGGAATAAGCAGTCCCTGTTACTGCCTAGACAAGGTGATACCTTCTGGAAGGCAGTGGGAAATCATATTTGGGAAGTTAAAAATAGTTGCAAAATAGCAAACAACATTTCAAATACTTAGCCTATCTCTTTGTAACTATTCTCAATTTTGTCTACATGTGTTTACTTTTCCATAGCCAAAGATACTTCACCATCAAATGTACACTCTAAACTCTACTCCAGTCTTAAAATACAATTTTAATCTGAGCAAGAGGAATTTAGAATACTCAAGTCCAACATCAAGTTATAGCTGCTGTTAATATATAAACACTTGCTATTTATAAAATAGGCAAAATGTGAATCTTAATTTTGGGATTCAAATCTGGTCACTGCTAAGTGGGTATCAATTTATGGTAACATGGACCATTTCTGTTTTCTGGCCAGTCATTTTTTTTATTATCTGCCTATTATAACCTGACTATTGTTCTGAACCATTTTGAAATAGCATAATATTTTCTCATTTGTCCAGCCTAGTAGATAAGATGCTTCCATTTGGTTCAAGTTATTTCCATTACCAACTGTGTTTTTGTACCTAAGGATGTCTGAATATCACCAGTCCCTTAGTTTCCCATGGCTTTCCTCTGCTCATTTGTTGAAACTCAGTTGCCATTATATGCTTGGTAATTATGCCTATTGCCTGCCCCGAGAGTACCATGCTCTATCTAATCATCTGGTATTTTCATGGTGATCACAGTTAATTGATTCCAGTACTAGGTCCTATCACCCTAATTCACTACAATTAATAGAATCATTCCCAGCCATGTACTGACAGATGATATATTTCTTCCTCCCTCATTCTGACTTTGTGTAGTTTACAAAATATAGCCAATACATTGTATCTTTTTTAAGGCTTCATCATGAACTATTAACCTCTTTTCATTTGTGGTATAGGAACTAAAATAACTCCTTCACTTTTTAAAAAATAGTGGTTGGGACATGCAAACAGATGTGTATGGTTCCTCAGTAAAGAATGAAAAGCTTAGTATTCAGATCACTGCCATTGAACAGCACATTGCTTCTATCAGTGACAGAACAGTGAATGCACTTGTGTTCCTGGTGCCAGTCTTCACTTAGAGTGCAGAGGTGGGCAATAATTGATCACATCCATTTTACAAGTATGTGATCAACAGCAGGAAGTGAGGGTGGATCAGGTGCTCAACGAGATTCCTGAACCTACACTACCTGAAGAAGTAATAGTAGATACTAAAGCAGCAAAGGAGAGAAAACATACTGCCTACTTCCACAAATATCCAAAAGCTGTGGTTGACAACCCTGGCTAGGATCACAATCCACTGGGAAGCTTTTAAAAGCAACAGATGTCCAGGTTATGCCCTACTTTTGGGGTGGAGGAAGTATTCTGATGGGAAGCCAGGGCTGGAATTCAATACTCTATAGTCAAATGGGGAAGTAAGCAAAGATTTATGTAATCTACATTCAAAGACAGGTTAGTAATCACAGCAGCCAGTAATGTTTGCTTTTAACAAAGATAAAACCTATGGGGGTTTAAGAAATTCTATTATGTTACAGTTTGCCATTTGTTCACTTCCTGTCCTTCATATCATTTCAGAATTATCCAAACATTGTTAAAATTGATAAATCCCAAACAACCCTGATAATAAAAACACCTGGAGTGTTTAAGACTTTAAAGGAGCCTGGGAAGCTGTATTTCAGCAAGGATCCCAGGTGATTATTATTGTTGGGGAAGTTTGGAAAACACTGCTCTGGATACCGAAGACGTTAGGTGGACTTTGAAATTGTTTGTGATATGGGGCCTGTGAGAACAGGACGAGCCTATTGAGAGAGATGCACACGAGAGTGGAGCTCTTATATAACATGTACCACAATCACCCAGACTTCTCACAGTTCCTTGATGATTCCAAGCCTGTTTCCACATCAAGAACTTTGCATCTGCTGTTTACCAGTCTGGAAACTTTGTCCGCCAACTCTTCAAGATGAAATCCTATTCATCCTTTGCCACTTTCTCAGAAAAGCCTTTCCAGCTCTGCTAAACTAAATCAGGAGTCCTGTTAAAACCTCTTTGCACCCTTTACTTCATAATAATCATTACTGTTACTAGTTACTTATCTCTTGATAATGTTTTAGTATTTGTCTCCTACACTAGAAGGTAGGCCATGGCTTACATGTCCACAGCTTTATCGCCGGTATTTTACAGCTACACATACATAAATAAATGAATAATGAATGAATAAAAGTGTTCAGTGGTAGCATGTAAAGATGTAGCAAGGTAGTGAAGAGAGCTTTGCTGGAATGACTGAGATAAACATGTGCAAAGCAAAAAAAAAAAGCCTTTCAGAAGAAGGCAAAGATTGTGCCAGGCTCTAAAGCAAGTAGCAAGAGGACTGGCAGAGCACAGAGGAGCAGAAACATGCCAGGTGGGCGGAAGGCTCAGCAAATGTCCTGGAGAAGAGACAGCGTGTATGCACTCTGAATGAGGAGCCAGGCAGCTTGAATTAAGCAGAGAGAACAATCAGGCTATGATGAAAGTGGAGGACAGTTAGATAAAGAATGACTCATGATCAGTTTTGATTTGACGTAAGCAGAAACTCAGAGATCCTGCAGGGTTCAGAGAAGGAGAGAAATGATCAAAACAACTTTCAGGGGATGACTCACACTCTTTGTGTAGGACTGAATGAAGGGATAGGACTAAAGATACGTGAAACCAGCCAGGAGGCTGTGGCAATCAAGATGCAGTGCAATTAGAAATCAAAATGGGTGCTCTATTTTATTTGAGTACATTCTACTCAGCGCCACAAAAAGTTTGACGCACCTGGGTAGAAATATGATAACAGCTGTAGACTAGGGGAATGGAAGGGGTCCTCAGAAAGAAGCAGTAATATTTTGAATAACTTTTAGAAGGAAAAAGGGAAGAGAATCAATGAAGATACTAATTTGTGGACCTCAAAGGGTGCATGCTGCAAAATGGATGGAGAAATACAAAAATAGGGAAGTCTGAGGGCAGGAAGAAATAAATGAGCGCCCTTCTTAGCATGGAGTCATAGTGTGATATTTAAGAAAGCTTATCCTTACTCAGTGAGGATTATAGGACATGGAAAAGGACCTGAGAATAAGAAAATTGCCTTGACCAGGACCTCTGAAACTTGAAGAGCCACTCATGGTTATCAGGGTGCTGGAGGGGATAGCAGTGAATCCCAAAGGACATTTTCTAGAGTGTTCATTTGTATGCACTGCTCTTGACAACTCCCTTTTTTTATCATTATAGTTTTGGTAATTGTTAAAATCCTCCCTTCCCCATTTACTATTACTATTTTCTCTCCCCTTATAGAATTTTCTCTAGCTTTATTATTTAAAAAAATTTTAATAGCTCTATTGAATATCTCCAGCTTGCCGAACATACATTTGAAGGACTCTTTAAAACAGTCCCTGCCCCTACACAATGTTGCTTCATTTGGACCACTCTGATTTTCTTACCCAGATTACTGAAAACCACCTTCTCTACCTTTGCTCTCCCTGCCTCTCATCTTCTGTCTTACCATTTCCTACTCATCCAGTGTCAACATGCTCTTCTATATTTCAAATATAAGTATAACTCTCCCCTGCTTAAAATCTTTAAATGACTCCCTAAAACCTTCATGATGACAGGTGGATAGATTTGCTAGTATAAAAGGTCTTTTTAGACTGTTCCCTGCCCCCTGTTTCTCTTTAACCATCTCCAAGGGCAGCTTGTAGTCTTCACTACTGTTGCACCAGTAATCTTTCATTTTCCTGATTGGGATGTGCTCTCTTCCCATCGTACTTTTGTAACTGGTATTAACTATATCTATATTATCTTTATTATCCTTTTGTTTCCTGATAACTTTTATTCTTTTTTTTAACTTCAATCATCACCCTCTCTAGGATGTCTTGATTCCCTCTGCAGCTCTCCTATGTGCTCAAAGAGCTGATTGTAGCTTGTTACAAGCAGAGAACTCTAATTTGTGGGCTTATTTTTTTTTCTTTTCTAACTAAAATATTATCTTCCTTAAGGCAAGGATAGAGTCTCTCATACCTTCATTTTTTATGCCTGCATAGTGCCTGGAACATTGCAGAAACCAAAGTACTGTTTGAAGAATAAAAAGGGAGAAAGGAAGAAAGGAAGGAAGGAAGGAAGGAAGGAAGGAAGGAAGGAAGGAAGGAAGGAAGGAAGGAAGGAAGGAAAGAAAGAAAGAAGGGTGGATCAAAGGAAGGAAGGAAGAAAGGAAGGAAAAGAGGGAGAGAGGGAGGGAAGAAAAGAGAGAGGGGGAGAAAGAAAGAAAGCTTTTCCTCTCTCCAAAGAAGCTCTTCCAAAGGCAAGGGAAAGAGAAAGAGCAAAAGCCAAGTCAGCTAGCGTAACTCAACTGCAAAAATATGTAGTGAAGTAAGTGAGTTTGGCAGCCATTAAATAGCTTGAGCTATTTTTTTATAATATCTCATCATTTACATAATTCCATATGAAGCACTGCATTAATCACTAATGCCAGGTACTGTGCTGGTGAAGGAAGATGGTATAAAAGTGAATAGGTTCCGTCTCTGTCCCCAGGGCCTTCACAGTTCATTTGAGGAGACATTCAGATATACATTGCAGTGATGCCTGACCAAGGCACATGCAGTACAGAAGAGGAAGCAGCCGGTACACATACCAAGAGTAATGTGGTTCATGGGGTTTTGAAAAGGCCAGTGACTCAGAAAGGATGAGTAGAAATGTGATAGGTATAGAAAGGGAGGGAAAGCATTCTAGAGAGGAGACTAGGCATCTCTGAGAATGGCAGAGAATTTGGAGTGACTGCATTTGGCTAAATACTCTCCCTTTGTTTTTAGGAGCTTGAGGTTTGATAGGTAGTAAATTATAGTTTCATCTCCTTTCTCAGACATGGTAGTTCTGCCACTTTCCCCATCTTTTGCAAAACCACCTGCTGCCCTACTTCTCATCTTTTCCTCACATCATGTTTATTTAATGGACCAAGCAACTCTGTTCTCCTCATTCTTCTATAATTCCCCTCATTGTAGTATCCAGTGCACTTAATCACACCCCTACCTCCAGAAGACATTTCACCACCATCTACTCACAGAAATATGTCAAAGGGATGGTGTGGTGGTTTTATTACTTGTTAAACCCTCTCGGAACTATATGCAGGATAAATATAGTTATATTCATTCTGAGAGGCATTCTGATAAATACATTCACCAATTACCATGTTATGCAATTCATCATAATCCATCATTTACACTAATGGGGTCTTCTGGTCATTCTGAAAAAAAAATGCATGCCAATTTCAGTGTTAGGACACCCAGTTCAGATGCTGTTAGTAGTTTCTCTCACCTTCTAAATGGAATGTTTGAAAAAGGAAGAATACTGGCATAGCACATCCCCGGTATTGTTACCACACATGCCCTGAGCCCCTCTGGGGTACAGAACTAAGTCTTGGGTGGACCACTGTCAGAGCCAGCCTATGGTTACTCATATCTGAAGACTCTCTATGAATCTGCAGGTTCTTTTGGGTGGTTTCATGGACCTAACAATGGGTGAGCAGTTAATATCACCAAGCTCTGTGCTTGGTGCCCTTGTTATTTCAGTCATTCTCATAATCAAAGAAGAACTGCATGGTAATTATTCCAGTTTTCTAGATGAGTTGTTGCAAAGATAGATATCTTATATATTCTACTCAAAATAACAAGTACCTAATAAATAAATGGAGAAGCTATCATTTGAACTCAGGTATATGATACTAAGGGTGCCATTTTCCTGATTTATTTGTAGGCACTTTCTCTTCTCTGCCCAGAAAACATCACTGATAAATCATGACAGTATCCTCAGAAGCAGTGTAAGAAGTGCTCCAGATTTCCCCAATCAAAATGATAGGAGAATCTGAGCTCAATATGATTCCCATAGTCATTGCTTTGGCCTTATCAATTTATGTATAAAACCAAATCAGGAGTTCAAGAGAGCCAGAAAGTAGATTTACCTTAATTGTAAGGACTTTTCAACTTTAGAGCTGAAACAGATCCAAATAATAACATCCCTTGGATAAGTACCCCTCCTACCCAGTTATATATTCTTATCCTGCTCGCATTTTCCATCTTGTCTTTTTCAGATTAGTCAAAAAATTATGAACAGCTTATATGTCAACACCAAATTTTCAATGGTTAGTTGTATCTTAAGGTAGCATTTTAAAGTTTCTACTCTTCAGAAGCCATTTATTCAGACATACTAACTTTATGCTTAAGAATAATTGGGCCATTTACAATCTAACTATTCCTGTTTATCCCTATACTATTGAGGATATATTACTATATGAGGAGAAAAGAAGTGGCAAGTGATAAAATTTCTAATCTATTTACTGCTAGTGATTTCTTTTACCTGAGAGAATTCTGGAAGCCTTTCTCTAATAACACTTAGAGTTTAACATCAAAGAGCTGCCACCTGGCAGTGAGTTAAATGCTTACACACAAATATGCTTATTTAATTATCACAGCAGCCTCTTAAGGTCCCTACTCTTAGTAACCTTTTTACACAGATGATAAAACTGAAGCTTTCCATAGACAATTTGCCCAAAATTCCAAAACTAGCCAAGGAATGATGTTGTCAGTATTTGAATCTGAGAGGTCTATCTCCAAGCTTTTTAAGCAGCGTGTTATACTCTCTCCCTCCATTCACCACATATGGCTCACTCTGCTTCTCTTTGGGACCCTCTACTGCTTAGCACATGGTGTGGCCACAGACAATAAAGGAGACTGCTATCAGGACAGAGTTAATTATGAAGTCATTCAGAATCATTTGAAGTCTCCATAGACTCAGATGTAGGGTCTCCCTATCGCCTGCTGTGGAGATTATGCTCTTCAGCCAATGAACAGATGAGTCGGCATCATGAAGCCCTTTTGGATCTTCAGCAACTGAAACCCCTTTCATGTCTAAAAAATACAAGATGTACCCATATCTCCCTACTTCTTGAACTGGATGCCTTCTTATAGATGTAGCCTGTTGTGTGCGCTGGACCAGCCCTGTCTACGGCTGGGTTTTAAGGTGCTTTTTCCCAGCCTGTGTCAGATCTGCTGCTGACTTTATTATAAGACTGAAATCTTGGATTCTGTTATCTCCCTGTATTTTATGTTAGTTCTGAACATTTCCTCATAGCAGCCAATTCAACAGTGTTAGCTCTGAGTAAGATCTACATATGAGGTCTATAACTCATTAATCTATCAGTTTGAGTTCATCTCTACACACCTTTTTTGTAAGAGCAGAAAAGAAAGTAATATGTTTATGTAATTAAATTTTGATATAGTGAAACTGCTCAAGAGTTCTTATCTTCTCAGACTAATATTACTTCATCTTTAATAATTTTTTAGTATTAAAGAGTTAAAATTAATACTTTTATACTAAAAAATTAGACAGTGATAAAACTGAACTCATAGATATTACCATGCTTTAGAGTGTAGTAATCCAACTTGAGAGTAAAATTTATTGCTAAAGGTGCTATAAGCAACAAGATACTTTATCATTTCTATGTCATTTTAATTACATAAATTAGACCTATTATAGTTATATAGTTTTGATGATCTGTAAATCCATCTAGTTTTCATCACCAAAATTTCCCCATTACACTATCTAGGCAACAAATTAAAAGGTTTAATAGTATTTAAATCATTATGGAAAAACTCATAGAGTTTAGGAAGCTCAACATTCCTAGCACCTTTTATTTGTGGTGAGATGTTTTTATTCATAGAGTGCTTTACTATGGCATGGACTCTGTGAGGGAAGTGACATTGTGTTTCATAATTGGGGATACAGGGAGACTCTCCTATATAGATTACCTCTCTGAAGATCCATAGCGTAGGTGTGGCCTGGACCACTCTCTGGTGTTTCAGGCTCCAATCCAGGAGTTTACACACAATTACCCTTAGTGGTAGCCAGCATCTTAATTATCAGCACCTTCAATAAATACTTTAGAACTCAAAAAATATATATATATTTTTTGTTTACAGCATTGGGCCTAGAAGAGGCTAAGGCTAAGGAAGAATAAGGTGCATTAAAAAAGTAGAGAAGTATCAAAGACCACTTCACTTACCTTATGAACTTGCCTGGGGCTGCCCCACCTATAGGATTCTAATTCATTTTTGGTATGAATGACTTATATAGCTAACCACCTGACTTTAGATAAAGAAGCAGAACATGGCATCAGACTTATGCCATCTGGTATTATTGTTCCTCTTCTGAGGACTAAAAGTAAAATTCAAATATAAGGAGGGAAACAATGAAAATTGTAGTTAGGAAAATGAAAAACACATTTTGATGTTTATTTCATTGGTCTCACGAGGATAACTTTGTAACAAACAAAGGGATGTAGTAGATTAAAAACTAGCATTAAAATAAAGAAATACAGAAAGAAATCAAGTATTTAGACATGGAAATATACAAAACTTCAACTTTAGTTTACACAGCTGTTTATTTTTAAAGCATAGAATCGTTAGTCTAAAATAGAGTTATAAACCATAATCACCTTAGAGACCCATGAAATTCTTCTAAAAGGACCGAACTTTCTTGGTTGAGGATCAAATTATCCTGATCACATTAGTTTGTCTTGTATAATTTTAGTTTAGTTAGATTATCTGATTATTCTGCCATTTCACTCAAAGAATTTATTTTGTCATTTTCTCATAGGACTTTTTAGTGCCCATAGTACTGTTTATAAGAATAAAGATCAAGATAATTTTTATAATTGCTTAATACAAAGATTTTCTATAGTCTTGGAAAGCATTATGGGTTCTAAACCTGGGAAATCTACAGAAAATTTCTGGCCCTTTCCTGTCTTCCTAGAATATTGTGATAATCAAGGAATGTAGTTTGGCACTTCTTTTACCTACAGAAGAGCAAATGGCACATTTAAATAATAAATATGAACCATATAACATTTAACTGAATTCCATAGGGGTAATCTGGAGAATCTGATATAACTTTGAAGAGAAGACTTCTGGAAGAAGCTGAAAATGACATTTCTCTGCATACTTCTAAAGAAAAAAAAAAGATAAAGACAAATGATAGAGTTAGAGCTAGAGCAGAGCTAGAGCTAGAGCTAGAGCTAGAACTAGAGATAGATAGAGTTAGAGATAGAGATAGAGATAGAGATAGAGATAGAGATAGAGATAGATAGAGATAGAGACAGAGATAGAAATAGAGGTAAAGAAAGAAAATACCTTTTCCTAAAAACATTAATGGAGAGAAAAAACACAATAACTACCCTGTGAGACTAGGCAAGACAAAATCTCAAATCAAGGCAAGAAAAATACAGTCTCAAGGTAGTTAATTTCACTCTCTGCTGATTTTAAAGGAGAATCAGGATAGTTCATAAAGGTCCTTCAGGAAGTGAAAGTAAAACTTCATTTGATTTAACCTTGGTTAATTCCAAGTGTAATATGGTCTAAATCAGTAAATTATTTGGAAACATGGGTAGGTTTTTTGTTTGTTTTTAATGAATGGAAAATATTGTTTTTTTCTTAAATCATTAACCATAGACTTGAAAATTTTTTTTGGTTGAGATGAGTATATTCCACATTAAAGTCTTATTAGTGATTTCTAAGACTCATTCACAGTGAAGGGAATGCATGGATCTAGTCTGCACCAAGAGCTCTTGCATTGGTAACAATTTCTGAATTTCTTTGCAACTTTTATAAGGTTACATGTGTTATGTTACTTATATACAGACTAAATGCAATATTTCGCAGATTTAAAATGTAAAAAAGAGGATGCCATCGAGGAAATGTTCGTGTTTCCCCCCACCTCTGCTCCCAAATTCATGTGTTGGAACCTAATATCCAGTGAGGAGGTGGGGCCTTTGGGATGAAATTAAGTCATGAGAGCAGTGGTTAGGTCATTAGTTCCCCTATACTAAGAGGTCCCAGAGAGATTTCTTGCCACTTCCACCATGTGAAGGCAAGGCAAAAAGACAACTGTTTATGAACCAGAACTCTCTCTCGCCAGACACCAAATCTGCCAGCACCTTGATCCCAGCCTCCCAACTGTGAGAAAAAAATTTGTTGTTTGTAAAACACACAGTTTGTGATATTTTGTTACAACAGCCTAAACAGACCAAGAGGAGGGTGAGGAAAGGAGAAGATAAGGTTTTCAATTCCATGATAATCTAAAGAAAGAACATGCAATATTTAGAAATGGTCTGTCAATAAGGATACCCTGAGCTTATAAAATTATAGGGAAAAAAAGTTACAAGTTCAATGAAATAATTGTATGAGTTTCAGACTACAGTGGGTAATTAAAATAACAAAGTATTGATAAGTGGGTGTGGTGTGTATGTGTGTGTGTATATGTTTGGTTTTATTGAAAATTATTCTTTATCTTTTTTTAGAAGTATGAGTCATATATTAAAAATGAAAACAAATAACTGGGTTGAATAGATTTAAAGGATAGCATATCGATATTAGTAACAAGCTTAACATTTTAAATTCTTAATCTTGCTATAGGTAAAATCAAACAGATTTTTCCATTAGAAACAACACAACACTTTAGGCATTTCACAAGACCTCAGTGTGAACAAAGGCCAAAGCAAACATAAACAGAGGTGACAGCCAACACCAAAGTTTCAAACCTACTTAAAAAAATGCAATGGTGTTGAAAACTCTACGGTTTGAGATACAATGATGCATCCAGTTATTTATTTCACAATTTGTAATTGAATTGAAATAATCAAGGTATATTTTGGCTTTCCAAATAATCTGATAAATATTAAAAGACCTTGAGATTTTAATCATTGCAACCAAAATTAATTACGTAGAGATTATTTCCAGAAAAAAAATAATTCATATGATTATTTTACTTACACTCAACCCTTCTTGGAAGGCATGCCTTAGATGGAGACAGTATCCTAACCCCACCTGCTTTTCACTTACAAAAAAAGTACACATGCACTCATTTGATTGTTTGGGCTTTTAAATTTGGCTCTGAGTCCTTTGGAGTATAATCCCTTTACTGGAAATTAAGTTAAAGTAATTGATTCAATCTAAATACTAGTTAGATAAACCACATTTCCAACTTCAACTTCACTCCCTTTCACCACCACTCAGCAGATTTGGTACTGAAGAAACTGAAGATTACAGCTTTTGACAACAGGGCAGGTTGACTAAAAACAATCATCTTCTGTCATTTGGCATTTACTTCCCTTTCTTGCTTTATATACATTGTCAACACTGGCTGCCCATTAGATACCTAGAGGGCTTTTAAAACCCCTCATTTCCCCCAACAAATTTATATAATAGGTCTAGGGTGGGGTCCAAATATAAATATTTTAAAGAAACTTTCCAGGTAAATCTAATGTATAAACAAAATTGAGAAGTTCCTGTTTACAGGGAGTTAGGGTGTAAACTGAAACAGAGCAGAAAAGTGTCTGAGACTGGCCTCCTGATAACCAATCAGGATGCTCTGAGCCTTCTCTCTGAGAATCTTTGCATGAAATAGACACAAAGACAGTGTTCCCTCAACCTGAATGTGCACAGGAATCACCTGGCCATTTTGTTAAAATGCAGGTTCTGATTTCTACCTGCTTTGAGGGGATGCCATAGCCCTCGATCCACAGACAGCATTCTCATTTTCCTCTTGGGACCTAATTTTTTAATTTTAATTTATTATCTGGGCTAGCAGTAAGGGCAGGGAAGGAGGGGAAGCCTGTTTTAGAGCTTCTATTTGGCCTCCCCTACGTTAGCTCTTACCCCTAAGGGAAGGAACCAACTAGGAAGTGTATCCACTCTGATTGTGTACATACATGGGGACTTGAAGAAATAACTACCAGATGGATGTGTGGACCCAGTGAGTGGGACCTGGGCCATGGGAGTCCATTTTTTAATCTAAACTACATATGCTTCTCTCTTTAAGAGAGGGAATCTTGGTGATGTTTTGGTTCCCAGGATATCAACCTCAATCTAAGCTCCTTGTCCAATCCTCAAAATACCTGAGTACTATTTCCCTTCCTTGAATACATAGCCATAGGTTTTATAAGATGCTTCCTCATGAGGATCCAGCTTTTCCTTCGGTCAATGATTCAGTATCTAAAAACAGGATGAGATCTAAAAGTTGGACAGAAATCATAATATTTTATTGGGGTGACTATCCAATAAATCTTTTATTTCTTTTGACATATTAATTTTATAAATTGAGTGATACTCTTATTGGCTGCTGATTTATCTTGCACCTAGGAATATCTTGTTCTTTATCTCCATAGTTCTCTGTAGTACAGCTCCCCCTGGCTGTCCTTCAGACCTAGCTGCCAATTACAATGATTGCACCTACACTTTTTCTTAAGTTTAACCTCTGTCACCTGGTCTCTATTATTCTAGACTCATCATCCCCATTGCTATCAGGAAGCTTGATTCTGTGAAATCATCTCCTATGCCACCCTCGGCCAATAAGAGACATTCATCACTGTCCTACTCAAAAGTTCTGAAGCCTGTTATCCCTCATTAGAGCATCTTTTCATTAGTTTGGTAGGTGATGTTTCCTCGAGGTTATTCCACAGTGAGCTGGGGTTTTCCAGCCTTACATGGTGTACCATCTCCAGCATGTTCACCTCTCTCAACCACTTGATCTCTTGCTCCACTCTCTGCCACAGTTCTACATTTCTAATTTATTTAGTGAGAGCCATCACTTTCTCGAGCTTCCAAGAAATGTTAGCATGTTATCACTGTTTCCTAAAGTCCACGACAGGGTATTAAGTCTTAGAAGATGAGGTACTGCTCACAAATTGATTATCTCTCTTATTTTAAATCGTTCTAATTCCCCATCTTTACTCAGCACCCTCAGAATCCAGTCCCATGTACGGGCTCCTACTGATACACATTGGCTAGCCTTGCAGCATTTTCTATTCAATGCCAGCATGTCTCTGGTAGGGCAATATTGACTTGTCCCTAGTTATTTTTCTGGTGGCTAGTAGGAGAGATAGGGATAGATTCTGAAAGGGTGTGTATTGTCTTGTGAGCCAGAAGCCTCTACATTGTCTTAAAGCAGGGGAGAAATGCTAGACTTTAACAGAAAAAAAAAAAAGGGCTACTTCTACAGGTCCAGTGTCCAAGGGGAGCTAGAGTTTCAAGATTTCCAAGTACACTGACCCAGATGTCAAATATTCTTGCAAACACAGTTCTGAGTAGTCTTGCCAGGGTTAAAGATTTGACATTCTCTGGAGTAGTTCTGCCCTTGTAATTAGGTCCTGGTCTGATTCTTAGCTTTTTCTTTTTCTTTCTTTCTTTCTTTCTTTCTTTCTTTCTTTCTTTCTTTCTTTCTTTCTTTCTTTCTTTCTTTCTTTCTTTCTTTCTTTCTTTCTTTC